>CM068954.1:170628554-170641040 GCA_035128595.1 Eptatretus atami | reverse complement strand
ACCATGAAAACATAGGTCTAGACATCATTTTTGTGACATTATCATGCATAGTTGCAAAGATATTGAAGAACATAGGTTTTTCGGTAATAGCGGCAATTAATTTACATACAGACAAAATAAATACATGTAATATCTTTTTGCATGCCTTTGTCGTAATCCATGACCATGAAAACATAGGTCTAGACATCATTTTATGACATTTATCATGCATAGTTGCAAAGATATTGAAGAAATAGGTTTTTCGGTAATGGTGCCCTAATTTGCATATTTAAAAAAATGCACAAAGTTGTTTCGAGGACAACCAAGCTGAATTGCTTCAGGACCCATGGGATAGCAAATCCACCAAAAACCTTTACTATAGACCATTGCCAGGTTCTCCAAATGGCAAATGGACTAAGGCTGATTGCAGAGCAGAGCTGTTCAGGGAGCTGAGGCATAAAACTGTACCTGCACTGAGGGCAGACAAGGAAGCCTATGTGCGAGGAATCTGTGAGGGGGTAGAGCATCACCTGTGGTCCAGTGATTCTCTTCTTGCTTCCAGAGGAATTCATGCATTGCATTCCTCCAATCCCGTCCCTCAGTGTACTGCAGTTAGAGTGAAGGGTGGTGAGCTGTTGACAGAGGAGTCCAAAGTGAAGGCCCGCTGGGCTGGTTACTTTGAGTGGCTGTATCAGGCTGACCAACCAGCTGTTGAGTTGGATATCAGGGTTGTAACTATCTCTATTCCTGACCCTCCAATCAACTGTGAACCGCCTTAGTTTGTGGAAACCCAGCTTGTGGCGAACCAGTTGAAAGGGAATAAATCTCCTGGGATCTGCGCCGTCAATGCTGAACTTCTCAAGGCTGGGGGAAATGCTGTACTTGTGTCATTGCATGCAGTTCTGTGCTCCGTTTGGAGCACAGCCATCATCCCAACTGACTGGAAGAGGGGCTTTGTTGTCCCTCTCTGGAAAGGGAAGTGTGATCGCCAGGACTGCAACAACTACAGAGGGGACGCTGCTCTCAGTGCCAGGCAAGGTCTTTGCTCAGATAATTATTGATAGGGTTCACCACCATCTGCATGAGCACCAGCTCCTAGAGCAGTCGTGTTTTACACCAAGGAGGTCAACGATTGACCGTATCCTTGGTCTTCAAGTCCTCACTGAACGCAGATAAGAGTTTTGTCAGGGGCTGCTCACAGCCGATATTGATCTGCACAGTGTTCAATTCAGTGAATCGGGATGACCTTTCAAGGATTCACGGTCTTTATGGGTGCCACTAAAATTGATCAATCTGTTTTCTGAGCTATACTCTGGTACTGAGAGTGCTGTGCGGTGTGGTGGTACCATCTCTGACTTATTTCCATTTATTATTGAAGTTCGCCAGGGATGTGTACTGGCCCCCACACTTTTCAGTGCTTGTATGGACTGGATTATTGGGAGGATGTCGGAGAGATCAAGCTGCGGTGCATCGTTTGGGAATGTCAAGATCTCTGACCTTGATTTCGCAGATGATGCAATCATCTTTGCAGCGACGCCGGATAGCCTTATGGGAGGCCCCCGAGGCACTGAATGAGGAGTCGGAGCTGCTGGGATGACGGGTTTCCTGGGTCAAAACTAAGAAGGCTTTCAATGACATATTGGATGCTGCTATCTTGTCTGTACCTGTTTGTGGTGAGGATGTTGAGGTCACCGGGAGATTCACTTACCTTGGTAGTGATATTCATGTCTCTGCATGTTGTGAGCCAGAGGTCAATAGACATCTTAGTCAGGCCTGTGGAGTCGTGGATTCACTGGATCATGGGGTGTGGTGCTGTGGGAACTTATGCAGTTGGACGAAGTCCGATTCTTTAAGTCCTTGGTCCTTCCAGTGTTGTTGTACATATGTGGGACTTGGATGGACTTTGACCAAGGATCTGAGACGGAGACTTAACTGCTCGGTACCAGGTCTCTTTGGAGAATCCTTGGCTATTGCTGGTTGGACTTTGTGTCCAACGAGCGGTTGCTGAGAGAGACTCAAATGAAATTTTTTACCTGCAAAGTCCGTGATTGTCAGCTGCGGCTGTATGGACATGTGGCTCGTGTTTCCCGACGCTGATCCTGCTCACCAGATTCTCTCAGCAAGGGAGCCTCGTGAGTGGAGGAGGCCAATGGGCCAACCACGTGCCTCGTGGTTACAGCAGGTTGATCAGCATCTCAAGGAGATGGGAATGGGCCAGGCATCTTCCTGAGGGATGGCCAGATGGAGGCCCCTGGAATGGTTCCTGCCGGCGGAAAGTGGATGTAGCGACTCGCTGCAACAGTACATGCTCTATAGCAGCAAATATCATGCATACCTGACCTAACCTTTCGCACCACCTTACTTAACATGCTAAATTAGTTATTTGTGCATGTTGTTTGTGTCCTTTAGAACATCCCTAAAAAGAGTAAGTTTTCGGTTTGGAATGATTTTCAATTATGTTTGACTGCGAGACAGGCAGAGTTTTAAAAAAAACATTATTATTTTGCCTTACTCCTCTATGCACAAACATGCTCAGGATGAGATTCTGTACAATTTGCCAAATTCAGAGGCAAAGTACTGCTAAACTCTAGGTTTGTGTTCCAATTCGTATTCTGCAGTCTTCAAAATATAAACTTCAAATGAAATTAAGTCGTTCCTCGATCATAAACTGAAGTCTGTAGACACAGATAAAGTGAACCAATTGCTCAACGCAACTTTTGCACTTCACGCGTGAGGGTAATTGCGCGCTGCTATCTCATCCCTATGTCAACTACACAGCCCACATGGGATACTATAGAACAGGAATAGGACATCTTCACTCTAATGGGTCCCTAGTTTACAGAAAATGTTCTCACCTACACGGACACACGGACCATTCTAACTGAACATCCTTGCCAATTCATACCCCTCCAACTTAACAATATGTTTTAATCTACCCCAGTTTTATTTTGATCTCTACTTTTTTTTGATGTCTTAATAGTAAACATAGTGGACAGTTTGTCATTTTAATTTGTATTTTGCGGTATTTCCTGGTGGTTGTTTTGAACGTATGCGAGGTTGTGAATGGGCGATGTAAAAATAAGAACTTTCTTTTATTTCACCGCTCTTTTACGGAGTACACCTTGAATCTTGTTATGATTGCTCTATCTTTACTTGTCCATAGAAATCGTAACTGGTAAAGCCAAAAGTCGATTTTCTTGGCCATTAATGATCTCTGCATTTGGTTATTTTGTGTGTGTGTGTCATTTGTTTGTGATTTTGATTTTTTTTTTGGAAACATTTTATGGGTATGAAATAATCCGCTGTTTGTTTGTCATTATCCATGATGTTTCTGTGTGATCCCTAGGAATACGTGCATACATTCGGATGTCCTGCTCCTCTTTGCTTTATGCCCAAAGTACTTCTTGCACTGGTGGTAAGCCTCCTGGGAGAGGCCTACAGGAAGGTTGCCTACTGGCTCAACGACTTTGGTATTGTGCACTACAGTACTCCTTTTACAAACACTAACGTTCACTTCACTGTCGTGAATATCATGCATTCTGTTTTATTAAAAAAAAACAGCAATTAATTATATAAGGTTAAATTCTTATTTCAAAGGCAGTTGAAGTAGAGAAACATTGGTGCTGGTGTAAAACATAATTTGAAATCACTTACGTAAATTGTAGTAACTAGTGCGTGGCCGTACGTGCAAAAAAAAAAAAACTTTCAAACCGCGTGCCAGAAACAACAACCACACAGGCCGTTCCTTCGCTCTTGTATGCCCGTAGGTGCGGGCCCTTAGGTGCGTGCCCGTAGGTGCGGCCCGTAGGTGCGTGCCCGTAGGGTAGGTGCGGGGCCCGTAGGGTAGGTGCGTGCCCATAGGTAGGTGTGGGCCCGTAGGGTAGGTGCGTGCCTGTAGGTGCGTGCCCGTAGGTGCGGGCCCGTACGCGTGCCCGTAGGTGCGTGCCCGTAGGTGCCTGCCCGTAGGTGCTGGCCCGTTAGGTGCGTGCCCGTAGGTGCGGGCCCGTACGTGCGGGCCCGTAGGTGCGGGGCCCATAGGGGTAGGTGCGTGTACGTAGTGGCGGGCCCGTAGGGTAGGTGCATGCCCATAGGGTAGTGCGGGCCGTAGGTGCGTGCCCGTACGCGCGAGCCCGCTAGGCGCGTGCCCGAGCGCGTGCCCCAAGGCGGGACTAGGCGGTGCCCCGTAGGTGCGGGCCTGTAGGTGCGGGCCCGTACGTGCGGCCCGTAGTGCGTGCCCGTAGGTGCGTGCCCGTAGGTGCGGGCCCGTAGGTGCGTGCCCGTAGGCGCGTGCCCGTAGCGCGTGCCCGTAGGCGGGACTAGGCGCGCTGCCCGTAGGTGCGGGCCCGTACATGCGGGCCCATAGGTGCATGCCCGTAGGCGCGTGCCGTAGGTGCGTGCCCGTAGGTGCGGGCCCGTAGGCGCGTGCCCGTAGTCGGGCTAGGCGCGGCCGTAGGTGCGGGCCCTAGGTGCGTGCCCGTAGGTGCGGGCCCGTAGCTGCGTGCCCATAGGTGCGGGCCGTAGGTGCATGCCGTACGTGCGGGCCGTTGGCGGCGTGCCCGTAGGTGTGGGCCCGTTGGCGCGTGCCCGTAGGCACGCGGCCCGTAGGTGCGTGCCCGTAGGCGCGTGCCCGTAGGGGCACGGGGCCCGTAGGCGCGTGCCGTAGGTGCGTGCCCGTACGTGGGGCCCGTACGTGCGTGCCGTACGTGTGGGCCCGTAGGTGCGTGCCCGTACGTGTGGGCCCGGCTAGGCGCGTGCCGTAGGCGCGTGCCGTAGGCGCGAGCCCGTAGGCGCGGCCGTAGGCGCGTGCCCGTAGGCGGACTAGGCGCGTGCCCGTAGGTGCGGGCCCGTACGTCGGCCCGTAGGTGCGTGCCCGTAGGTGCGCGGCCGGTAGGTGCGGGCCCGCTAGGTGCGTTTCCCGTAGGTGCGGGCCCGTAGCTGCGTGGCCCGTAGGTGCGGGCCCGTAGGTGCGTGCCCGTACGTGCGGGCCCGTTGGCGCGTGCCCGTAGGTGCGCGTGCCCGTAGGTGCGCGCCGTAGGTGGGCCCGTTGGCGCGTGCCCGTAGGCACGGGCCCGTAGGTGCATGCCCGTACGCTGCCCGTAGCACGGGCCCGTAGGCGCGTGCCTGTAGGTGCGTGCCCGTACGTGCGTGGCCCGTACGTGTGGGCCCGTAGCAGTGCGTGCCCGTACGTGCAAAAAAAAAAAAATAACACATTAATTGTGACGTCAATAGTGATGTCATAGCACCATGTCCTGTCATTGGTTGATAAATAAATGGCCGTAACTTGGGACCGCTTGTCAGATTAATATCAAACCTGGAAAAGGCACATCCTCAGGTCCCAGCAATATTCCTGGCAAGTTTCAATTAGATCTGACCAAGAGTTGTCGAGAAACGGCGGTCGCAGACACACACACATACAGACAGACAGACACACAGAGATTGCTGGAATTATGATAGACAGTTCCAGATTCCTCATCGAACATGCTGCATATTTGATGAGGAATCTGGGAAAGAAGAAAGTTTGTTTGTTCATTTATGCATTCGATCCCAGCAGGAACCACTGCAACAAACCTCCTCTTTCATTCAGAAGAGAAAAAAAAAATAGAAAAAAAAAAATACAAAAACTTAAAGTAAATAATAAATAAGAAAATGAATAAAACCACAAAAACACTTAAAAATAAAAAAAATTCGCATTTTTTTCTTTAGATCTTGTGTTGATATATTAGTGTGGTGTTGATGTTGCACAAGCATGACGGGCCGAATGGCCGGCCTCCTCCTGTGTCTGATTTCCTTGTATAGAGGAGGGTCGGGTCGATGTTTGAATAAAAAAATATTGAAAAATAAAAATATATATATGTTTAATCTGCCAAAGATTGCTTTGCACAGGTTTATTATAACACTCTATGTTCAGGCCTTGAGTGAATATGTCCTGAATTTTCCCCAGGCAACACCGGGTACTTCTGCTTGTATCTCATAAAAGTCCTTAGTTTTCTGATGGAACCAATGATGTTAAATATTATTTATTTATTGAAACTGCTGCAGTAGAACGTTTTTGGATAACAATATAAATTCCTCCCAATGTCCGGCACTGTTAAGGGGAATGAAGAACTAATCTTGCAAATAAAGATGAGTGTCGATCTGCATTGGTGGACAGGTGGAACAATGGATGAAATTCATCAAGGCATCGATTGAGGTATGCTAACAGCCATGAGGAGCAAGAAAAAGCAAAACCTGATATTTTGGGAGTGAGCCCTTCATCAAAACAAAAAGAAAACTAGAACGGCACTCGGTAGGCGCATACCTCTGCCACGCTGAACAGTATACGTTTTGCATTCCACTGATGGGTCGGATCTGCATCCGTACCTGAACCAAAATCGAATCGGCTTGTTTTTGTCACCTCCCCAACTCATCCACCAAGTTTTGTCATATTCCATCCATAACTCTTAAAAATTTAATCCAATATCTATTGTTTATGGCTCTATTGCTCAATGTTGAGGAATCACTTTAAAAAGTTTTCAAATTCTCGCATCCACATCTTCACCAACATCAAATCAATTAATCTTTGTTGTACATCCAACTTGTCCACCAAGTTTCTTCCAAATCCTTCCTTAAGTTTTTGAAATATTATGCTATTTATAGTTTTTAGCCGGATCTCTCAATGGTGAAGAATTACTTGAAATTATTGTATCCGGATCTGGATATTCATCAAAATCCAATCAATTCGTCCTTGTCACACGCCAAACCTGTCCAACAAGTTTCATCTGAATCCGTCCTTAACTTTTTGAGATATACCGCTCACAGACAGACCGACAGACAGACAGGGATGAAAACATAACCAGGTAAAATGACAATCACTTTAAAAATAAGGTTAAAAGAAGGGTTAACGCTCAAAATATCAGCTTCGCTTTGCTTCCCACAGCGGTTAGCATACCTTGATCAATGTCCTGTTGATTTCATCCACTGTGGAGGAGAAATGAGGCATTTATGTGATAAGGTGGTCAAAAAGTTCACAAATAATGGCTTATTTTCTCATATATCTAGTTGTTAACATCCGTCACCGAATTTGAACGAAGGTTATATTTTTAACCCTTGTCTGTTTGTCTGTGAGCAGGATATTTCAAAAAGTTGGAGATGGATTCGGACGAAAATTGGTGGACAGGTTGGGTGTGTGACAAAGATGAATTGATTCGATTTTGGTGAAGATCTGGAACCGGATACAATAATTTTTTTTTAATTCTGAAAGTGATTCTTCACCATTGAGAGATGGCCCCAAAAATTATATACAGCATGATATCTCAAAAAGTTGTGGATGAGTTATGACAAAACGTGGTGGATGAGTTGGTGATGTGATAAGAACAAGCCGATTCGATTTTGGTTCACATTACAGATCCAGATCCAGATCCGGTCTATTAGTGGGATGTAAACTGTTCAGCCTGGCGGAGGTATGTGCTCTACCGAGAGCCGTCTCGTTTATTATTGTTTTTTTTTAATGGAAAGCTGGATTAACGCCGTCACGTGTTGATCAATGACTGAGGTAGTGCATCTACAATTGTCTAAAAAAACAGATGGACTACCACTTACTGTTGTGATTTTTGTGCCTGGAAATGTGCTCAAAGAAAGGACCATGATGCAGTACAGGAAATGCATGCAGTGATGTACTGGTTGAATAACAATCCGATTTGTCTTGCAGAGAATTACCGCCTGGAGAGTGCATATGAAAAGCATCTCATAGTGAAACTTGTGCTTGTAAGTTTTTTTGGGTGATGTTAAAAGCAAACCTGAAATCATATATTTTCTGTCTCATCTATTCAACTCTCATAAGTTTCACCTTTCCATTTCTAAAGTTTACTTTACCACTGATATCAACAAGTTATCTATAACATAATCCGATGAAGGGATAACTTAAAATGTCAGCAGTACCACCTTCATGCAAGGACAGAGGGTTAAGGAAATTGTAGGGATGAACCATCTATAAATACCAGAATGGTAGCAGTGAATCCAGCCAATTATTTAGCAACAACATGAGCAGCTCACGAACAAATTGAAAATTATCGATTTACTTGGTTGGATTTACTCTTTTGCATTAGGTTGCATGTGTTTGGTTGACCATGTACTTTTTGTTATAATGTTCGATTTTTTAAAAACCATTTTTAAAAATTATTAGCAAAAATGCGCTGTTACAAGATGATGGCTTGTGGACCCCAGTTATTGTATGACCATGCATTCTGACCTTTTGGTTGAGGTTGCATGTGTTTGATTGACCACGTACACCAGCCTTCGGGCTGAAGTACATGCGTGCGCTCGTCAAACAAGCTTTGTTTGACTGTGTGCTTTCACGTCGTGTGACGAATGACCTCTTTGTTCTTTCAATTTCGTTCACACTACCTTTGAGCCAATATATAAATCTTTCATCAGAATGATGTATCGGTAGATTAGAATGTCAAATATTCTTGTTATTTTTGTCAAGAGTTGCACATTGTTTTTGAAATCATCAAAAAAAACAGAACGATTAATAAATTATGTAAAACTTGTCGATTTTGCTTTTTTCATGGCAAACTTAATTGAACAAAAAACAACGCGTGAAAAACTATTGGTGAATCAAATACAAGGATACGCAACGCGCTCAACAAAAAACAATATCAGTAGCGCGCGTTTACTTTTTGTGTGAATGCAGCGCTGAATTCGCAACATGGAGACGTATTGAAATTGCCAATACCCTTGAAGTGCACACTGTTGTGGTAGTTTTTGACCAAGTAATTTATGCCAAAGCACAGGCAACAAGGTGGAAGAATAAGTTGTACCAAGGTTGGATGAACATCACATTGTGCCTTTTTTGGCATGCATTGGGAAGAGATTTGGTGATACAGGACTACAAAAGCAGGCAATTGAATTGGAGGGTTTTTTGCACATAGGTCTACTAATGTAGTTATTAGTGGACATCACTACAACAGAAGCGAGAGATTTCACAAGTTGATGTTTGAGGCATTGCAGCACCGTGGAAAAACGAGGAAGCAGACTGTCTTAATACTTGGTGAGACACATTGCAAGCTCCTTTAATGCAACATTCAGTGCTTCCATGTCTTCTCCGAAGATGAACTCTGTCATTGCTTCTTACAATGACTTTGTATCCAACAAGTCTGCTCATCCTACCTTTGAATTCTGGAGCAGCCACATAGACATGGTGCAACTTCTCCTTCTGTTTGTTCACGCATTTACTGTATCTATGATGCCCTGGTTCATGGTATATGACAGAGTCAACTTTGCTTAATGCTGACCTGCGTATTGGCGAGAGATGCACGATGTAGCTTCTATATGCCCTTCCATCAATGAAGAGTTTCAGAAAGATGAGTTCTTTGTTCAGAGCCAAGAACGTCATGGATATGCTGGTATATCTCGAGTATATGGCAAACAGGGATGCCAAGACCAGAGGAGGATTGACTGGTATCACTAAAAACAAAGGAGTAGTTCAGCGTTGGATAGCCTCTTAACATCTGCATGTGGAAATAGCACGATCTTGTGAGGAAAGCAAATAGCGGGTGACCCGACAGCGCAAGGACTTGGATGCCACTCACAATTGAGGAGAAGAAGAGGATATGATATCAACAGAATGAGTATCAACAAATGAAGCCGTGATTCAACCCTTCATGACAAAGATTGACGAATTGGTAAATTTGACATTTGGAGTGGTTTCTTCAAAACAAGTGCAAAGGCAAAAGAAAGGGGGAGAGGAGGCTGTACACACATTTCTTGCAGGTCGTCTCCAGCAAAAAAATGTAACAAGAAAATGAAGAGGATGAACCTAAAGATATTCTCAATAGTAGGTCTAAAGAAGAAAATCATTTCTCGCAGCTAAATAGTAGAACTGAAGTCTTCAGGAACCTGTTTGCACACGTACTGGTTTGTGAAAGAGTCAATAACGTGAGTTTGGAGAAGATTATGCAGTTGAGCCTTTGCCTACTCTCACTTGCACTCTCAATGCTTCATGGAACGCTTGTGAAGCATCCAAAAGCCAACGCCATGCATCACATGGAGTCTCTCATCACACCAGACCCACATATCCATTCCATCCCTTCAGACAGCGTGTCGATTATTGATGGAATGGCTATGATCCAACAACTGAAGGTCAATCACATACAATATACATTTCGGGAGCTTGCAACACTCCTGACTGAGCTTGCAAAATTGGCAGGCACAACAACAACCAAGCAGGTCCACTTTGTAACCGACAGATAACCTGCGAAAAGCATCAAGAATACTGAACGAGAAAGAAGAGCTTCAGAAGATATCCAGCCAGTGAAGATCCTTGCAAGTCGGTTTAAGGTTCCAAAGCAATGGAAGAGGTTCCTCAACCATGAGCCACACAAGGAAGAATTTGTCAATTTCATGTTCACTGCATGAAAATATGGAATTGCACCAATACTAGGAGAAACCAAGGATTTTCTTACTCATGGAAGTGAATGCCACTCCTTCTCTGTCTGGAGTGGTGATGCTCTGTGGAAGAAATCGAGGAACTAGCATGTGATCACAAGGAAGCACATACCCGTTTGCTCTGCACCACAAGTATGCAGCTAGACAAGCTGGAAACATTATAAATCAAGAGTTCTGACACGGATGTTTATCCCCATGCTTTTTTCAAAAACTGGATATTGTAAATTGGCTCTGTCTGTCTGTCTGTCTGTCGTCCGTCCTGTCCTTCGATCACGCTATCTCCGAAATTGTTGGGCAGAAATTCACCAAACTTGGTAGTTATGATCACCGCATGGCAAGAACGTGTGAGAGCAGTATCATTTCTGGCTCTGCCCTCTGGAGTGGGGTCATAAGGTCAAATACCGACTTTGTCTGCAGCCTGATGGAGTACTGCTCTCCCCTCTGGGCTGGTGCTCCTGCCTCTCACCTTTCTCGGCTTCACGCTGTGGAAACCAAGGCATTTAGGATCATTGGTTTCTCCCGCGATGAGGCTGAGTCTTTGGGCCTCTCACTCTCTCACCGCAGGCAGGTCGATGGTCTTTCTGTCTTCTACCGTCTCCTCTCTTCTGTCACCCCCTGCTCTGTCTGCGATATATCCCCCCCCCCCAATATTCCTGCAGGGCGCTCAAGGTCCGCCAGCAATTTCAATTTCAAGTCAATCAGATGGAAACTGACAATTTTGTGACCTTGACCTTTGACCTTTTGACCTCAAAACAATCATCCAGCATTTTATTGGTAAACCAATTCAGTGACTTGATATGCAAATCCTGTTCAACTTTCAAGTTAATCGGATGAAAATTGACGATTTTATGCAACCTTGCCCTTTGAGTTTTGATCTTAAAAAAAAAAAAACCAAAATAACAATTGGCTTCTAGCTTTTGATTGGTGAACCAAATCAGTCACCCAATATGTAAATTCTTAAAATTTCAGGTCAATTGCATGAAAATTTGTGATTTTATGTGACGTTGACCTTTGACCTTTTGACCAAATTATTAATCAGTCTTTTCCATATTCTCATAATAAAGCTTTGTTGAAAAAAAATTATGACAAAAGCTTAAATAGTTAAAAATTTACTGCCTGGACAGACACACAGACAGATACGCAGACAGACATGCGCGCAGAAGTGATTGCAAAACCCTGTCTCCCGCTGCAAGGGGGACGGGCTAATGAAACTTTTTAGATGAAATCAACATTGGGGGACACATGAAATATGTCATGTTTTTTGGATTTGATCCCTGGGTCCGTACCCCAGCGGGTATGGACTTAGGGTCACATGGGTCAAACGGAAATGTTTTTAAACTTAAAATTTAATATTGGGTCATTCCTGGTGGAACTTTTTATCATCGTTCAATTTTGCTTTGGGTGGGAAGCATGGGGACCTTCGATGGAACCCCTTCGACTTTCCCTCTCGTTTTATTATTCCCATTGCTGTATGTACTGCTGTTTCAACTGTTGAAGAGGATATGAAGAGCATCTACTCCTGACGGGGGAGAAAGTGAAGAGGATTGTACATTGTGAATAAGGCTTAAGAGAATTTGGGTCCACAGAGATTGAGTGCTCTCCTTGGACTGCATTCCTTTACAAGATGTGATGGTGTAAGTGCTTTCTATGGGAGAGGGAAGGTGAAAGTGTGGAAGATCATCGAGTAGGAGAGGTCATGTTGATGTGTTCATCGCCCCTGGAGCAGATTTCACACCCTCCAGTGAAATACCGTCAAAGCTGGAATGTGCCCTTTAATCACAGAAGGTATGTTCGTCCATAAACAAAGCAATGTACAAGCACTTCGAGCTGCATACAAAGCTCCTTGAATCAGCCATGCCTCCGAACCAAGACTCTCTTCGTCACGCACTAGATGTACGATGTAGCTTCCATATGCCCTACCATCAATGAAGAGTTTCAGATGGTAGGGTAGTGGAGTAGCGGCTGAAACTCGAATCCTATCCAGGTTCCTCCTGATGACTCCATCTTTGCTCTTTACTCCTTCGGGTTCTTTCTTGGTCTTCCGTTTGATTGTAAGGTTTGGGGTTTAAATTGGTTATCTGG
>CM068954.1:170596093-170623877 GCA_035128595.1 Eptatretus atami | reverse complement strand
TGATTTCTTTTTTTATCTTGCAATTGTTTATTTTTCTATGCTTTAATTTCAGAAGTACATTGAAAACATATAAACTGCCTTAGATTTCAAGTAAAAAACTGGCAAAAATGGTGGGTGTTTCAAAAACTCTTGACCGGTAGATTAGAGTATATAGTATATGAAATTACTATAAAAAAAAGTATTATTGTGCGGAAATGCCCTTGGGTTATTAAATATTAAGGATTAGCCCAGATTCCCATTAAATGCATGTTTGCCAGGTTGTTCGGGTTAAATGGACGTTACATGTGTGTCGGAGGATGGTAAGAGGCTGTTTATGTTCATCCAGTGGTGGTGGACCGAGAGGTTCTTTTTCTTCCTTCCTCTCTCCGGACAATAGTCCCTGCCCAGCGCTCTGAGAGGGAGTGGCCTATGAGAAGAATGAAACTGCAGTCTGGCCGAGAAGGCGAGATGGGAAACTGAGCACGCCGAGTCTGCCTTTTGGCAGTTAAGAGAAACTGCCTGCGCGTCGGAGTCTGGCCTTTTGGCAAGTGGGAGAGGCCGTCTGCACGTTCGAGTCGGGCGATCGACTTTGTGGAGAGTGGTTTTGCCGTGGGTTTGCCTCCCTCGGCCATGGACCCAGCCTGCGGAGCCCACACCTCGATTTGCCTTGTCTGGTGAACAGGCCAGGAGGCCTGGACTTGTATGCTGGTCCTTGTTGAAAAGCCAGCTGGAGCATAGCACAATCTTTTCGTCTTGCGGCCGTCGACCTTACAGCGGGGTCTGAACGCGCACGAGGCTGCATGCATGAGGCTGTGACAAATGGACGACGCCGCCATTTTGCACGCGGCGTGTTTGAGCTTTGGTGCTCGAATCCGTGGACATCGCTTGTCACGAGCCACATTCGTGCTTTGAACTTTTACTCTGTCCATGAACATCACAAGTACTCTGTGTCTTGTCTGCATACTTCCATGTCTTGTCTGCATGTCTGTCTAAGGTTTTATTCTCGTTAGGCGTCCCCCTTCAAACCGTAATCCGTATCCCCTAAGTTTAAGAAAGGTTATAGATTAATTATATACATTGTCCGTGAATGCTTTTGCTTGTGTTGTGTCCCCGATGTCTCCCAATAAATCTGCTGATTTATACGAGATTGCCGCCTTGATTAATTTGTGCCCGCGCCGATGGAACGATCCGCTCGATTTGATATAAAAACCAAAATGGTTACAGATGGCCAGAATTCGCCGGTCTTTGACACAACAGTTCTGTAACGGGGTCTATCCCCCAACTTGGTAAGGTTCCAGGTGTAGTTGGTATCGCGATTCGAGGCGCGTGACCGAGGCCCTGTGCCGACCAGCCGGCGTATAACCCCGGAGACGGCGTGTTAAGTGACGCCGAATATGTAACATTTGGCTGTCGAGAGAAGGGTGGCGAAGAACCCAAATGGCTACCGATTTGCGGAGCCGACTTGGGGCATTTGAATCCCCCACCGCCGAACTGTACAATATATATATATATAATTAATATTATATTAAAACATATACATAAACATATACATATTAAATATATATAAATATAGTTTTAACTATAAAAGATTATGTCAAAAGATGGCTTGTTTGACCCCAAAGTTATTGTATGACCATCATATTCTGGCCCTTTGGGTTTTAACATACATGAGTCCACGTCATTTGACACGCCTTCGTTTGATACTGCTGTACTTTGACCTGGGGCCTGAGGGGCTCATGACTCAGCTTCATTGCAATGTTGGTTTTCTTTTCCTTTATTATTTAAACACGCACTGTCATCAAATAATGATGACGTGGTCCCCTATGCTGATGAAATAACCAGCACATTCCAGCCACTGTGGCCTAAGATTTTGTGTTTTTAATATGACGATGGTCTTGGCTTTAGTGGCTCAAAGTGGCTGGAAGTACACGTCTTTTGATTGTTTATAATGTTTGATTGTTTTTTTTTTTTAACCATTAAAAACACTATAAAAGACTCTCAACAGAGATGAACTGTCAGGAGCCATGAAATATTGTCCGTGATTGATCTTTTCCCCAAGTGTTGGGCTGATGATTCTGTCCATAAAAAGGCTTTCTAAAGCCATGCAGTGAATGTTGCTGTGATGGCAGTGTAGCAGCCTGACACGCTCACGGCGATCATGGAGGCTCTGGCTTTTCAAGCGAGTTTCAACTGTGCTTGGTTTCTCCATTTAATGTGATAATGTACACATACCACACGGGAATTAAATGACAAAGGCCACAAGTTTATCGACTGCCAAAGGGTTATGGGGTGGGGTGGTGAACATAGAGGAAGGAGAAAGAGGAAGGAGGAATAACACAAAAATAGCTTACCATTGGCTTACAGAGGACAGATGGGAAGAATCGGCATGTTGTTAGAAGATATTGTGGATGTGAAGGGTGAGCGTATAGATAAATGATGGGCAGCACATTGGAAGATCTTTTAGAGAGAACTAGACAATGGACACAGTGAGATGATTCCACAATCAGGGAATAACGGGCCGAATAAATCCAGGTGAGCAACCAGTCCTGCGAACTTGGGGGGTTTTCTAGAGGCACGTGTGACCTGGGGTGGCTTTCGGTAAGGTAGCAGGAACAAGACCAGATGTAAGTTCATGTTAAATAGAATGAGCTACTTATCTGGTTGTTATATGAGTGAAATTCCTCTCTTTAACAAACTTTTGAAGAATGGAAACATACTCCACCAGCATCTGGAGTTCCACAAAAATGTAATTTCCATGATGATTCATGTTCAAAGGAATGCAGTTTTTTGTTTTATGGTTTTGCTTCTCGAATTTATACAGTAACCTTCTTATTTGGGAGGTTACCCTTTTGATAACATCTTCATCGACAACTTGGTCAATTGTTGCACATACAGGAAAATTATTGCATTGTTAAAATGTATTACATAAGCATGGGGTATTTGACTTCTTATACTTAAAAAATGGAAACGTGGTCCCAATATCCCTTTGCGCTGTTTCCACGACCCTACAGTTCCCAGTTTGTGGAATTCGTTTCCTAGTCTCTTCTACATTGCTTTCTACCATCGGAGTTTGCACGGCCAAAGAGGTTTTGAAACTTGCACTTAATAAGGAGATCAGTGAGAATATAATCTAATCAACGAACGCTTCAGGAATTGGTCATTGACTCTTCATCGTCTGCAATTGTCACTTAGATGTATTATTGTCTAAAATGATGTCCCACTGTAAATTTTAACACCTTCCATAGGGGTCATCTGATGCTCTTCTGCGTGTTTTTTGAAGAAAACGGGGTCTGGTTTTAAAAATATTTTGGACAACGGAGGCAGTTATTGGTGGCACCCAGGCCAAATTCCATGTCATAACCTAGAGAGGCATGCATCAGCGCATAGCTTGCACCCCAAGCATTGACACGACACTGCAATGCAGCTTGTGCGTGCATCAGAACTGTTTGTTATTGCAAATGTTATTAAAACAAAACTGGCAACCAACATATTGGGTTGCAAGTCGCAATGGAAATGGCATGTCCGATACTGGAAGTTATAAAATTATCGTCTGAAGAAATAATCATGACTCGTTCCTATTCATGTTATTTCCTTGGCACTCAAACAGGTGCGTATACTCAGAAATATGTTCTGCAAGCATGTTACTGGGCTATTTGCTATTGCGATAGAGGTGAAGGTTGTAATGAAATCTTCCATTATGGTTCCATTTGCTTGCACCAAAATGGAGTAAAAATGATTCATGGAAAAAAAACCTCCCAAAAAAAACCTTTCCATTTTCGTATAAATACTTTGAATGAACGGCTTCGTGAAAAAAAAAAAAAGAAAGTGGGTCTACTTTGCACTCCATCAACCATTGTTTAATTACTCACCATGTTGAAACACAACTTTCAAACAAGGCCTTTCATGCATTACGCCACAACAAGAAGGTAGCATGATACATACAATATATAATATATATATATATATATATTTTTTTATAACAATTAATCTGTTTTGTGTTTTCCATGACCACCCTTTTTCTCTATAGCAAATTGCAGCCTTCTCCCTCATCACGGAAGTGGCTCGAAAGCTGAAGGCATGCTTCTTCCGCATTTTTCCTGTTCCAGCTTCGTCTGCTCATGAACTTCCTCCGATCTCACTTCCTGCTGGCCATCTTTGTCCGCCACTATGGTCCCGTTCATTGTGTAGCTTTTTTGTAGACATGTGCAGGGAAATGGCATTTCATTATTCACGCCTTTAAATCAACAGAAAAACTTTATACAACTGCCCAACCTGTAACCCTTTTCACGGTTAACCCTTTTAGAGATCCACCATTACTAAACAGGACCATTTGTTTGTTTTTGTTTCAGTCAGCAACAATGCTAAACTCGTTTCAAAAGTATTCCATGATGATAAGTATTCTGCGTCATGTTGTCTGCTGTCTAACAATGTGTTTGTGATTCATGTTAAGTGTACCAATGTTTCAGATTCCTTGTCTGTAGTAATATGTGAATCACCTTCTCTCATAGGCCTTAGATAATATTAAAAAAAACAAATTGAGTTAGTTAACAAAATTATATTTGAGTAAAACGTGAGGGTGAGGTGGGGGTTAGGAAAGAGAGATATGTTAGCTGAATGACTGACACAACACACACACAAAAACAAACTCATGTCAAGAACAGCTGTACACACAATGACACACAACAGAGCTTATAATGTCTGGCACATTGCAAAACTTTGATGTCCAAGTTCCAGAAAATTTGTGGGAACATTAACCAAAAGTAATCACTGAAAATGGAAGTACCTTACCGCTCACATACGACGAATGATTCATTAGAGTGCAACATCGAAACAAAGTGTTGCGACCGGATATCATACTTAGTTAAAAAAACAAAAAAGAGAAAGAAGGCATTGCTTTTTAAAATTTGAGGTGTTAGTAGCCAAGTTTTTTGATTTTGGACTAAACGATACAGAAGATAAGAGAATTGGCAAAACACCAAGACCTCAAGAATGAAGTGAGAAGTCCTGGAAGCCTGAAGAATGCCAAATGTACCCAGTGATAGCTGGACTACAGGAATGATGATAAAGAACCTCACAGAGATATTAAAACATGGGGGAAGTACCCTGGCGTGCTCACCTGATAGCGGCTGGATAAGATAATGAGGTAACCACTGGTAGAACGATGGATGACCCACAAAATATTCGGGAGAAGAAAGTAAATACTTGGATTTTTTTTTAATGCCATGAAACAAACCTTGGTAAAGCATGGTATAAAGGTTTGTGGTCAAGTTTCATCGAAATTTGTGTGTGTGGGCTCAGAAAAGAATGCCAATAATTTTTGGGGGACAATCCCCCTGTGTAACCCTTGTTACTCGAATTTTTTTTAATGTTATGAACAAAACTTTGGTACATCATGGGTGATAAGGTTGTCCAGTAAGTTTTCAATCGGAATTGGATGTATCAATTTCTCAGAAGAAAGCAAATACCGTCTTTGTGGGGGGCAACAACTCCCCCACCCTCGTTGCAATGGTTTGGTTAGACCCCCATAAACTCTCTCTTGTAGACCCCTTCAAGACCCTGTTTTTCATGCCATCACGGGTATGAAGGCTGTGGTCAAAATTTTCATTGAAATCATATGTTGTAGTTTCTGAGAAGTTGCAATATCTTGTGCGACGGACGGACGGACAGAGAGGACGGACGACGCGCCACCCACAAGCTCCCTGGAACTACTTTACAGGGATGCTAAAAACCATAACCTGGGAATATGATTACAAAGACTACATTTGGAAGCTGTCCGGGGCACAGCGACGATCCTGAAGAGAGCTCTTTGCCACAGAAAATTGAGACACAGAAACTTCACAGCGTGGTCCATGAATCGTGACCCCTGACTGAAATAACAGGTGGATACTTTGAGCCCACCTGAGAGGACTCCATTCTACATTTCTGAACCCGCATATGTCGACACAATCACAATCAACGACACACACACACACACACACACACACCACACACACACACACACCAACACACACACTTGGGCCTGGGGCTAAGAGCATTCAAAGCCAACAGCTCATACATACATCGCCTTGTGCACCCCACCAGTTGCTCCGAATCTGGATTTGTACATGCCTACAGTCCCCTCTCACAGGGCGGAAAGATGGGGGACCAAGGGAGGGTTGGGAGGAGGGATAGAGGATTGGAGAGAGAAGGGGGGGGGAGGGAGGGGAGGGGGAGATAAGAGATAGAGAGAGAGAGGAGATGATGAGAGAGAGAGAGAGAGAGAGATGAGAGAGAGAGAGAGAGAGAGAGATCGGAAGAGGGATAGGGGTGGGAGAGAGGGGGTAGGGTTGATAGTGGGAGGAGAGGAGTAAGGGCATCTGGCAGATGTGACGCCCATGTTATCTCATGTGATCATATAATTTAGTTTGCCTCTTCTACCTCCAGTGGAGAACCACGGTATCGGCATTGAAAGTTAGAGCATGCCAAGTCGCTTCACCACAATGGACGGAAATGTTTGAAGGAACTTTAAAATGTGAATGTTAATTAAATATAATTATAATATATAATATATATATATCTATTATATATAATCTGTGCTGAAGTGACTGGTCGTATAAGTCTTCGTCAAAAACGGGAAACGTCGTGGAAAATAATTTTTCATGATTTTTCAGCGATGGAGCCACCGCTGTTGTACCACAGTACAAAACGTGGTCAACACAGGCGAGTAGCCGAAACTATGTTCAAGTCGATCTACATTACTAGTATTCAGTGGCGGTGCGAAATTGTAGAGCACTGGCTTAAACATCCAATGAAAGGCTCCTTGGCACGCAATTGGCAATCACCGACCGTCATACATACATTTCTGGGAGACCGCCCAAATGTCCAAAATATGTCCGAATTGACAATGAACATTTTTCTCGGAGTTTTGAACTGCTTGTAAGCTCGATTGGAGCTTAAAAAATTTAGTTAAGTTCGTCGATCCAGTGGAATTTGTTACACGATGAGTAGTGTATAGCATAATCCGCATTCGTGGCTGAACAGTTATTTTTTTTTTTTTTCTTTTTCTTTTATTATTTTTTATTTTTTTTATTTTTTTTTTTTTTTATTAATTTATTTTTTTTTTTTTTTTTTTTTTATAAATTTTTTTAGTGTTTTTTTCGAATTTTACTTTTTTTTTTTTAACGAGATTACCTCATGTGTTTTATTTCCAATGTATTGCTTTTTTCTTTTCATTGATTTATTTTATTTTTTTCGATTAATATGAGTGAGGAAAGTGAAAACCACAATTAATGGTTAAGAAATCGTTACGGCCTTTCCAAGTTAAGGCAATGTTGACAGGCCAAAAAAAAATGGCGGCTTCAGTCCTCGGTGAGGTATACCCAGGAAAACACTTTGACACCAAGAAGTCGAGATGGCCGAAGATCGCCTGAGAAAGGATATAATTTAATAATGCCTAATTCATTCAAAAGGGGTGTTTTAATTAACCCACACACCCAATTTTCACTCTTGACTTACTTGAGTTTTCTGAGTTCCATGTAAAGTTTCAGGCTGCTAGGTTTTATGGTTTTGTGAGTTATGGGATGAGACACACACACACACCACACACACCACACACACACACACACACACCACGAACAATTGACATTTATTAGTATAGATGGAGATGACGGTTGCTGCATTATCACCTGTTTTATGTAAGATGTAATTTTTTTTTTTTTTTTTTTTTTTTTTTAGAACGTTGAGAGTGTAGGAATGCAAGGCATTGGTAATTGTTAGCATGCGGGGTAATAGGATCATGACTCTTTCAAGTTAAGTCAAATATTATGGCCCATCTTTTCAAACTTTGAGCACTACAAGTCTACCACTTACATTAATAATAAACAGATGATAATGTTAAATGTAACCATTAATACCTGATCGTAATAGAGCACTAAACCTTTAAACTTCTCATACTACAGTCCAAACACATCTGTCACACATTTAGGTACTTTCACTCTCCTAGGACAACTACCTGGTGCTGTGGTGCAGCTGCCGGAGGCAGACGCGTTGCCTTTCATCCTGCAGCTCCTCGGTGCTCCCCATTGCCTGAGTCACGCGTAACGTGTGGAGGAAGGTACAGTTTCTCTCAAACAGTGAAATGCAATACGTGAATGTCATAACCTACACAAAGTTGCCAGGTGTTGTGTTGTAAGCTGATGAAGAGCAACATAGCGCGGTTCTTAACGCACTCACCTGTGGAGTCGACTTCCGAGTCAACCTGCCTTCTGTTTCCATTGTCATAAGGGTTTGTTGCATTCAGAACATGTCTTGTCTGTGCACGCACTAGAAGCGGTCGGTTCTGTCAAATGGTTATTGGCCAGGGCTTGGTAATCTGGATTGGGTCTCCATTCCGACTCAGGTTTTATTCTGGATTACATGGAAGCTTATTCAAGTTAAAAGGTCTACTCCTCAACCATATCTCGTGGTTGTCTGCCATTTTTCTCCAACGGCTCAATGAAGCATATCTCAAGACTGCTGTGCTGTTTTTATATTTTATTAATTTATTTGAACTGTCTTGCTCTTTAACTCTCCAGCAGTGCAGATGATCGGTGGATAACGATGCAGGGGACGACGTCGAAACATTTAGACAAGTGATCGAAGATGACGATTTGGAAAAGAAGAAGAGGGTCAAGATATTGCAACTGAAAACTACAAAAACAACTCGCAAACCTGTAAAGAATTGTCACCCTTTGAAAAGGGGCCCGACAGTGAAACGACTTCGAACACAATTGGATTTGACTGAAAGAATCTTGAAGAAGACGGCAATGTGCAATTGCACGAAGAAGAGATGAATAACGCAGAAAATTTCATGTTGAAGATTTTAACCAAGAGGAACTTTCTGAGACTGTAAAAGTAGGACATCCGAACATTGTGAAAAAAATTAAAGAGGCATAAGTAGTAACATTGATGTCATTTCCTGGAACAAAGGGATAAACATGAGATGGGTCTTGGAACGTGGTTGATAACTAGTGACGGAGACATCACGATGAAGAAGATATCATGGTGGAAATCGAACGCTTGAACGGTGCCTTCTTTTCAAGCAGAGGTGAGCTGCATGAAGAAATATGAGGTATGTTTTGTAGGAATTTTATTTGGATTCCTTTTCAAAAAGCGTTCAAATCCCACACAGACCAAATATATATATATATAATATATATATATTATTTTTTATTTGTTTTGCCCATTGTTTATTATTTCCATGGAACAATAAAGTACATTGATGTCCTAATGTCATTGCATGTGATTTTATGTACCCTAGTCTGGAGCCTTAAAAATTCAATGTAACTATTGTTATTATCATTATACAGTTGAGATAGCCACTTCCGCGGCTCGTAGTTGCAGTCTGCTGAAAGACACAGAGTGCACAAGCTGCAAACAAAGCAGTGTGGTTTCACAGCTACACTGTACCCACAGTCGTCAGTCAGCCAATGCCAGCCCCCCTTGGGAAGGATCAATCCATGGATGCATTTCTGGCTCAAATGACCATCATTCAGCATGGCTGTTATAATCAGTGCATTCCATCTCTCATGAGGAGGCGTTATATGGCAATGTACATTGGGTTCAAATGTCGAGGTCTCGCAGCAAATTTATTAAATGGATGGATAACAAAATATATCAATGATAATTAATATGAAAACCAAAATCACTTTCTAGAATTTTCCATGAACAGCTCTGAAGGATATTGTAGACACATTATTATAATAGGAGACATAGGGGAATACCCGAGGCGCTCACCTGGTAGCGGCTGTGATAGATATCCAGAGAACCACTGGTAGACTGGATGACCCACAAAAAATATGTATTAACGGAGAAGTAAGTAAATTACCTCCTGGATAATTTTTTAATGCCTTGAACAAACTTTGGCACATTCACGTGATGGAGGTGGTGGTGAAGTTTCATCCGAAAGTGTGTGTCGTAGCTTCTGAAAGAGAGGAACTTCTCAAGCTCGCGCGACATGGCTGAGAGGCTAGATGCTTGGCCCGTACTGCACACTCTCCATACGTGGACCAGTGCAAGCCCCGAATAACTGTGGACGGGCGTGTATGCCACCCAAAGTTCTCGACCTGCTGCCCAGCGTGAGTGGACTTTTAACCTTGTAGGAGTGCCTCCTGTTAAACATGGCAGGCTTGGTGATTTATTGAATGGACACATTGGAAAGACGTGTGCTTTTGTGTCATTACTAACAAGAATGGTTACCACTTCGAAAAGGACATCTTCACGATTGAAAATACCCAAAGCTTGTGCCAGCTATATATATGTGAGAGCCAGTTGTGTACCAGGCAGACGTTCCCTGAGGGAGACAACCGTACCTGATTTGGGTGCTTCTTAACAGCGAATGGAAAGAACATATCGAGGTTTTATGAATGCACAGAGTAAGTTTAAAAATCAACTTTGAGTGGAGCTCTGAGGGCTGTTATAACATAAGTATAGATAAAAAAAAAGGTGTATATATAGGTGGCTCTGGGGCCACTAAAGAAGAAGGAATTATACTCGATTTTTGCATCTACTTGCTAAAGCAGAATGTGTGTGTGTGAGTGTTGTGTGTGTGTGTGTGTGTGTGTGTGTGTGTGTGTCTGTATATAATATTGTGTTAAATCATGATTCATGTGCATTACAATCAAACTGTCCATGAATGTGTACGTTATTGACAATTTCATGTATGTGTGTAAGTCTGGTGTTGGCTTAACGGTTCAGGAGGCTGGTTAAGATCCTTAGGCTCCTGAGTTTGAACCACTTTTTGTGACCGTTGAAATAACACCAGGGTGGGTTGACGTCAGCCTGTCATCGCTTGCGAAGGTCGGCAAAATAAGAGTATCAGCTTTACTGGTTAACAGGGGGACTGCTTCAAGAAATGAGGGTAACCACAGCCACAGGCTGCGTACGAAATAACAAACATGTGAGCATGTGCATGTTGTATGCGCCGCCACCACTGGCCGTCATCTCCACTCGTGAGTCTCAAGACTGAAGCGGAGCTTGCCTGGTCCGAGCATCCATTCTTCACCCGGCAAGGAAACACGACACATGGATCAATCCCATCTCCTTATCTATTTTTTCGTTATCCCCCTCTGTCCCAAAGTGGCGATGATTGTTGATCCATGTGTGGCGAGTGTTTTTATACGTGTGTGTGTTGGTGTGTTGGTGTGTGGTGTGCCACTCACATTATATTTAATAAAAGGAAAATGGTAGGAACTCGACTCACAGTGATCCGTGACTCAATCCACAGATATTTCTTGTTTTCTAAATTTCTCTGCACCCAATTTGCATCAGGAACACAGCAACTCTGATTAACCCTTAATATTGCCACTGCTTTGTTAAAATGCTGAAAATTGGTGCTTAAAACGACTTACTTTGACTTCGAGATTTTACCGCTGGCGCAGCTGGGGTTAAAGCTCCCCGACTGAGTGGACGTTAGATCTGTAAAACGACACCTTTCGAAAGTCCTTGAGTAGTGAACGTGTTTTTTTTTTTTTTTACCTTTCTTGTCCAAATAACAATGCAAATAAGTGTGAACCAAATGAATGCTTTTTTTTTCTTACCCCCTGGGAAATGAAAGGATATTCTGGCAGGATCATCCTGGAAATGATGCTGCAGTTTGGAACTGTTGCATTCTTCGCCTGCATATTTCACCCCTGCCTTTCTCGCACTACTAAACAATCTGTTGGAGGCCGTGCTGACACCATCAAGCTGTGTGCGCTCTCGCGCGTCCCTTGCTGACACGCACGTGGCATTCGCCGTGGCAGGTAACTCGACAACTCGATGATGTTGAAGCTTCCACTGCATATCAATATTTTTGAAGAAATAACACAAGTATTTGCCAAATTCGATCAACATCACTTTATAAGTGGTTTGATGACCTTTTTTTGAGATTCATTTTAGCAATACAAACACTTCTCCTGTGGACCACATTCTGATTTGATGTTGATGCCATTATTATAACAGAGGATGCAAGATGATTATTACATCGTTGAATGCATTCGTTAATCCAGAGTAACCTTGATCATTCGCTTTAGTTCAGGACTTTACTTGCCGCTGTTTCCAGCACTTTGCATTTCAAGAAATCCCTTTTTTTTGGCTTCAATAGTGCCGGAACTCGAATGTTGTTGTTTTGCTTATGTGCGTGTTTAATCAAAGTGCTGCGCTGGACGTTACCATTGGAAATGTATGGCTCAGGAACCTCTTGAGATGCTTGTATTTTTGATTCCTTTAAAATGGTGACAATGGAATACAACATGTTCTTCACAGGATGTCATGGAAGCAATGGGAGTTTCGGCTATTGTCGTAAACTGTGCCACTGATCGGCCAGGGTGGGTCAGCTGACCCGCCTCTTTCCAGAGCAGCCTCGATATGTCACCTTGCTCCTTGTTGTGTTTTTGGAGTGTGAGCCGACATGCAATCAGCATCCACTCCAAATCAATAACTTTGGCCATTATTAGTATATCAGCAAATTTAGGAAAACAAAAGTGATAACAGTGTTTCATGTAACTTGACACCCATCCCTCCGTCTCCTATCCAAATCACTCGTCACTTACATTTTTCCTTCCTTTGCCTTCGTCACATTTCAGGTATTGATCTTCATTTTGATGTAAATTAGGGATGCTAATCCTTGAAACCCCTCCTTACCAAATGTGTGGACAAATGCTGTCACTTGCACCTTGAACTTGATTTGCTCAGGGAGAGTCAACTCTGACTCGATGTCCAACTCTGCCCATTTCCCCAGCACTTTGCTCTGCTATCAAGTACGTGTGATTCACGTGGCCATTCCAGTTTGCCTTACTGGCTTGTAGGAAAGGCTCGCACGCCCGAGTTCCTTTGCGGAGGGAAGCGCTTCAGGTGAGTGTAAGATGGACTTAAGCAGGAAGTTGAGAAGATGCAGGTGCAATGTCATAGAGTGTCTGTAAACAAACAAAGATAAATCTCATTCTCCATATGCAAACAGGCAGTACAACAGTGATCACATGACTTTGGCAAAGTGTACTTCAATTCTAGATAGGTTTTGAGCAGTTGTTTAAGCTACTTCCTCTTAGATGGACCTTTTTGCAGAGGAAAAAAGACAAGTTCATAAAAGAAGGCAAAGACCTACTTTCGCCTCAAGTCCAAATTACAATGGAATACTGTACTTGTTCCTGTGAAGGCTCGTGTCGGTCTGTGTTAGTTGTCAATATAAAGAATGGATTTGGGTTCAATAAAACTTTATGAGTATGCTTCTCACCATGGGAACGAGTTGTTTTGGCCATTTGTAGAGGTATCCGCTATCACGTTTCAATTCAAGCAAAAAGGCTTTGGATACAGATCGATGGGGTCGGGGTAAGGAGGGGTTTGTTGAACTGTTGTGGAGTTTTTGCGTTGATTTCTTTTCCTTTTTTTTCCATCGCTGCCTCGTCTTTTTCCAGGTGTCAAACAACATTCGTTTTTTCTTGTGAATTTTTACCTCCAGCACCGAAGATGGAAGGAGGTTATGTTTTTCACCCATGTCCTGTCTGTTGTTTGTTACTTGCAAAATCGAAGAATTGTTTCAAGTATATTGGTCAGTCGATTTTGTTACTAACTGTCTGTCTGTTTGTCTGTTTTGTCTGTCACACAGGTTCACAATTTTTAAAACCGACTCTACGAAACTTCACCGCATGGTAGAGTTTGTCCTAAGGAAGAAGTTTATTGTTTTTGAGTCAAAGGTAAAAGTGAACATGGGCCAAAGGCACACTAAGAGGTATTTCTAAAATCCTCAATTTTAATCCAATTGACTTGAAAATTGAAAAGAGGAATTTATATTTTCAGGTCACTGAATTCATCACAGTTATTATTCATGTAATGACCAAAAGTCAACATAGGCCCAAGTCAACAATACTTTGTTAAACCTGCTGACTACTTTAAATTATTTGTATTTGTTAAATGGTTCCCTCATCCGGTCTTATTATGTATCCACCTTCCCCATGAAGTCAAAACTAACAGGTATATAGTTCCAAACAATTCTTTTTCTTCAGTGGGGGCACTTAGCATACATTGTTCATTTGTGAGGAAAAGGCACCAATTTGGCACACTAGTAGTCTATCTTATGAAGTCTGCCTTTTGGCAGTAAGAGAAACTGCCTGCGCGTCGAGTCTGCCATTTTGGCAGTGGGAGAGGCCGTCTGCACGTCGAGTCGGGCGATCGACTTTGTGGAGGAGTGGTTTTGGCCGGTGGTGCCTCCTCGGCCATGGACCCAGCCTGCGGAGCCCAACACCTCGATTTGGCCTTGTCTGGTGAACAGGCCAGCCGGACTTGTATGCTGACCTTGTGAAAAGCCAGCTGGAGCATACCACAGATCTTTCGTCTTGGCGTCGACCTTACGCGGGTCTGAACGCGCAGGCTGCATGCATGAGGGCTGTGACAAATGGACGACGCCGCCATTTTGCACGCGGCGTGTTGAGCTTGGGTGCTCGAATCCGTGGACATCGGCTTGTCACGACCACATTCGTGCTTTTGACACTTTTACTCTCGTCCATGAAGCATCACCAAGTACTCTGTGTCTTGTCTGCATACTGTCCATGTCTTGTCTGCATGTTGTCTAAGGTTTATCTCGTTAGGGTCCCCTTCGAAACCCGTAATCCGTATCTCCCTAGTTAAAAACGGGTTATAGATTAATTATAACATTGTCGTGAATGCTTTGCTTGTGGTGTGTCCCCGATGTGTCCCCAATAAATCTGGCTGAGTTATACGAGATTTGCCGCCTTGAATTAATTTGTGCCGCGCCGAGGAACGATCCGCTCGATTTGGATATAAAAACCAAAATGGTTACAGACTGGCAGAATTCGCTCGGTCTGACAAAACCAGTCTGTAACCGGGGTCTATTCCCCCAACTGGTAAGGTCCAGGTGTACGTTGGTATCGCGATTCGAGGCGCGTGACCCGAGGCCTGTGCCGAACCAGCCGGCGTTAAACCCCGGAGACGGCGGTGGTTAAGTGACGCCGAATATGTAACATTTGGCTGTCGAGAGAAGGGTGCGAAAACCCAAACTGGCTACGGATTGGAGCCGACTTGGGTGGCATTTGAATCCCCCCACCGCCGAACTGTAACAATATATATATATATATATATATATATTATAAATATATATATATATATATAAATATATATAATACATATACATAAACATATACCATCATAAAATATATATATAGTTTTAACTATAAAAGATTATGTCAAAAGATGGCTTGTTGACCCCAAAGTTATTGTATGACCATATATTCTGGCCCTTTGGGTTTAACATACATGAGTCCACTCATTTGACACGCTTCGTTTGACTGTGTACTTTGACCGTGGGGCTGAGGCTCATGACTTCAGCTTCATTGCAATGTTTGGTTTTCTTTTCCTTTTATTATTAAACACGCACTGTCATAATAATGATGACGTGGTCCCCTATGCTGATGAAATAACCACACATTCCAGCCACTGTGGCCTAAGATTTTGTGTTTTTATATGACGATGAGTCTTGGC
Source organism: Eptatretus atami (assembly GCA_035128595.1). Classification (NCBI taxonomy): domain Eukaryota; kingdom Metazoa; phylum Chordata; class Myxini; order Myxiniformes; family Myxinidae; genus Eptatretus; species Eptatretus atami. The sequence goes on along the minus strand of CM068954.1, from coordinate 170,608,409 downwards.
TTTATGCTCAAAGTTGGGCTGGAAGTACACGTCTTTTGATTTGTTATAATGTTTGATTGTTTTTTTTTTTTTAACCATTAAAAATACACTATAAAAGCACCTCTCAACAGAGATGACTGTCAGAGAGCCAGAAATATGTCCGTGGATTGATTCTTTTCCCCAAGTGTTGGGCTGATGATTCTGTCCATAAAAGGCTTCTAAAGCCATGCAGGTTGAATGTTGCTGTGATGAGCAGTGTAGCAGCTGACACTGCATCAGGCATCATGGAGGCTCTGGCTTTTCACAGAGTTCAACTGTGCTGGTTTTCCCATTTAATGTTGATATATGTACACATACACACACGGAATTAAATGACAAAGGCCATCAAGTTTATCGACTGCCAAAGGGTATGGGGGTGGGGTGGTGAACATAGAGGAAGGAGGAAAGGAGGAAAGGAGGATATAACACAAAAATAGCTTACCATGGCTGACAGAGGAACAGAATGGGAAGAATCGGCATGTGTAGAAGATATTGTGGATGTGAATGGGTGAGCGTATGAGATAATGATGGGCAGCACATTTGGAAGATCTTAGAGTAGACTAGCAATGGACACAGTGAGATGATTCCACAATCAGGAGAATAACGGGCCGAATAAATCCAGGTGAGCAACCAGTCTGGACTTGGGGAGGGTTTCTAGAGGGCACGTGTGACCTGGGGTGGCTTTCGGAAGGGTAGAGGAACAAGACCAGATGTAAGTTCATGTTAAATAGAATGAGCTACTTATCTGGTTTGTTATGAGTGAGAAATTCCTCTGCTTAACAAACTTTTGGAAGAATGGAAACATACTCCACCAGCATCTGGAGTTCCACAAAATGTAATTTCCATGATGATCATGTTCAAAGGAATGCAGTTTTTTGTTTTATGGTTTTTGCTTCTCGAATTTTATACAGTACCTCTTATTTGGGAGGTTACCCTTTTGATAAATCTTCATCACAACTTGGTCAATTGTTGACAATAACAGAAAATATTGCATTGTTAAAATGTATACATAAGCATGGTATTTGACTTCTTATATTAAAAAAATGAAACGTGTCCAATATCCCTTTGCCGCTGTTTCCACGACCCTACAGTTCCAGTTTGTGAATTCGTATTCCAGTCTGTTCTACATTGCTTTCTACCTCGGAGATTTGCAACGGCTCAAAGAGGTTTGTGAAACTTGCACTTAATAAGGAGATCGTGAGAATATAATCTAATCAACGAAGCTTCAGGAAATTGGTCATTTGACTCTTCATCGTCTGCAATTGTCACATTAGATGTATTATTGGCTAAAAAGATGTCCACTGTAATTTTAACACCTTCCATGGGGTCATTCTGATGCTCTTCTGCGTGTTTTTGACAGAAACGGGTCTGGTTTTAAAAATATTTGGACAACGGAGGCAGTTATTGGTGGCACCCAGGCCAAATTCCTGTCATAACCTAGAGAGGGCATTGCATCAGCGGCATAGCTGCACCCACAGCCATTGACACGACACTGCATGCAGCCTTGTGCTGCATCAGGAACATGTTGTTATTGCAAAATGTTATAAAACAAAACTGGCAACCAACATATTGGGTTGCAAGTCGCATGGAAATGGCATGTCTGATATGGATAGTAGAATTATCGTCTGAAATAATCATGACATCGTTCTATTCATGTTATTTTCCTTGGCACTCAAACAGGTTGCGCTACTCAGAAATATGTCTGCAAGCATGTTACCCTGGGCTATTTCCATGTGCGATAGGAGGTGAAGGATGTAATGAAATCTTCATTATGTATTCCCTTTGCTTGCACCAAATGGAGTAAAAATGATTCATGGAAAAAAAAAACCTCCCAAAAAAGAGACCTTCCCATTTTCGTCATAAATACTTTGAATGAACGGCTTCGTGAAAAAAGAAAAAAAAGAAAGTGGTCTACTTTGCACTCCATCAACCATTGTTTAATACTCACCATGTTGGAAACACAACTTTCAAACAAGCCTATTCCATGCATTACGCCACACAAGAATGGTAGCATGATACATACAATATATACATATATATATATATATACTTATTTTTCTATAACAATTAATCCTTTGTTTCCATGACCACCCTTTTTCTCTATCAGCAAATTGCAGCCTTCTCCCTCATCAACGAAGTGGCTCGAAAGCTGAAGGCCATGCTTCTTCCGCATTTCCTGTTCAGGCTTCGTCTGCTCATGAACTTCCTCCGATCTCACTTCCTGCGCCATCTTTGTCCGCCACATGGTCACCGTTCTATTGTGTGCAGCTTTTTGTAGACATGCAGGGAAATGGCATTTCATTATTCACGCTTTAAATCACAGAAAATAACTTTAATACACTGCCCAACCTGAACCCTTTTCACGGTTAACCCTTAGAGATCCACCATCTAAACAGACCATTTGTTGTTTTTGTTTCAGTCAGCAACATTGTAGAACTCGTTTCAAAAGTATTTCCATGAGATAAGTAATTCTGCGTCATGTTGTCTGCTGTCTAACAATGTGTTTGTGATTCATGTTCAAGTGTACCAATGTTTCAGATGTCCTTGTCCTGTATGTAATATGTGAATCACCTTCTCCATAGGCCTTAGATAATATTAAAAAAACAAAATTGAGTAGTTACAAAATATATTTGAAGTAAAACGTGAGGGGTGGAGGTGGGGTTAGGAAAGAGAATGATATGTTATGCTGAATGACTGAACACACACACACACACAAAAACAAACTCATGTCAGAACAGCTGTACACACAATGACACAACAGAGCTTATAATGTCTGGCACATCTGCAAAACCTTTGATGTCCAAGTTCCAGAAAATTTGTGGGAACATGAACCAAAAGTAATCACTGAAAACATGGAAGTACCTACCGCTCACATACGACCGAATGATTCCATTGAGAGTGAACATCGAAAACAAAGTGTTGCGACCGGATATCATACTTAGGTAAAAAAACAAAAAAGAGAAGAAGGCATTGCTTATTGAGGTGTTAGTAGCAGTGATTTTGGACTAAACGATACAGAAATCAAGAAATTGACAAAACACCAAGACCTCAAGAATGAAGTGAGAAGATCCTGGAAGCTGAAGAATGCCAAAGTTGTACCAGTGATAGCTGGACCTACAGGAATGATGATAAAGAACCTCACAGAGATATTAAACATTGGGGAAGTACCCCTGGGTGCTCACCTGATAGCGGCTGGATAAGATAATGAGGTAACCACTGGTAGACATGGATGACCCACAAAATATATCGTGGAGAAGAAAGTAAATACCTATGGATTTTTTTTTAATGCCATGAACAAACCTTGGTAAATCATGGGTGATAAAGGTTGTGGTCAAGTTTCATCGAAATTGTGTGTGTGGCTTCAGAAAAGAATGCAAATACATATTTTGGGGGACAATCCCCCTGTAGAACCCCTTGGACTCGAATTTTTTTTAATGTCATGAACAAACTTTGGTACATCATGGGTGATTAAGGTTGTCGTGAAGTTTCATCGGAATTGGATGTATCATTTCTCAGAAGAAAGCAAATACCTCTTTGTGGGGGGCAACCAACTCCCCCCACCCTTCGTTGCAATGTTTGGTTAGACCCCCCATAAACTCTCTCTGTAGACCCCTTCAGACCCTGTTTTTTTAATGCCATCACGGGTGATGAAGGCTGTGGTCAAATTTCATTGAAATCATATGTGTAGTTTCTGAGAAGTTGCAATATTTGTGGACGGACGGACGGACAGAGGGACGGACGACGCGCCATCCCACAAGCTCCCTGGAACTACTTTACAGGTGAGCTAAAAACCATCCCTGGGAATATGATTACAAATGAACTACATTTGGAAGCTGTCCGGGGCACAGCGACGATCCTGAAGAGAGCTCTTGGCACAAAAATTTGAGAACAGAAAACTTCACAGCTTGGTCCATGAATCGTGACCCCTTACTGAAATAAAGGTGGATACTTTGACCCACCTGAGAGGACTCCATTCTACATTCTGAAACCCGCATATGTCGACCCAATCAACGACACACACACACACACACACACACACACACACACACACCACACACACACACACACACACTTTGAGCCTGGGCAAGAGCATTCAAAGCCAACAGCTCATACATACAGCGACCTTTGCACCCCACCAGTTGGCTCCGAATCTGATTTGTACATGCTACAGTCCCCTCAACAGGGGTGAAAGATGGGGACCAAGGGGAGGGTTGGGAGAGAGGGATAGAGGATTGGAGAGAGAAGGGGGGAGAGGGAGGTGGGAAAAGAGAGAGAGAGAGATAGAGAGAGAGAGAGAGAGAGAGAGAGAGAGAGAGGAGAGAGAGAGAGAAGAGATCGGAAAGAGGATAGGGGTGGGAGAGAGGGGTAGGGTTGATAGTTGGGAGGGAGAGGAGTAAGGGATTCTGGCAGATGTGACGCCCATGTTATCTCATTGTGATCATATAATTTATTTGCCTTCCTACCTCCAGTGAGAACCACGGTATCGCAATTGAAAGTTGAAGAGCATGCCAAGTCGCTTCACCACAAAATGGACGAAATGTTTGAAGAAACTTTTAAATGTGAAATGTTTATATTTATATATATATATGTATATATATTTTATTTATCTATGCTGAAGTGACTGGTCGTTATAACGTCTCGTCAAAAACGGGAAACGTCGTGGAAAATAATTTTTCATATTTTCAGCGAGGCAGCCACCGCCTGTTGTACCACAGTACAAAACGTGGTCAACACAGGCGAGTAGCCCTGAACTTTGTTCAAGTCGATCTACATACAGTATTCAGTGGCGGTGCGAATATTGTAGAGCACTGGCTTAAACATTCCAATGAAACGGCTCCCTTGGCACGCAATTGGCAATCACCGACCGTCATACATACATTTCGTGGAGACGCCCTAAATGTCAAAATATGTCCGAATTGGACGAATGAACATTTTTCTCGGAGTTTGAACTGCTTGTAAGCTCGATTCTGGAGCTTAAATTTTGTAATTCTTCATAGTTTAAGAGATACTCGTGGCGATCGCACGTGCGGAATTGAATTAAAACAACGAACGATGACGTCTCCAGGTGTTTATAAGCATTGTAATGTACCCAGCGATTCGTGGCTTTGACGAACAGGTATTCGATAATATGAGTGAGGAAAGTGAAAACCACAACTTTATGGTTAAGAAATCGTTACGGCCTGTTCCAAGTTAAGGCAATGTTGATCAGGCCAAAAAACATGGCGGCTTCAGTCCCCGGTGAGGTTACCCAGGAAACACTTTGACACCCAAGACAGCGAGATGGCCGAAGATCGCCTGATGAAGGATATAATTTAATAATGCCATTAATTATCTTCAAAAGGGGTGTTTTAATTAACCCAAACACCCAATTTTCACTCTTGCACTTACTTGGAGTTTTCTGAGTATCCATGTAAAGTTTCAGGCTGCTAGGTTTTATGGTTTTGTAGTTATGGATGAGACACACACACACACACACACACACACACACACACACACACACACACACACACTGACTCACACATTGACATTTATTAGTATAGATGGAGATTTGACGGTTGCTCATTTATCACCTGTTTTATGTAAGATGTCATGAGAACGTTGAGAGGTGTAGGAATTGCAAGGCATGGTAATTGTTAGCATGCGGTAATAGTGATCATGACTCTTTCAAGTTAAAAGGTCAAATATTATGGCCATCTTTTCAAACTTTGAGCACTACAAGTCTACACTACATAATAATAAACATGACTGATAATAAGTTCAAATGTAACCATAATACATGAATCGTAAATAGAGCACTAAACCTTTAACTTCTCTACTACAGTCCAAACACATCTGTCAACATTTACGGTACTTTCACTCTCCTAGGACAACTACCTGGTGCTGTGGTGCAGCGCCGGAGGCAGACGCGTTGCCCTTTTCATCCTGCAGCTCCTCGGTGCTCCCCGGCTGAGTTCCACGGGTAACGTGTGGGAAGGAAGGTAAAGTTTCTCTCAACAGTGAAATGCAATACTTGAATGTCATACCTACTCAAAGTGCCAGGTGTTGTGTGTAAGCTGATGAAGAGCAACATAGCGCGGTTCTTAACGCACTCACCTGTGGAGTCGACTCCGAGTCAACCTGCCTTCTGTTCCATTGTCAGTAGGGGTTTGTTGCATCTCAGAACATGTCTTGTCTTGTGCACCATAGAAAGCGTCGGTTCTGTCAAAATGGTTACTTTGGCCAGGGCTTGTAATCCTGGATGGGTCTCCATCCCGACTCAGGTTTTATTCTGGATTACATTGGAAGCTTTATTCAAAGTTAAAAGGTCTACTCCTCAACCTATCTCGTGGTTGTCTGCCATTTTCTCCAACTCTCAATGAAGCATATCTCAAGACTGCTGTGCTGTTTTTATATTTATTAATTTATTTTGAACTGTCTTGCTCTTTAACTTCTCCAGCAGTGCAGATGATCGCGTGGATAACGATGCAGGGGACGACGTCGAAACCATTGTCGACAAGTGCATCGAAGATGACGATTTGGAAAAGGAAGAAGAGGGTCAAGATATTGCAACTGAAACTACAAAAACAACTGCAGAACCTGTAAAGGAATTGTCCACCCTTGAGGCCGACAGTGAAACGACTCGAACAAATGGATTGACTGAAAGAATCTTTGAAGAAGATCGGCAATGTGCATTGCACGAAGAAGAGATGAATAACGCAGAAAATTTTCATGAAGATTTTAACCAAGAGGAACTTTCTGAGAGCTGTAAAAGTAGGACATCCGAACATTGTGAAAAAAAATTAAAGAGGCAAAGTAGTAACATTGATGTCATTTCCTGGAACAAAGGGAATAAACATGAGATTGGTCTCTGGAACGTGGTTGATACTAGTGACGGAGACATCACCGATGAAGAAGATGATCAATGGTGGAAATCGAAGCTTGAAGGTGCCTTCTTTTTCCAAGCAGAGGTGGAAGGCTGCATGAAGAAATATGAGGTATGTTTGTAGGAATTTTTATTTGGATTCCTTTTCAAAAAGGTTCAAATCCCACACACCAATATATATATATATATATGTTTGCCCATTGTTTATTAATTTCCATGGAACAATAAAGTACATTGATGTCTCCTAATGTCATGCATGTGATTTATGTACCCTATCATGAGCCTTAAAATCAATGTAACTATTGTTATTATCATTAGTACAGTTGAGATAGCCACTTCCGGCTCGTAGTTGCAGTCTGTGAAAGACACAGAGCTGCACACTGCAAACAAAGCAGTGTGTTCACAGCTACACTGATACCCACAGTGTCAGTCAGCCAATGCCAGCCCACCCCTTGGGAAGGGAATCAATCCATGGATGCATTTCTGGCTCAATGACCTTCATCAGCATGGCTGTTATAAATCAGTGCATTCATTCTCATGAGGAGGCGTTATTTGGCATGTACAATTGGGTACAAATGTCGAGGTCTCGCAGCAAATTTATTAAATTGGATGTGATAACAAAATATATCATGATAATAATATGAAACCAAAATCACTTTCTAGGAATTTTCCATGAACAGCTCTGAAGGATATTGTAACACATATTATAATAGGAGACATAGGGGAATACCCGAGGCGCTCACCTGGTAGCGGCTGGATAAGATAACCAGAGAACCACTGGTAGACATGGATGACCCACAAAATATGTATAAACGGAGAAGTAAGTAAATACCTCCTGGATTAATTTTTTTAATGCCGTGAACAAACTTTGGCACATCACGGGTGATGGAGGTGGTGGTGAAGTTTCATCGGAAGTGTGTGTGTAGCTTCTGAGAAGGAGAACTTTCTCAGCTCGCTGACATGGCTGAGATGCTAGAGCTGCCCGTACTGCACACTCTCAATAACGTGGACCAGTGCAAGGCCCGAATAACTGTGGACGGGGTGTATGCCACCCAAAGTCTCGACCATCGCTGCCAGTGAGTGGACTTTTAACCTTGTAGGAGTGCCTCCTGTAAACATGGCAGGCTTGGTGATTTATTTAATGGACATCATTGGAAAGACGGTGCTTTGTGTCATTACTAACAAAGGAATGGTTACCAACTTTTCGAAAAAGGACATCTTCACGATGTGAAAATACACAAAGCTTGTGCCAGCTATTATATATGTGAGAGCCAGTTGTACCAGGCAGACTTCCCTGAGGGAGACACCGTACCTGATTTGGGTGCTTCTTAACAGCGAATGGAAAGACATATCGAGGGTTTATGAATGCACAGAGTAAGTTTAAAATCAACTTTTGAGTGGGAGCTCTGAGGGCTGTTATAAATAAATAATAGTAAAAAAAATAAGTGTATATATAGGTTGGCTCTGGGGCCACAAAAGGAAGAAGGAATTATACTCGATTTTTGCATCTATTGCTAAAAGCAGAAGTGTGTGTGTGTGAGTGTGTGTGTGTGTGTGTGTGTGTGTGTGTGTGTGTGTCTGTATATAATATGTGTATAATCATGATTCATGTGCATGTACAATCACAACTGTCCATGAATGTGTACGTTTAATGACAATTCATGTATGTGTGTAAGTCTGGTGTTGGCTTAACGGTTCAGGAGGCTGGCTTAAGATCTTAGGCTCCTGAGTTTGAACCACTTTTGTGACCGTTGAAATAACACCAGGTGGGTTGACTCAGCCTGTCATCCTTGCGAGGTCGGCAAAATGAGTATCAGCTTACTGGTAACAGGGGAACTGCTTCAAGAAATGAGGTAACCAACAGCCACAGGCTGCGTACGAAATAACAACATGTGAGCATGTGCATGTGTGTATGCGCCGCCACCACTGGTCGTCATCTCCACTCGTGAGTCTCCAAGACTGAACGGAGCCTTGCCTGGTCCCGAGCATCCATCTTCACCCCGGCAAGGAACCACGACCCATGGATCAAACCATCTCCTTATCTATTTTCCGTTTCCCCCTCTGTCCCCAAAGTGGCGATGATGTTGATCCATGTGTGCGAGTGTTTTTATACGTGTGTGTGTGTGTGTGTGTGTGTGTGTGTGTGTGTGCCACTCACTTATATTTAATAACAGGAAATGGTAGGAACTCGACTCACAGTGATCACGTGACTCATCCACAGATATTTCTTGTATTTCCTAAATTTTCTCTGCACCCGATTTGCATTCAGGAACACAGCAACTCTGATTAACCCTTTTAATATTGCCACTGCTTTGTTTAAATGCTGAAAATTGTGCTTAAAAGACTACTTGACTTCGAGATTTTACGCTGGCAGCGGCAGGTTAAAAGCTCCCCGACTAGTGGACGTGAGTCCTTGAAAACGAACACCTTTCGAAAGTCCTTGAGTAGTGAACTGTTTTTGTTTTTTTTTTACCTTTCTTGTCCAAAATAACAATGCAACATAAGTCGTTGACCAAATGAATGCTTTCTTTTCTACCCCCCTGGGAAATGAACAGGATATTCTGCAGGATCATCTGGAAATGATGCTGCAGTTTGGACATGTTGCATTCTTCGCCTGCATATTTCCACCCGCTGCCTTTCTCGCACTACTAAACAATCTGTTGGAGGCTCGTGCTGACACCATCAAGCTGTGTGCCGCTCTCCAGCGTCCCTTTGCTGAGCACGCACGTGGCATTGGCCCGTGGCAGGTAACTCGACAACTCGATGATGTTGAAGCTTCCACTGCATATCAAATTTTTTGAGAAATAACAGCAAGGTATTTGCCAAATTCGATTCAACATCACCTTTATAAGTGGTTGATGACCCTTTTTTTGAGATTCATTTTTAGCAATACAAACACTTCTCCTTGGACCACATTCTGATTTGATGATTGATGCATTATTATTAACCAGAGGATGCAATGATTATTACATCGTTGAATGCATTCGATAATCCAGAGTAACCTTGATCATTCGCTTTAGGTTCAGGACTTCTACTTGCCGCTGTTTCCAGCACTTGCATTTCAAGAAACCTTTTTATTTTGCTTCAATAGTGCCGGAACTCGAATGTTGTTGTTTGCTTTGTGCGTGTTTAATCAAAGTGCTGCGCTGGACGTTACCATTGGCAATGTATGCTCAGGAACCTCTTTTGAGATGCTTGTATTTTTGATTCCTTTAAAATGGTGACATGGAATACAACATGTATCTTCACAGGATGTCATGGAAGCAATGGGAGTTGTCGCTATTGTCGTAAACTGTGCACTGATCGGCCAGGGTGGTCAGCTGACCCGCCTCTTTCCAGAGCAGCCTCGATATGTCACCTTGCTCCTTGTTGTGTTTTTGGAGGTGAGCGCGACATGCATCAGCATCCAACTCCAAATCAATAACTTTGGCATTATTAGTATATCAGCCAAATATTTAGGAATAACAAAAGTGGATAACAGTGTTTCATGTAACTTGGACACCCATCCCCTCCGTCTCCTCATCCAAATCACTTCGTCACTTACATTTTTCCTTTCCTTTGCCTTCTCACATTCAGGTATGATCTTCTTTTTGATGTATAATTAGGGATGCTAATCCTTGAACCCCTCCTTACCCAAATGGTGTGGACAAATTGCTGTCACTTGCACCTTGACTGATTTGCTCAGGAGAGTCCAACTCTGACTCACGATGTCCAACTCTGCCCATTTCCCCAGCACTTTGCTCTGCTACTCAAGTACGTGATTCACGTGGCCATTCCAGATTTGCCTTACTGGCTTGTAGAAAGGCTCGCACGCCTCGAGTTCCTTCGGAGGGAAGCGCTTCAGGTGAGTGTAGATGGGACTTAATGCAGCAAGTGAGGAAAGATGCCAGGTGCAATGTCATAGAGTAGTCTGTAAACAAACAAAATAAATCTCCAATTCTCCATATCAAAAGGCAGGGTACAACAGTGATCACATGACTTTGCAAAAGTGTACATTCAATTCTAGAAGGTTTGAGCAGTTGTTTCAAGCTACTTCCTCTTAGATGGACCTTTTTGCAGAGGATAAAAAGACAAGTTCATAAAAGAAGGCAAAGACCTACTTTCCCTCAAGTCCAAATTACAATGGAATACTGTACTTGTTCCTGTGAAGGCTCGTGTCGGTCTGTGTTAGTTGTCAATATAAAGAATGGATTTGGTTCAATAAAACTTTATGAGTATGCTTCTCACCATGGGAAACGAGTTGTTTTTGCCATTTGTAGAGGTATCTGCTATCCGTTAATCAAAGCAAAAGAGGCCTTTTGGATACAGATGATGGGGTTGGGGTAAGGAAGGTTTGTTTGAACTGTTGCGGAGTTTTGCGTTGATTTCCTTTTCCTTTTTTTCCCATCGCTGCCTCGTCTTTCTTCCAGGTGTCAAACAGCATTCGTTTTTTCTGTGAATTTTTACCTCCGCCACCGAAGATGGAAGGAGGTTATGTTTTCACCCCTGTCTGTCTGTTTGTTTGTTACATTGCAAAATCGAAGATTGTTCAAGTATATTGGTCAGTCGATTTTGTTACTCTGTCTGTCTGTTTGTCTGTCACCTACAGGTCACAATTTTAAACCGACCTTCACGAAACTTCACCGCATGGTAGAGTTTGTCATAAGGAAGAAGTTTATTGTTTTTGAGGTCAAAAGGTCAAAAGGTGAACATAGGCCAAAGGCCAACAACTAAAGAGGTATTTCTAAAATCCTCAATTTTCATCCAATTGACTTGAAATTTGAAGAGGGTTTATATTTCAGGTCACTGAATTCAATCACCAGTTATTATTCATGTCAACATCGACCAAAAAGTCAACATAGGCCCAAGGTCAACAACTACCTTTGGTAAACCCATGCTGTGACTACCTTTAATTAGTTTGTATTTGTTTAAATGGTTCCTCATCCGGTCTTTAATTAATGTCTCCAACACCTTCCCCACAACTGAAGTCAAACTAACAGGTCTATAGTTCCCCAATTCTTTTCTTAGTGGGGCAACTTAGCATAACAATTGTGCATTTTGTGAGGAAAGCACCAAATTTGGCACACTAGTAGTCTATCATATTATGAACAGATTTGGATATTGGGCCATCTCAAAATTTTTGATGGCAGTGGAAAATGGCTGCCACAGCCATCAGCGGCTGAATTTGAGATGGCCCAATATCCAAATCTGTTCATAATATGATAGGCTACTAGTGTGCCAAATTTGGTGCTTTCCTCACAAAATGCACAATTGTTATGCTATATTTAGCTAAGTTGTCCCACTATCTGGATCCTTTCTTAAATAATGGTGTTCCATTTGCTACTCTTCAATCCTCCGGTACCTGTCCTGACTCCAGTGAGCTGTTGAAAATATCCATTAACATCTCACTTACCTGCTCAGCCACCTCCATCAATACTCTCCGGTGCATATTATCTA
>CM068954.1:170566808-170578024 GCA_035128595.1 Eptatretus atami | reverse complement strand
CTTGATTGTCCAATTGTTAGCTTTTCCCAATCTACATCAACCAACTGTTTCCTCTCAAGGTGCTTCCTTAAATCTTAATACCTAACTCTGCTATCCTGAGCTCTCGCCCTTAACAGGAATCTTTTGCACACACATTGTTATGGTCACTTGATCCTAAATGACCCCCACCTCCTCCACATATTGGATCGTTACTAAAGAGGTCTAACACTGCACTCCTCCTCTATGGGCTTATTCTACAAAACTGGTGTTAAAAGCAATTCCTGGACTAAAACTTAGGAAATCCTCATCTGCTCTGCCCTTTCCTTTGTTCCTGGGACCCAATCTTATCCCTGCAAAGTAAAATCCCCATAATCATTACTCTTCCCTTCCCACATGCCCTTTTGAATTCTTCATGGACTCCTCCTTCCATCTTCTTCCTTCACACCCAGAAGGCCCTATAAAGGCATCCTACCAGTATCTTACTGTTTCTATTAATCATCTCCATCTCATCTGCACAGAATCCTCTCCATTGATTTCCTCTTAATAGGGCACCCTTTTCTTGATGCCCAATGCTGTCATCCATCCATTGGGCCATACTCTGTGCAGAGCGATGGTGCTGCTAAGCAGTCTCCTTGGCTATTGGGACCAATCCTGGAAGGTCGCCACTCCGACACAGGATACCAGTAAGCTGTCACTCATCTTTTTGCCACCTCAGGGGATGACAGGCAGGGCACCTCACCTGGAGTCAATTCAACAGCCAAGTTGGATTTGAAATTTGAACTTCAAGATCTTGGATCCAAGCCGACAACACTAACCATTAAACCAAACACGAGGCAAAAGATATTATAGGTTCCATGATCAGGGATTTCAACTATGGTTCTCTGGGCACGAACTGTAACAGTGTCTCCAACGCTATCTAGAGCTCCGTCTGGAGTGACCGCAATGCTGTCATTTAGTCCAGATTGATAGTTCTCTCCTCCTCCTTCCTATGTCCTTCTTGCCTACTCATCGCAGTACCAATTTCTATCACATAGAGATATCGCTCAATTCTCTAGTTACTCTCCTTCCTTAAACCATGTCCATCACTGCAAACTATATTACGTAACTCCTGCTATTTTACTATTGGCTTCAAGTCTATACATCTTATTATTTACACTCTCCTGGGCATTGTGTATAGAATATGTTTAAATTTGTCTCTTCCTGAATCTATTTATTGTGGGCCATACTGGCATCCATATTACAATACAGTTCCTTCCTTTAATAGCTTCCCCACCCTCCGCTGACCCTAAAAAATGGTCAGCCTGAATTCCTTCCTCAATTCCCACTGCAACCTTGCTGCCCCTTTTCTATTTAACATACGGCCATCATTCCGGAAACACCCCCTGCCTGCGAAATGATTCCCACTGCTTCTTAAGTGCAAAACTTTCCTCTCAACACTAGCTGCTAGCCATCGGTTGACATCACACATTCATGCCAAGAAACCACATATGGAGAAACTCATGTCAACCTCAGACTCCTCGTTGTTAATTAACCTTATGGAGGAGTACTGACAGGGGGGGTGGGGTTCTTCACAGTCTACACTTCAAAGGAAGACGTATGTGGATGGCATCCTTTGAAAGACATTCAAAAGATGCCATCCACGTTCAGACATAGGTGTGACATTTTGACTCGTGAAACCGATGGAAATTTCCCACTCATGTGATTTTGGTGTGCGTGGTGGTGTGTAGCCAATAATACTTGATGGAGCATCAGGATGATTACAATCAGTTGTGAATATTTCCATAACTGAGAACCAATCCTGAATGAACAGGTTGCCATGATGTCGCAGGGTGTTGAAATTCCCATACTGAATTCCACAGAAGACATTCCACAGCAAGAACAGAAGTCATGGAATCGACCTACACTCCTGATGCAGTTCAGCAGAATGATCTTGAACAATGTCTGTGTCTGTCGTTTTCCCCAGCAGGCTATTTGGTTGTCGTCTGTCATGTACTGCTTTACATCAACCTTTTGCAAAGCTTTTTAAAAAAATAATCGAACTGGTGTGAAATGATATGGGTCTATAATATATATAATATATATATATATATATATATTATATATATATATATATAATATATAATATATTCATAACACTTTTGTCATTTGCACAATTTTGTTTTCACAGAAGATGGACCAGGAGGGAAGTCGAGGCGAATGAAGACGAATACAAACACCAATTAGCCAACAAACAGTTATACTTCAATGTGATTACTTCAACAATAAAAACATTGATTGTGAAATTATGTGAGGGAATTTACATTTCTGTATAATTTTTAACAGTTCACACCACATGAATCTGTGTCTGATGTACTATATTGTGTTACAGAGCATCAGTGCCACCAGAGCGCTTCCTGAGCAAGGGTATGTTATAGTGGGTGCTTGCCATTGCCTTCCCCAGTAGAGTTATGGCAGGAGATTTGGCATTTGCCTTGTTACCGGATAGCTCGCCTACTCTTAGGAAGGACAACGTGAGGGTCTTTAACATCCACCAACTAATGTGGCAAACGTTGCTGTTTAACGTCCGTTGAAGGGACCGGTCTGTGAAACACAGGCTGACAGTTTAGTTGGTCAGGATTCAAACTCAGGTGAGACAGCTTAGGGGCAAGTGGACATACTGCAAGGCCATCCTGCCAACCGGGAGTGGACGAGCCTCATTAAAAATGCTGTGGAGATTGAGGAGACCCGATTAAAATTATATTGAGAGTGGACAAGGCCCGAACTAAAAATGGTAATGAGAGTGGAGGAGACCCGATTAAAATGATATTGAGAGTGGACAAGGCCCAACTAAAAATGTTTGTGAGTGGAGGAGACCCATTAAAAATGATATTAGAATGGAGTAGGCCCGTCTAAATTATTCGTGAAGTGGAGGATACCCCGATTAAAATGATATTGAGAGTGGAGGGATACCCGATTAAAATGATGGTGTGAGAGTGGAGGAGGCTCGATTTAAATGATATTGAGGAGGGGAGGCCACTAAAAATTTGAATTGAGAGTGGAGGAGAAAAAGAATTAAATGGGATATTGAGAGTGGAGGAAACCCGATTAAAATGATACTGGAGTGAGGAGACCCTTATTAAATGTATATTGAAGTGGAGGAACCCTATTAAAATGATACTGGAGTAGATGAGACCCTATTAAATGTGATATTGAGAGTGGAGGAGACCCTATTTAAAATGATATGAGAGTGGAGGAAACCCTACTTAAATGTGATATTGAGAGTAGAGGAGACCCTATTAAAATGATATGAGAGTGGAGGAACCATTAAAAATGATACTGGAGTAGAGGAGACCCTATTAAATGTGATATTTGAGAGTGGAGGAACCCATTAAAATGATATTGAGAGTGGAGGAGACCCGACTAAAAATGGTGTGAGTGAGGAGACCCAATTAAAATTATATTGAGAGTGGAGAGGCCCAACTAAAAATGGTAGTGAGAGTGGAGAGACCCGATTTAAAATGATATTGAGAGTGGAGGAGGCCCGATTAAATGTTGATTTGAGAGGAGGAGGCCCGATTAAAATGATATTGAGAGTGGAGGAGACCCAACTAAAAATGGTGTGAGAGTGAGGAGAACCGATTAAATGATATCAGAGTGGGAGGAGCAGGTCCGACTAAAAATGGTAGTGAGAGTGGAGGAGACCCGATTAAAATGATATTGAGATGGAGGAGACCCAACTAAAAATGGTCATGAGAGTGGAGGAGACCCGATTAAAATGATATTCAGAGTGGAGGAGGTCGACTAAAAATGGTAGTGAAGGTGAGGAGACGATTAAAATGATATTGAGAGTGAAGGCCCGACTAAAAATGTTGTGAGTGGAGGAGACCCGATTAAAATGATATTGAGAGTGGAGAGCCCGACTAAAAATGTTTTGAGTGGAGGAGACCCGATTAAAATGATATTGAGAGTGGAGGAGACCCAACTAAAAATGGTCGTGAGAGTGGAGAGACCGATTAAAATGATATTCAGTGGAGGAGGCTCGATTTAAAATGATATTGAGAGTGGAGGAGACCCAACTAAAAATGGTCGTGAGAGTGGAGGAGACCCAATTAAAGATGATATTGAGAGTGGACAAGGCCGACTAAAATGTTTAGTGAGTGGAGGAGATCCATTAAAAATGTATTCAGATGGAGTAGGCCCGTCTAAAATTTCGTGAAAGTGGAGGTACCCGATTAAAATGATATTGAGAGTGGAGACCGATTAAAAATGATGGTGAGAGTGAGGATACCCGATTAAATGATATTGAGAGTGGAGGATCCCGATTAAATGATGGTGAGAGTGGAGGACCGATTTAAAATGATATTGAGAGTGGGGGATCCGATTTAAAATGATGTGAGAGTGGAGGAGGCTCGATTTAAAATGATATTGAGAGTGGAGGAGCCCGATTAAATGTGATATTGAGAGTAGCGGATACCGATTAAAATGATATTGAGAGTGGAGGAGCCGATTTAAAATGATATTGAGAGTGGAGGATACCCGATTAAAATGATTGGTGGAGGAGTGGAGGAATACCGATTAAAATGATATTGAGAGTGGAGGATACCCGATTAAAATGATGGTGAGGGTGGAGGAGGCTCGATTTAAAATGATATTGAGAGTGGAGACCCGATTAAAATGATGTGAGAGTGGAGGAGGCTCGATTTAAAATGATATGAGAGTGGAGGAGGCCGATTAAATGTGATATTGGAGAGTGGAGGATATCCGATTAAAATGATATGGAGTGGAGGAGCCGATTTAAATGATATTGAGAGTGGAGGAGCCCGATTAAATGTGATATTGAGAGTAGGAGGCAGCTCGATTTAAATGATATGGAAGTGGAGGAGACCCTATTAAAATTGTGATATGAGAGTGGAGGAACCCTATTAAAAATGATACTGGGAGTAGAGGAGACCCCCCCATATTAAAAATGATATTGAGAGTGGAGGAAACCCTATTAAAAATGATACTGGGAGTAGAGGAGACCCTATTAAATGTTATATTGAGAGTGGAGGAGGCTCGATTAAAATTAAATTGAGAGTGGAGGAGTGGTCTTGATATACAAAATGTAAACTGTTCAGCCTGGTGGAGGTATGTGCTCTACTGAGTGTCATTCTCTAGTTTTCGACATTGTGAAATACTAGAAGCACCCGCTCCCTACGGGACCCGTCAAGGGGGTCGTGTTATTATATTTATGCCCATTTTACTCCAAGGGGTCCCAGGATTACACACTCAAAAAATTGGTGCGATCGGTTCAGCCGTTTTTGCGGTACCTGGGAACAGACAGACGGACAGACGGTGAATTATTGTAAAGATGCCATGAAGGAGGGATCGATTTTTAAAAATTTTTGGAGAGCTTTAAGTAAGGATTTGCAACGATCTTAAGGACCCAAAATATGCCATTACATTTGAGTTCGACAAGTTGCAGGAAGTGAGACAAGGTTTAAGGAGAGTAACTGCATGCGAGGACAGGATTAGAAGGCTACAAGGTGTATCAGTGTGATAGGAAGGAGAGAATAGGAGGAGGAGTAGCAATCTGGGTAAAGGACAGCATTGCATCAATACAAAGGGGTGACATTAATGAGGGAAATAATGTTGAGGATTCTGTAAGGGTAGAGATTACAGATTGTAAAAACAGTAAGATACTAGTAGGATGCTTTTATAGGGCTCCGGGTTGTGAAGGAAGAGGAGGAGGAGGAGAACATGAAGAATCAAAAGGGCATGTGGGAAGGGAAGAGGATTGATTATGGGGGATTTTAACTTGCCAGGGATCGATTGGATCCAGCAACAGGGAAAGGGCAGAGCAGATGAGGATTTCTGAGATTTATTCCAGGATTGCTTTTTATCGCAGTTTGTAAATAAGCCCACAAGGGGGAGTGCAGTGTTAGACCTCCTTTTTAGTAACGATCCCAATATGGTGGAGGAGGTGGAGATCGGGGAGCATTTTTGATCAAGTGACCATAATATTGTGTGTGCAATGATTCTGTTACGGTTTAGAGTTCAGGATTGCAGAGCAAGGCTATTAGATTTCAGGAAGGCAAACCTTGAGGGTATGAGTAGAGAATTGGGTGATGAAGATTGGGAGAAGCTAACAATAGGACAATCAGCATCAGAAAAATGCGAAAACCTTCAAGAAGCAAATGTGTCGAGTGCAGAGTTTGTTTTTTTTTTTTTCTTTGATGAGGATTACTAAGCTTGTTCCAGTCACTTGACTTGAAGTTGATCAAAATGGCCGAGTTTTGATTGGCATGACCTCTGCCAATTGATATCCCTACCTTGGCCTAATGTTGTAACCCAAATTTGGTAGCATTCTGGCTGGTGGGTTTAGAGAAGAAGATTTTTGGAGAAATTTAATGTCAGCCATTTTGAACTGCTTCAAGTCAGGTGAATAGAACGAGCTTTGCAGTCCCCATTTTTAGTCTGGAGCGGAACATTGCTGCCAAATTTCAGCCGGATCAGCCTAGCGGTTTGGCCAGAGAAGTCGAAATAGCAGATGGATGGACGGACAGATGGACAGATGGTGCACAATGACAATACTTTTATCTGGAATTCCAATTCCAGATAAGCTAACACGTGATCTTGATCCGTACAGCTATATAGTTGTTTAGAGAGTGCATTCTGATTGTCGGACAACAAAACAGATCTCGAATATCTTTTTCACATGAACAACTCGATGTGGGCTGTTCTGGAGTTGGAACGCCAAACAATTTACATGTTCTGGCTTTTGATGGAAAAAACATTCAATGCAGTATTGTCTACCCAAAAGCAAAAAAAATACAATAATATGTTCAATTTTGTTGACATTTCTGTTCAATATTTTGAAGCTTGATGAATAAAATCTTTGTCCCTAAATATGAGCTTAATTGTGGTACTCCAATGGATGTACGTTAGATCTTGGGCAATGCCGGGTACCTTTGTAGGACGAGGGAGGGAAATGGATGGAATGGGAGTCCAGAGGGAGGGGAATTGGTGGAGTTTGTTGAGTGGTGGGGTGAGAGGAGGAGAGGGCGGTGGGAGGGAGAGGGACTCAGCATTGCCTGGCAATGCTGAGTATCTTCCTTGTATATCTATCTATAATTCCAGCAATGTGTGTGTGCTGTGGTCTGTGTTGTGTTGTGTGTGTGTGTGTGTTGTGTGTCTGTGACCGCTGTTTCTCACAACCACTGATCCGATCTCAATTGAAACTTGACAGCGTATATTGCTGGGGCCCTGTGGATGTGCCTTTTCAAGGTTTGATATTAATCGGACAAGTGCTTCCCAAGTTATGGCCATTTATTTACCAACCAATGACAGGACACGTTGCTGTGGCCATTTATTTACCAACCAATGAAAGGACACGTTGCTGCGTAGGCGTGGCTGCGTAGGGCGGTGCGCGCCGGCCGACGATGACTTCACGTGCCGGCCGGTTACGATGGGGATCGATTGGTGCCTTAGTTACCGTGAGCTAGGAGTGGCAATGGTCAATGGCAGCGGAATGTCATGGCAAGCAAAGACAGGAGGTAAACTTGATTTTAATTTGGATTTTAATTAACTCTGTGTGTGGAAGTATCACAGCAGTTGTTTACTTCAATGCAAGCGATAATTCGTGGAATGCATGTGAACATTCCGTACGGGCACGCACCACTTCCGGATAGTGATGACTTACTGCATTCTAATAATTTCTCGATTTCTTATGCGCATTTTATAGATAACACCAATTCCCCAATCCAGTCGTCGTTTACGAGAGCGAAGGAACGGCCTGTGTAGTTTGTTTGAAAGTATTATTATTATTATTATTATTTTTTGGTTTTGCACGTACGGCCACGCGAGAGGAAGGAACGGCTGTGTGGTTGTTTGAAAGTTATTATTATTATTTTATTATTTGGTTTGCACGTACGGCCACGCGAGAGGAAGGAACGGCCTGTGTGGTTGTTTGAAAGTATTATTATTATTATTATTATTATTTTGGTTTGCACGTACCCACGCGAGAGGAAGGAACGGCCTGTGTGGTTGTTTGAAAGTTATTATATTATTATTATTATTTTTTTTGTTTGCACGTACGGCCACGCGAGAGTGAGGAACGGCCTGTGTGGTTGTTTGAAAGTTATTATTATTATTATTATTATTTTTTGGTTTGCACGTCGGCCACACAAGAGGAAGGAACGGCCTGTGTGGTTGTTTGAAAGTTATTATTATTATTATTATTATTATTATTTTTTTTTGGTTTGCACGTACGGCCACGCGAGAGCGAAGGACGGCCTGTGTGGTTGTTGTTTATGGCACGCGTTTGAAAGGTTTTTTAATTTTTTGCACGTACGGACGTACTAGTATATATTATATATTAATTTATTCATCATCATCGTCGTCGTCGTCCATCGTCCATCGTCCATCGTCCATCGTCCATCGTCGTCATCTCCTGTTGATTCCGTTCTTCTCAGTGGTTTGATGCAATGATTGATACTTTGTGGAAGATGTATCTTGGAGAGTCAGTGCAGGGTGCAGGTTGATTTTCTGATAATTATCCAAGTGTTGGTCTGAAAGGGTCTGAAAGGCCTTCACAGTTTAAGCTTCATCTTCATGATGTGGGAGACAATTTCAATCAATAATAACAATAATCCTTTGACTGAAAAGCCATTTGTGATAGTCAATCTGCTTCTTTGTTTGAAGAGTTTTCGGTCGTGACCTGTCGTGGGTTGGTTTTTCAGAATCATAATCATAATCTTATGACCTGAGATAATTCATGGTGTCTGTTTATTCCTTTCAACCTGTCTTCAATAAGAGAGATGTGGCTTATAGATCGCACAAGCTTTTCTAATATTTCTACATCAACGACAAATCCGGAGTTCCATGATGGAAAACTGCATTCAAGTCTGTAGGTCTCAAAAAGGCCGATCGATTAGTGTAGTATATAGATTCTATCAGGACGGAAAATTAAGCCGCCGAGTGAAAGGTTCCCCTCAGGGTGCATGGTTCGGTATCATTCTGTACGTGCTCCAAGACTTTATGAGCGATGACGTCCCCCTCGTAGTTTACGGCCGTTCCCAGTAATTTATGAAACGTCATTTCCGGCGTTGGTCGGTTGGCCGGAAGTGACGTGTGGCGGCGCTATTTGTGCCCGTGTGTGGACGCGCTCGAGCTCGAGTGAGGGGAGGCGGTTATTTTGTTGTGAAGAGATTTTGTGAAATTGCCGAAAATGAATTGATTATTTATAAACGTGTTTTTTTGCCGATCGGCGAAGTGTTTTAAATTTTTATTATTATTATTATTATTATTTTTATTATTCTCGAGTACGCCATGGCTGAATTGGGAACGGATCATTCGCAACTGCCTCCAGTGGAGCACGGTGAGTGGGCGATGTTGTTGAGTGACGGTTGAAGTAGTTGAATTGGATGTAGGAGGGAACCTGTTCGGCCGGCTCAGGTGGGACGGGATTTTTCTTTCCTGACCCTCATGATTATTATTAAGCTTTTTTTGGGGATTTAAATGTGATTTTATCTTTTCCGACAAATCACGGGACACGACGCCTCAGGGTCACGGACCCGGCGGGTGCCGGGTGTCGCTCGCGCTCGAGACTCCCGGCCGCTGTGTGTGAACCTGTTGATTTGTCGGCAAGTCCCGCTCGGCAGCGGGTGGTTTGTTCCGTGGCCCCCTTCGTGGGCGTTGTGGAAACTTCCTTGTTGACATTACAGAGTGCTGGTTTTGCGTGGTCTGAGTGCACATGGTAGTCTGGTGAGGTTTTAGAGCCTCACTCCTCCCCACACCTCTCCTCCGTCCTGGAATTTCTTCCACCAGTCGGTAGTTGCTTGGGATGGAAGGTGTTTTTTTTATTTAAATTAAAAATTTTTTTTTTTTTTTGTAATACATTATTTATTTATTAATTAATTAATTTTTGTTTTTTTTGTAATACATTATTTATTTTGACTTGTCATTGATCGGTATTCGTTTTAGACATTCTGGATCGAAGCATTTTTCACGCTAAGTTTAAGTTTTCTTCATTTGTCCTTCATTGGTATGTGCTGCTTTTTACTTCTGCCGCCGAAGGTGTCAAGGAGGTTATAATGTTTTCACCCCTGTCTGTCCTTTTTTGTCACACGATTATTTTTGGTTGGCCACAGTTTTCAAGCACTCGTTCTGAAATTCATTTTTTTTGTGTGTGTGTGTAGTTGACCGGCCAAGGACAGGAACGCTTAATCCGGATCCGGATCTGAGAACTTTTTTAATGTGATTCTTCACCATTGAGAGGGGGAATTCCATGTCAAGTGTACACACCCTCCCAACACGAATACCTCATTTTCTCCCCATAAGTTGGTCATTTATTCACTTGGGTGAAAAAACTCAAAATACCAACTTTTAGACATCGGGGCCCATTTTAGGGGCCCCCCAAATTTGGGTGCCCCCGGCTGCCCCACAATCTTCCAGAGGCCATATCGCAGGTTGTAATGGTCCGATTTGGCTGATCTTGGTATGAAAATGCTCGTAAAAGCGAGATCTTTCGAATCGCGTAAAGTAAATGCATCCGAAACAGTAATTAAACTAGAGGGAACACTCGGTAGAGTGCAAAACCTCCGCCGCCAATACTGCTGGGTCACTTAAGTGACACCTGATATCCTATTCATTGTAGGTCAAAACGGATCAGACTCTACTGAACCACGATTGAATAAACTAAACTAGATCGACGCCATGTAGAAATGCCAAAAAAAAAAAATAGAAATTTTTTTGAAAAAAAAGTTGCAAATTTTTTTTTTTCTGGTTGAAAATCACTTAAACATGTAGAAATGCAAAAAAAAATATAATTCAAATATTTTTCAAATGGCCGCCCATAGCGGCCATATTGGACTTTAGACAAGTCCAAAATCTAATGGCATGATCCTTGGACCATACCTACCCCCCACCAAGTTTCGTGAGATCGTGAGTTTTTCCGTAATATGTTCAAAAACAAACAAACAGAAAGGGGTGAAAACAGTAACCTCCGATCTTCGATGGCGGAGGTTAATGAAAATGGGATCTCAATGAGTTCAAGTGTGATGATGGTTTTATTGTTCGAGGACTCAGGTGCTAGACACACAATACGCCACAATACATAGCACAATATTTGAACACAAGATTTCCAATACACGATATCAGTCTATTGTACGTAAATTTTCCACATGCAGGAACTGGAAGCGATACTAGTATGAGTTTTTTTTTTCGTTTTCGAAAGCAAGTTTTTTTCGAGCATATTATAGTCAAGATTTTTTGCCAAC
>CM068954.1:170398837-170409109 GCA_035128595.1 Eptatretus atami | reverse complement strand
GTGTGCTGGACAAGCAGTTTCAACCCTTGATAAGTACTTAGTCAGTAGTTGTCGTTGTAAGGGAGTCTAACTATGACCGCTCCGCTGTCCAATGTTGCACACAGAGGAGCAGCGTGCAGTGATACGATTTTTGGGGCTGAAGGTGTACCAACCAGGCCAGAAATCATTGCATACTTTTTAGCACAAATTGGGAACAGTGCTTTAACCGCAGCAGAGTGTGCATGATTGGATACCATGTTCAAAATGGTCGCACAGTGTCACCGAATGATAATCAATGTTGGACGCCGCATCCACGTCCACAACAAGAAAAAATTTGAAGGAGTCCGTTTGCCATGATTCTGGATAACAGCGGTCGACTATTTATGAGTTACACAATATTTGAAGCATCAGTTATGATTCAGCACGAGTGAAATCAACACCGATTTGGCCTTTCATTCAGGTTTTTTTTTTTTTTTTTTTTTTTTTTTTTTTTTCTGCAAGATTGGTTCCAAAGCAACTCGCCGAGGAGCACAAGCGCAACCATGTGACAATCTGCCAAAGCTTTGAATCCACTTTCATCATGAAGGTGAATGCTTTTTTTTGAGACTTATTGTCACTGGAAGACGAGACATGGATCCACATCATGAGCAGCGAGCAAACACCAGAGCCATCGCGTGGAAACATCCGACATCCACCAGTAAAAAAAAGTTCAAAAGTCAACCATTCAGCCGGAAAAGTGATATTTACACTTTTCTGGGCTCACAAGCGCGCATTTGGAGCAATATCAAGAGGGGGACACAAGGAAACAGTGTTCTTGTTATTGTGAATATTCTCCGGACAGTTGAAACCAGCTATTCGATGGAAACGGCCGAGGCTCTGTGAAAAGGTGTTGCATTGTTGTATGACATGCCTGTCCACACACTGCCGCCCATACTGTGGAACCCGCTCTGGCAATTGAAAATTGAGGTGTTGGAGCATCCTCCATACAGTCCTGACCTGGCCCCTTCAGAGCTTTCACCGTGTTGGGCCACTCAATATGCTTTAAGAGGCCGCCACTTTGCCAGTGACCAACAAGAGAAAGAAGCGGTGCATGTATGGTCGTTCACTCAAGCTAAAAACTTTTTTTCTGAGGGTATACAGAAGCTTGTGAACAGAATGGCCTCAGTGGTGTTGAAAAGGAGGGACTAATGTTGAAAATGATGCTCTTGTTACCATGCTCAATTGTCATTATATTATGTAAATAAAAAGGATATTGAGGATCTTTTTGACTCCTCGTTTTTCATGTTCTCTTTCTCATCCTTAGGTTCTGATTTTACTGTTGTTCCTGTGTGATTAAGGCCTAAGTCACATTTGCTCTACGGCGAGGATTACGGTTTCGCCGTACCCGCTCTGAATTACAAACGTGCGGCAGCCGCAGAGTTCTTCTGGAGGTGGCATCTCAGGGTGGCCTACGGCCGTATGGCTATATTTTTAACAGGCCGTAGGGTCGCTGATGGAATTATAGCGGGAGTTTAAGTAGACTTTTTCATTTCTACGTTTCGCCTGTAGCAAATTCTCAAGCCGAAACACAAAGACTGGTAAAAAAAAAAAAAAAAGAACCCACTCGTTACCGTCCGTCTGCCGCATGTTCGGCTTAGGCCCCCCTGCAGTGCCTTGCGGGCACGCTTGGCGTCTCTGCCCTTGAAAATTTATGCGTCGCAACCAGGAACGCCCTAAGGTCACCGTGGCGCATCAAATCAAACACTCGTACGGACCCCCACGTTTTTCGTTCTCCCACAATTTATAAATACGCCGTGCGGTCCCCGAAAATAAAAACATATTTTGGGTGGTGACCAGGTGGAAATAACTGCGGCCGCCGTATAATTACTAGTTGGCCGGTAGAATTTTTTTGGGGAGACCCCACGCTGCCGTGGCAAATGTGACCTAGGCCTAAGCAATAAGCTTAAGGTCCTGACATGCCAAAGTACATAATTTCCATTTATATATCCATAGAGGAGTTTTTCATCGTGATTTCAGATCTGACAATGTTTTTCACAAAATCATTCTGTAAAATGTAAAATTAAAAAAAACGAACGTCTTCGGGAACGCCCCTAAAATTCTCCTGAAAGGGGCGTAACCAAACATGACGTCACGTACGAGTATGTCAAAGGCTGCACGTTAATTACTCGGTTGGTGGGTCTACGTGTTGTATTGCCTTCCTGTGTGTTCCAACATTTGAGTCGATCAATCGCTTCCTTCATTTCTGCTTTAAAAAAAATCAACGATTTGGTCTTTGAATAATTGATGACATGGACTTCACTTGTCTGGTACCGACAGGAGTGTGAGACAAATGAAGGATTTTGGTCTGATCCACATTGGAGAATTGTCGGATAACGTAGTCCGGGAGGTGAAGTTCAGGCAGCTGGAAATGAAATACGGCCTTAGCAGTTCGAGCCCGAAGCAGGACAAGCAGAGGAAAATGGCGATGAAATTCCCGGAGTTCATGACGATCGGGAGGACATCGAAGGAAGACTCGGAAATAACAACTGGTTAGACAAAATCCTATTCGTAAATTCAATAATGTAAATTCGAGACTTGCATACTGCTCGATATCAGAAATATTTCAGTGAGGTGACGTGGAACAGCGCAGCGCAGCGGACATGGTGCTTCGCGGCGAATTAATCACAAACAAGGCCGGCGCTGTGTCATCGGCCGTATCTCTCCGCGCATAAAACGAAGCATTTCGCTGTCCGGATACGATGAAAAACTTGTGTGCAGAACATACCTTGCGATACAATTGTCTCGGTAGTCCGATAAATCTGACGTTCTGTTGCATTTTTATTTATTTTATTCCTACTGTCGTCATTTAGCGCCAGTAGAAAAACAATGAAGAAAAGAGAATAATAAAAAAGCTACAGCACGTCAGATTTATCGCCTAGTCAGATAGACGACAGATTTATCGGACGTAGTCTGGACTCTCGAGTGGACAAAGTAAGTTGTGTTAGCATGCACACAATGTATAAGTCAATGCGTAAGAGTCCCGAGGCTATGAGGCCGTGTAATAGGACATAAATTTGTCTTTCATAGTTGTGCCAACATTTTTTCCCTTTTCTTTTATTACAGCATTTTGGCTAATTGTTAATGAATACCAAGTCAATGGAAGCAGTACCTTCACTTTAGATAAACCCATGTATGTCGAGTGCAGCCATACCTGGCTTGCATGTATGTGGAATCGTACTATCCCACGCAGGATGGTTTCAACGAACAATTCAATAAGCTGCAAAATGTGGGTGCAGGTTTTTTACATTGTTTGATTTTTAAAATTATCTCCTTGCGCCCTTGAAATGAATGCAATATTAATCGTTAGTATTTTACTTGTATGTCCCTTTATTTTTTTTTTAATGAAACGTTCAACAGTCAAATTTTATATTTTGTGTACATGGTGTAGCCTTTATTGTGCATACATGTATTGCATTTGTGTACGACTACGACAAGGTAGTAAAGGGATAAATAATTGCCTCGTGATTGTTGTGCATACACGGCTCAGAAGCATAATTTCTTGTCTCTGTGTGTGAGGAATGAGGGGTTGGGATGAATAGAGGGATGAATAGAGCCCGTGATCAAAGTCACTGTCTTCGAATGGGCGCTGTAAATGACGCTCGTGTTGCTGGGCCTTTCCAGTTTCCCCTCGTCAGCTTCACTTTAGATGTCCATATTCTCGACGATTATCATCTTTCGCGAATACATGAAGGCTTACACCGTCTTTGCTTGTATTGCTGCATCCTGCTACGATACATCTTGCAGGCATTTTCGAAAGTAGGCTAAAACTCTTAAAAACCTTCGCGAAACAATCACTGGAATTGAGACGATCACAGAGATTGCACGAACATGTGCAAAATGCATTTGTACGTACTTTATAAGGCGCGCGACATCTCGACTCTCGAGTCAATCCACTCTGTGCGAGTTACTGTATTGTGAACGTCACGCTGCGATTAGCTGAAGTCCATTTTTTAAGGGGCAGGGCATAGCATGTTGTGAAAGGCTCCAGAATGATCGAAATATTGCTCTAATTATCCCATTTTTTATTTAAAAAACAAAACATGGGTGATTTCTTTCACTAGAAGGTCAAAGTTAAATATATAAATAACAAGTTTATTTTTCATGTCAGGAGACTTTAAGCATGAAACACCAAAAAGTGCTACCGATGTCTGGCTGTTTGGTCAAGGCTTTAAGAACTAAGGGGAACAAAGCTCCTTAGTAAGAGAGAAGCCATGGCCTTCTTTTTTCATAACCATTTGATGGAGAAGAGAACTGTGAAAGAAAGTGCTGCTTTGCAGATGCAGTGATGGTCTTTTGCAGGAAAGCAGTGCTTCGAGTTTGGTTTCATCCGGCGCATATCGATTAAACTGGTATAATTTTTTCATATCGATAATACCGGTTAAACGGGTATAATTTTTTATATCGATATACTGGCATTGGAATTCTGAATATACCGGTACACCAAAAAAAAAAACGGTATAATCGCCAACTATTGTCTGGAAATAAAATATGAAAAAAAAACACCAAAAAAAAACAACCTGTGAGATGAAATACCATCTCCGACTTACTTCCAGTTGTTAACTGGAGTTCGTCAGGGTGTGTTCTGGCCCCCACACTTTCCAGCACTTGTATGGCCTGGATTCTGAGAGATCAAGCTGCGGTGCATCGTTTGGGAATGTCAGAATCTCTGACCTTGAATTTCGCAGATGATGCAGTCATCTTTGCGGAGACTCCAATTACTTTTTGGGGGCCCTCGAGGTGCTGAATGAGGAGTCTGAGCTGCTGGGATTATGGGTTTCCTGGGTCAAAACTAAGATCCAGACTTTCATTGACGTCTTGGATGCTGCTATCCTGTCTGTACCTGTTTGTGGTGAGGTTGTTGAGGTCACGAAGAAATTAACTTACCTTGGCAGTGATACTCATGTCTCTGCTGGCTATGAGCCAGAGGTCAGTAGACGTCTGGGTCGGGCCTGGGGAGTCATGGATTCACTGGATCATGGGTGTGGTGCTGCCGGACCTGTGCAGGACGACGAAAGTCTGAGTCTTCAGGTCCTTGGTGCTTCCAGTCTTGCTCTACGGATGTGGGACTTGGACTCTGACCAGGGATCTGAGACTGAGAATTAATTCCTTTGATGCAAGGTCTCTTCAGAGAATCCTTGGCTCTCGCTGGTCGGACTTTGTGTCCAATGAACAGTTGCTGAGAGACTCAGATGAGATTTGTTACCTGCATAGTCCGTGAGCGTCAGCTGCGGCGGTATGAACATGTGGCTCGTTTTCCTGACACTGATGCTGCTCACCAGATTCTCTCAGTGAGGGAGCCTCATGAGTGGAGGAGGCCAATGGGCCGACCACGTGCTTTGTGGTTGCAGCAGGTTGATCGGCATCTCAAGGAGATGGGGATGGGCCAGGTATCTGCCTGGGGGATGGCCAGATGGAAGTCCCATGGAGTACTGGCAGAAAGTGGACGCATCGACGTGCTGCTCCGGCGCATGCTCCCACACCCGACCTGACCTAATAGCGCCAACAAATTGAAGAAGGATTTGTGCAATCTTTAAATACCGTACACGATTTTAAAATCTTTGATGCACTCAGCATCTCGGCTTCACCTGGATCAGTGGGTCTGACATCAAGACGTACCAGAAAATAAGTTCAGTCGGTTTTAACTTTTAACCATCACCATCCGAGCACCGTACAAGAATCGCGTTTATCTTTGCTTCTGTGGCTCTTTTTAAAGCAATTGCCAATTGATTATTTATATTAATCGGGTGTGCTTTAGAAAGCCTGTGCTGATCACCGACACGGCAAACCGCGATAGTCACACCGGTACAATAACGATACCAGTATGAAGCGGTTCTGTGATATCTGTGATCGCGATGGATACCAGCCTATGCCGATTACAAATACTGATCTCGCTTTAAAACAAAATCATTTTCAATACAAGTTGAAGTTGGAAGTTCTCTGCTCTTGCGTTTGGCTGCTGGGTAGCTATCATTTTTTGGAGTGTGGGTGTGCTGCTGATGCTGTGCCCCTCCACCAGTGCACTGGTACTCATTTTGCCAACCTCAGAAGGATGACAGACCGAGTCGACCCCATCTGGTGTTAATTTAGCAGCCAACGAGGCTCGAACTCAGGACCCTTGGGTCCCAAGCCTGCCACCCTAACCACAAAGCCAACATCAGGCTTAAGTTGGAAGTAAAATAACCGGCAGGGGGGGGATGGGAATACTTTGCAAAATTACCAATGATGTGTACGTCATATGAATACGGACCATTGCGTATTTTTGGAACCTACGTAAAAAAAAGTTGTTTAATTTCCGAAAATTGCGGTGTGTCGATATCGAAAAAAAATAAAACAAAGTCTGACGGAGCCTATTGAGTTCAAGTCATGGACTGAACAGCCAGACAGCGGTAGCACTTCTGGTGTTCATGTTTAATGCTTATTGCTTAATCACCAGGAATAACAGTAAACAGGCCCACTCCCTTCATCTTCCACATGAGCACCTCACACACTCATCACATATCGACGACAAACGTTTTTTTTTTTCATATAGGGGAGTCCGGCAATATTCGTCCGAGGTCTGGAGGTCACTCCCCATTCTCCTCATTCAGCAGGAGACAGGAACCAACCCGGGGCTAAGAACCACCTCAACCCCAGAAATGCACACATAACGTTAATATCCTCCAATACAACATAGACGGCCTCGTCGACAAGGCCATGCAACTTAAACACTTTATCTTCACAAACGACATTCATATAGCCATCGTACAATCTGTTCATGCACGATATTCCACAACCACCCAAGAACATACAAATAGCCTCATATGCAGACAATATAACCATGACCTCTACTCATAGCAACACCGCCACAGCACAACTTCAACCCTTCCTCAGCACCCTACAAACCTGGCTCACCATCAACAGACTGAAAGTAGCCCCCTCAAAATCAACAGTCACTCTTTTAACAAATTACACCAAGGAACGCTGCACTGCACCACACACACACACACACACACACACACACACACACACACACACACACACACACACACACACACACACACACACACACACCAAAAATACTCGGCATCACTTTTAACACATTCATGTTTTGTAAACATTAAAACAAACAAAAAAAACAAACATGCACACCCAGGTTGAATGCACTTGGGGCACTCACAGGCACCGACTTCATACACCACAAAGAAGCAACATCACAAATAAACAAACAGTACATTAGATCAGTCATTAACGATGCCAGCTCATCTTGGGCCTCCAGCCAATCAAACACATCTCAACACCCTACAGACCAAACAAAACAAAGCCCTTCACATCATCACAAGTTGCACATCAACAACACCCATTGAGCACCTTCACCTAGAGGTAAAAATGCTAAAAATCAGACCACTGGGATACCAGAGGTGCACAGTTCCTTGCAAGGGCAAGTGCCAACCCCAATCACCTTGCCGTGACATAGACAATCACCCACAGGTCCAAAGACGCATTAACCTGACACCACAAAGACACTACAGTAACATACACCCCCCCCCCAAATGAACAACAGAAACTACGAAAAACACATCCACACCCACATCACCATAAACGCAAGCAACAAACCTACATCCTGTTCTCTTTTCCTGGGCAGGAGGCCCAAACAGTATCCTGGGAAGTAAACCTCCACCCATCCATGACACAGACCAACTACTCTCCAGGTCCGATCATGTTCACCTTGCACGCCTCTGCTGTGGAAACCACCCACAGCTCTGACACTACAGACTCGATGTCACCACTGACAACACCTGCAACCTCTGCCAAGCCACTCCACGCACACTAAAACACATTATGTAAGACTGCGCAGTCCTGGCTCCACTTAGACAAGATCATGACATCATAGATGAAGGATCTCTCGGTCGCTCCTGGGAGATCGATCGGCGATCTCCATGCCACGGGCCTGTTCAAACAGAACTGACCAGGGTAAAACAATAACAGTAAATCTGCATACACTGATGGACCCTGCTATTCACAGACTCTCTATTCGCAGACCCTGCAAATTCGTGGGTCATAAAATGTGACCTGCTTCGACATTCACGTTTATTATTTATTTAATTATTATTATTATTGTTAATGTACTTCATGACTGGTCTCCGATATCCACCTGGGACATTTGAAATCGGCCAACATCACAGCGTTGCATAAAAAAGGTGCAAAAACAGATCCCGTTAACTGCAGCACAATTAGCTGACTGTACTTCCAATCATCAGCAAGGTCATGGAATCCATAATCGGAGTTGACACAAAATGAATCCTTTTCTCCAACAGCCTCATCTCAGATCATCAATTCGGATTCAGACCTTGTCACTCTACATTGGACATGTGGCTTCTACTCTCCTAACAATGGTGGAGTCCCTCAATATCAGACATGAGATCAGGGCTGTCTGGACATATATCGAGCTTTTGATAGTCTGGTACCCTGCTTTGCTCTCCAAACTGTGTGCCTATGGAATCCAAGGCCAATTTCACTCTTGGATCACTGACTTCCTCCACTCTCGTAGCCAAAGCGTGGCTCTCAACGGAACCCTTTCATCTCCTCTCCCTGTCAAGGCTGGAGTACCCCAAAGCAGTGTTCTGGACCACATATTATTCGTAATCTTCATCAATGATCTCACCGACTTTGGAAAATCCCCTTTATCTCCACACTCTGCCATGACGTCTCTCATCCTTCTGACAGACAGGCAGTAGCCTCTCCCCTCTCCTCAGACCTTGCCAAAATCCCAAACTGGTAAAACAATTTTGCTTATGTATCCATATTGTTCCTCCCTTGTGTCTCCCTTACCCTTCATCGTCACCTGCATGCCTTGCGTGTCCATCTCCGTCTGCTTTCTCCCTCCGCCATGCTGTTGGTTTTTCTCCTGCTGTTCCCTTTGTTATATTGTCCTGATTTGTTCTGTGTAATTGCTATTCCACGAGTCTAGACTATGTTTAAAAAAATAATAATAATAATACTGAGAAAAAAATTATTTCTTAATTTTTTTTAAATGATACCCGACCATTCGTGGCATTTTTCAGGAACGTATCTCCCATGCATAGCAGGGTCTGACGGTACTACGTTTAGGGCCTATATTATTGGCATGAAAGGGTGACACTTCAACACGAGCGACCTCAAAGTATTTTTCGGTTGAACCGATTATTAATTAATTAAATTATTTTTTAAACTGAATTATTTTCTCACATGGAACGTTTTGGGGAGGTGTCGCATTAAAAAAAATAAATCGAAACTTTGGACCATCCTAGTACATAGCTTAAAATTTTTAATTGCTAATTGAGACTCTAATTTGTCACCCATGACTTAACATGTACAAATTATCCCAGTTCTTGCAAATAATGCAATGCAAGCAAAACACCAGTGGTCTGTTGGAGTCTTGATAGTTGGAGGGATGGGATTTGGGGGAGGGGCTCTGAAGAATACTTTTTATATTTGCTGATGGGCAACACAGTCCTGCATCTCACATGGTGAGACACTCTATGATGAGGAAACCTGTTCTGGTGGTTAGAATTTGGTGGGCTCATGGACTTGATACATCATTGAGAAGACTTGACGTTGCATAATTTTACATCAGGTTGTTTGCGGTCATGATGGTCTGATAATTGAGCTTGGAGAAGTCCTTTAAATGACACTTCTCGGCCTGACTCATCCTCCCCCTCAACCTGACCCTTACCTGAAAACCTCAGTTTTTAAACTTTTCATCAAATGGAAACTTATTGGTTAAAAATGCTGAGATCTTTTACCATTTGCTCTGCAGGCCTCCACCACCCAAAAACATTGCAGAGGATCTAGATCCTACATTCCACACGAGCTCTGCTGCCAGACATGGTAAGACAAGTACTTTTTATGGCCTGCTTATTCACCCTTGGATTTCTGCATCACTTGTACTACTTCACCACGTGCCAAAGCTCATTTATAACATTTATCAAGCTGCCTTAAACCATCCATATCCAGTGCCCAACTGTGACTGTGGACGTCATCCTGCAGTTGGGTTACTTCTTATTAGGAGGTTGGTGGCAGGATTTGCACTCCGGCCACCATAAAACCCTTCATTCCGCAATACATTCCAGAAGCATAAAAAATAATCTGAAAACCCATTCTGTGGAAGTAGCTCCTGTGCAGCTTCCCTTCGCAGGGCAGCTCACCGGATGACGGGATTGGGGAAAATCCTTCGGGACCCCCAATCTTTGATGATAGGAGGGAAACCACGGGGTAACCTTCCCGGGTCAGATTGCG
>CM068954.1:170375160-170393691 GCA_035128595.1 Eptatretus atami | reverse complement strand
AAAGAGCATGTGTGAACCTCAAGAGGATGGAGATCAACTTCATGTATGTTCTCCAGAATCTAAGTGGCATTTTCTGAACAAGTAGCTTCAAACTCTTGAAACAGGACCTGCACCTCTTCACCTCAGACAAAAGTTCTCCAAAAGAGGAATTCATTCCTCTATCATCTTTGTTGGCAAAGGCATCTGAAACTCTTCCAGCTGCACCTTTCAAGTCATCCCGGATGAGCTTGTCATTTTTTTGGCCCATGCTGTGAAGCATGCCCAGAGAACGGACCAAAGTGCCTCTAAAGTCAACTTGTGAACGCGGATGACACGGTTCCACCCTTTCCCTTTGATTCTTGTTCACATGCCTTTCCACCAAGGACTCCACTTTCCATCAAATGTTCTCCAGGCCTGACGAATCCATGTACTGTCCGAGTACTTTCGTGAAATTCAATTGGATATGAAATCCTCCAAGCATGATGACCAGATCCTGACAGCCGTTCTTATCCCATTGCAGCATCTTTGCTTTGCAGTAAAGCTGTTCATCAAAAGTGATGACAGTGTACTTCTCCCCAATCTTCTTTGCATTGCCTGGCATTTCTGTAGAACCGTCCACAGCGTGTCAAAGTCATGTGCTGGGGCATTCAGAATCGGCATTGGCCCGATGACTGTCACTGGTGGCTCAACTGTGGACATCTTCTGGTAAAGCCACTCCAGCCTGGAACGGCCTGATTATTTTGTTGATGCAATCTGGCCAAGATCCAGGCAAGCTCTGAGTGTTGGCTGCTTTGATTTTCTGTTCAACGGGTGAGTACCATGTATGCTGCAGTGGTTCAGAGAAAACAGGTTCTGGCTTCAAGTTGGTCATATTGGCCTCTTGGACGCTTGTCATTTCAGGAGGGGCACTGAGAACTTGGAGCGGCCAGGTTTAATCTGAATGTCCATCACTGGCTCTTGCTCTCCCTTGCGTCTGAGGGCCACGCACTGACTTGCATGAAAAGTGCCAGACCCAGTCAGCGTCTCCTCAATTATGTCAATGTTGTCATTAGAATATCTCAAATATCCTGTGGTAGTTGGGATGTTGAGAAAGTTCCTTGGGATCATGACATTTCCATTATCTCGGAAGCATTGTATAACATCATTGGCAATTGCTGTGTCAATGCGCCTCACTGTATCGTACCCAACTGTGTGTGCAGCTGCATGAAAAAGATTGACAAGCTCTTTTGAGCGTGTAGCCTGGTGAAGAGCAAGGCCAAGGCCCAGGTGTTTGGGGGTCAGTTTTTTGCCTCCTGAATCCACATGAATAATGTCTGGCAGATGCTCATAACTTTGTTCTTGGTATCTGTCTCATCCGCTTCTTCATTGTCCATCTTGTCAGTGCTGTCACCACCACAAAGAAGCTTTACAAGCATGTACAGGGTTTCAGGTACAATTCGCTCTGCATTTTCTGTGTTCAGTCCACCGATAATGCTATGCCCTGGAGAGTGTTTTACGTCACTGTAAATCTTTATGCCCACTCTGAAGATCCAGCTAAGGATTTCGTTCTCATGATGAGGCAGACTGCACTGGCCAATTCATCTTCTTCAGAACTTTCACCTTCTTCAGATAAATCATTCACGGCGGTTCTCATGGCAAACTTTGTCAAGTTGAGGACGCAACTATGAGGGGTTTTGTGACATCCAATGGCTGCACGAATGTCACCTTGTCACTACCAAAGTGAACCTCCACTTTCTGCTTGAAATTGTAGCTTTTGTAGGCTCCAGCCTCAATTCCAAAATCATTCAATAACAGCATGCTGTAGTGTTCCCAGATGTTTTTCAGGCTAAACACATGTCCCTTCTGCAGCTCTTTCTCAAGCTGGTTCATCACATTTCTGAAACAGATGCTTTCAGGAGACTGGTTTTTCTCTCCACTCTCCTTTTTATACTTTCTGCGAAAAGAAACATAACACTTGAGGTGATATTTACCTTCAGCTGCCATCAAGTCTGAAACACCTGCAAACCTGTGACGCATGGTGGGGTCAAATTGGGCCAAACTAAGCATCCTGGATGATGTGTGATCAAATTCAACATTTGTCAGGACACCAGCTTTTCCAGGAATGTCAGTCTGGCAGAAAGCGCATTTGACCAATCCATAGCGCTGTGCGCGGATCTTAGTGACTTTGGGACATGGTATTTCTCTGAGGAACCTGATGTTGTGGGTATCTCTTCTGCGTAAGTCACAGATTGTGGCTGAATCCTTGACTTCAGTCTGTCTATTTTTTGTGCGTGAGTAAAGTCACTATAGCAGAATTTGTGCCATTGAATCTTTTCGACGTGCTCCGGTACAGAATATTTTCTGATTCTTGAGAATGAGTCAACATATTTAGCGTCATTATATTTCTCTTCTTTTGCAACATTCAGCTACAGTTTTCACACCAACGATTGTAGTCTTTCGAAGTGGCGTTGACTTGCTAGTTTTTGAACTGTCCTGGCAAATAAAGCATTTATTCCAGTCTACATGCTCTTCTTCTTCTCGATCCCTTGAACCCCTGTGAGAAATCTTGCGGCTTTCATTATCTTGCCAAAACGAAGTTTTGCAAGATATGTTAGTCAGTCTGTATGTTTTTTTATTTATTTTTATTTTTTTGTTTGTCTGTAATCACGAAAAAAAAATTCTGCAGACCACAGTTTTCATTGGAAATTTTTGTAACTTCGCATATCAGAGGCCTATGGAGGTCCCTTTCAGGCCATAAAATTTTGAAGGTCAAGGTCACTTTTTCGCAAATCAGGGTAATCGACAAAACCCTATTTTTTGAGTAATTTTGATCGGATCGTCTTCAAACTTCATGGGAATATAGTTCATGGTCTGGCGCTCAGCTGATTAATTTTTGGTGGCGATTGGCCTTGACCTTCATGTGTTTTTTTTGTTGTTTTTTTTTTTTTATCTGTAATCACGTATAAATCACTCTGCAGAGCACAGTTTTCATTGGAAATTTTTGTAACTTCGCATATCAGAGGCCTATAGAGGTCCTTTCAGCGCATAAAATTTTGAAGGTCAAAGGTCAAGGTCACTTTGTCGCAAATCAGGGGAGTCGACGAAACCCTTATTTTTTGAGTAATTTTGATCGGATCGTCTTCAAACTTCATGGGAATATAGTTCATGGTCTGGCATTCAGCTGATTAATTTTTGGTGGCGATTGGCCTTGACCTTCATGGTTAACGCCTAAGGTAAACATTTGACCCCAAGGTCAAATTTTCAAGTTTTAGGAACCATATCGTGTAGTACTCAAATTGAACACCTCGATGAGTGCTTTCTAGATATATCAAGCTTGAGACATTATGACGTGATTTGGTGACGTTATGAGGCAAACGCATATTTTTCATGGTTACTCTGTAGAACGATTCTCATCGGAATCTCTCGTAGGCAGATATTCCTCAAGGAGTCGCTCCTGGTGGATAGCAGCTCTGTTCACCTCAGTGTGACCTTAAAGAAGTCACACGTGGTCACCTTTTGGCAAGATACGGATCACCCTACGGGTGACATTGGTTTATTTTTCAGTTAGTCCTGGGTAACAGAAAAACACACAGTTATGTAGTTTAGGTTCATTTTATAGCAAAGTTGTAAAATTCATTGATTGTGGTTTGTATAATCAGACATTCTAATTCGAGCCTGAACATTTCTTTAAAAATAATATAGTGAAAAACAAGTCATATTATTTTTAGAAAATGGATGGAGCAATGTTTTTTTCTATACTCCCATCAGCTCAGGCATGCTCAAAACATGGAAATCGACCCTAATTTTGTAATTTCATGTCAATTTGCGGCTGAAATATGACAAAAAGTGTATTTAATGGTGACCATTTTGTAAACTGTCATGGCGCCATACTATCCATATCCAGAGTTGGCAACAAGTTGATTCACGTTTCTGTGTGTCTGGACAGTCAATTTACACCTGTTGCACTATTCTAACACGGAATCAGCAGGGTCGTACACTATTCTGCATTGGGCCTCCTGACTATGATGTCTGTACTGACTCTGGTACTGAAAGTGCTGTGAGATGTGGTACCATCTCTAACTTATTTCCAGTTGTTACCGGAGTTCGTCAGGGGTGTGTACTGGCCCCCACACTTTTCAGCACTTGTGTGGACTGGATTCTGGGAGGATGTCGGAGAGATCAAACTGCAGTGCATCGATGGGAATGTCAAGATCTCTGACCTTGATTTCACAGATGAAGCAGTCATCTTTGCAGAGACTGGATATCCTTTTGGGGGCCTTCGAGGTGCTGAATGAGGAGTCGGAGCCGCTGGGATTTTGGGTTTCCTGGGTCAAAATGAAGATCCAGGTTTTCATTGACATCTTGGATGCTGGTGTCCTGTCTGTACCTGTTTGTGGTGAGGATGTTGAGGTCCCGGAGAGATTCACTTACCTTGACAGTGACTCACTATGTGTGGGAGGACGAAAGTCTGAGTCTTCAGGTCCTTGGTGCTTCCAGTCTTGCTCTATGGGTGTGAGACTTGGACTCTGACCAGGGATCTGAGACGGAGACCTAATTCCTTTGGTACCAGGTCTCTTCGGAGAATCCTTGGCTATCGCCGGTCGGACTATGTCTCCAACGAGCGGTTGCTGAGAGACTCAAATGAGATTTGTTACCTGCATAGTCCCGTGAGCATCAGCTGTGGCTGTATGGACATGTGGCTCGTTTTCCTGACGCCGATTCTGCTCACCAGATTCTCTCAGCGAGGGAGTCTCATGAGTGTAGGAGGCCAATGGGCCGACCATGTGCCTCTTTGGTTGCAGCAGGTTGATCAGCATCAAGGAGATGGGGATGGGTCAGGCATCTGCCTCGGGGATGGCCAGACTGAGGCCCCTGGAGTACCAGCGGAAAGTGGATGCAGCGACGTGCTGCTCTGGTGCATGCTCCCAAACCTGACCTGACCTTAAAAAGAGCTGTCAGCAACTCCTTTTTTGTTTTATGCCTCTGCTGCCTAAAGCATTAAGTTTTTGGGTTGTTCGTGCATCCTTGATCAATTTTTGTTGCCCCAATAACTTGTGAACCACTGAAGGGATTTTTGACAAACTTGTTACAAATGTGTATTATGATGTAAAGATGAACCGATTCGAGTTTGGGTTCAAAGGGTCAAAAGTGATGTGACCTTGAGCGGAAAGTAGCAGATTTTAGTTAACGTCCTAACCTGTGGACCATTAAAGGGATTTTAATCAAACCTGGTACAGGTATGTACTCTGATGCAAAGATGAACTGATTAAATTTTGGGTTCAAAACATGAACGGTGTAAGGTCAAGTGCCTTTTCATTGAAAATTTGTTGCACAATAATTTGTGAACAACTCAAGAGATTTAATCCATACTTGACACTTTTGAACCATGAGTGATACATCGATGAACTGATTCCATTTTCGATTGAAAAGGTCAAAGGTCTTGTGTTCTTTGAAAATCTTTTTGCAGACCATAATTTGAGTTTAGAAGCATCTGATGTCTCTCTTCAACTTTCCCTTTCTCTCTCAAGGGACCTTTAATTACCTCTGCCGCCAAAGGTGGACTGAGGTTTTGTTCACCCTTGTTTGATTGTCTGTGGGCAGGATCTCAAAAAGTGGGGAATGGATTTGGACAAAACTTGGTGGACAGATTGGGTGTCTGCCAAGGACGAATTGATTAGATTTTGATAAACATCTGGATCCGATAATTTTTTTGAAGTGATTCTTCACCATTGAGAAATAGGGTCAAAAATGATGTCGAGCACAATATCTCAAAATGTTATGCACTGATTTGGACAAAACTTGGTGGATGCGTTGGGTCGGTGACAAGAACAAGCCCATTACATTTTGGTTCAGGTCTGGATGCACATTCGGCCTATCAGTGGGATACAAAACGTAAACTGCTCAGCCTGGCGGAGGTATGCACTCTTTCAAGTTCTATTCTAGTTTTTCACGTTAACTTTAATTGAAATCAAACGTCAGTGGGTTGACTTCTAACATGGCCAGCGGCATGTCCAGATGCATTCAAGTCAAATTGTACTTTTTAGTTTTTAATTTATTGAAATTTAAAAAAAACTTACACTGAGTTTACTGTGATTCCTTCCTTGGAGAGAAATGGTGGTGGTTTTATTAATATATTTTTTTGTTTTTTTAACCTTGCCTCCATATCTAGCTGCCCACTCTATTCCTCCAGTCCCTGCTTTGTCCACCAACTACAAAGATGAGGAGAGGGAGGTCGAGCGTGGCCCACGGGCCAGGTGCACTGAGGGAGAAAGCAGAAGTGCAAGTGCAGCCAGGGGTGATGGGAAAGGTAATGGGAAAAAGGAAAACTGCAAACAGCAATGACTGCAGTGAAAAAGAGGGAACATCATGAGGGATGTTGAAATGTTTTTCAATCTGAGGTATTGGCCACAATTTGTGTTGACTCGATTTGAAATTTCCCTCCTCTGCTGTATGTCACCTGACCCTCTCTCTTGTGGCCTCTTGTTTGGTTGATTCAGACCAACTGAAAGTGGTTTTGAAGATTGTTTTTTTTTAAAGACCCTCTTCCCCCATTGTTACCGGAGTTCGTTTCTAACCCCCATTGGCAGCATTAGAATGGTTCCTTTTTTGCAATTTGGGTTTCTTTTTTTTCTTATAGCATTTTGCACTTTAAAAATGCTATTCCTTATAGTCATTTGAGCACTTTAGGTGGTTTGGTTAGTGGATCATTTGTGGTGCTGACTAACCCCCATTTTGATAATTTGTACATGGCTTGTCTAACAGCTTCTCCACTTTTGACCAAACAGAGTTTATGGTACAAAGTTGTTTTGCCCTTCGATTTTTGTCAATTTTTTTTTTTAGTGTCTACCTCTTAAGGGACAAGGTATAGCATTTGCAAGTCGTACAAAAGGAATAGCCAGGGGGACCAAACAATTCTACCCAAGAAGTGGTGGGAGTTGACTTTAAACAGACAGTAGGTTGCCTAAAAGCTGTGGGTTATGCAAAGACGGCAGAGAAGTCTTTGTGGCTGGACGGATGTGCTGCAGTCAAATTTGGTTGAGATAGGACCACCCACAGCAGTTCCCGAAAAGGACAACACTACAACTAAACCAAACACAGGAACAAGGTGTTTTTAATGTACAATTTGTATTCTTTCTTACCGCATGTTTGTAATAGCCATTGAAAGATTTATACATGTGCTTGCTTCAGTAATGTAAATCCAACATTGCACCATGGAATTGTTTATCGGTGTCAGTCACTGAGCTGAGTTTAAAAAGGCAAAAGCCTTCGCTTGCCAATGCAGTTTTAACAAAACCTCAAAAGACAGCCAGCTTGTTGTTTAAGCCCTACTCTTTGCAGAGCAAATGCAGTTTAAAAAACAACAACTTTTTAGGTGTTTTGCAGACATTTGACATCAATTCTTTGGATCTTGTAACCACCCTGGCCAGTATTAAACAACTTGCTATGGAAACCATAACCGTGTGGTTGGATAGAGCTGACAAAGCATTAAACATTTTGCATTGCATGTGTTTGTCCTGTGGTGATGAGGAAAGATTTTGCGTTGGATCTCATTTGTCACAGCTACTTCAGAATGATACCAGAAATCATGAGCAAGGTTTAGCTAGATGGGGGGAAAAGAGAGGCCACAGTCCACATGTCGTCACAGCCAGGACTCCCGTAACATTTTCCAGAGCGACCGGCACGCTAGAATGGCAATTGCATTGAGATGGTGTAACCAACGGGCTGCTCCGTGTGCTGAGGTGGATCTTCAGTCATCACTCGATTCCTCCTCCGCTTCTTTCAACCATTGGATGAACTTCAGCAACTGCAGGTGGGAAGGTGGAATATCAAAAAACCAGTTTAGGTATTTGTTCTTGAGGATTTATTTTGTTTAAATTGGTACAACAGTGACATTACATCTCCCATGAGATGGTGCCTAAGGTCTATGTTCTTCTCCCAATGCTTGTGTAACACTTGTTCAATATTGCCTTAGACCCAAAGGTTGCATGCATCTTCCTTAATGGATTGAGAAAGTTTGACTTCACTTGTGAGATGGAATTTTTATTTTTAATAACAAGACTATTTATTTGGTGTATTACACTGAACACACGAAGTTGGAATCCTTTCATTACCCCAGAAGAAAAAGGTTGCACGGCCATTTCAAAGAACCATGCCGTTGGACGGTACCAAAACCATTATAAACCGATGAATTTCAGTTAAAATACGAGTGCTGCTCAGAAATGAAAAAGATTAATTATTTGTGGGGCTGTCAGGATACCCTAGACTCCTAGAAGTATGCACGCTTGCCTCTGAGCTGTGTGAAGAGTAGGCGAGTTATCAAAGGCACCCTAAACAAATGACAATTTCCTGCCACCTGCAGGCAAGTATCCTGTGTCAGAGGGACGACTCATCTATGATTTTAACCTTGATAACAACAGATCGCTTTGGTCAAGTTGTTTTTATGAAGGTTGATAAATTTTAAAAAAATACACTAATCGACATTGTGAACCAGATTAAGAGTTTGTACAAGGATCTTCTTTCACGGCCACAATTATTCCCACATTATTGTGGGGTGGGCCGGCGAAGTTTTTGGCCATAAGTCTTTCACGAACCGGCTAGCCAGGCCTGACCAAGTCATCATGGCAGGAATTTGTAGTTTTCTCATGGTGCTGGCAATAGCTTGCCGACACGTGGGATCTTTAACATCCACCAACTAATGCCAGTTTAACGTCCATCTGAGGAAAGGTACACTTATGAATAACCTTGCCTGTGAAATACTGAGATGACAGTTTTTGTAGCTTGGCCAAGATCAGACCTTGTGTAAGGATGAAATGTAATTTATATATTTTTTTAAAATTCCTCCCAATTGTGATGTCCCACTTCCACCTTTCATTGTCAATACAAATACAGGACTGATTTCTCTTTGCATCGGTTTCCAATTAAGTCAAGTAAATATTCATCAGAACAGCCTGGCTTGGGCCAAACTCACCCCGAGGTCCTTGTGTAGCGCTGCACTGTTACTTGATGGTGGCTGTGAGAACCATCGCAAAATTGCCTCTTCATCCAGCAGCTCACTCTCGTAGAACAGCATGAGCACCTGGGCAAGCAGCATAACAATTCACTCAACCTCTTATTTTAAAGTAAATCTTGAAACCTTTTTGTCGTAAATATATAATGAGGAACATTTTCCATGCTAACGAGTCAGCACATCCCCAGGCTCACCAACCTTCCCAATGGTGCCATGCAAAGGTGGAAGGCTTGACCAAGCCTCCTCCACTGCAGCAAGGCAATCGAGATGGTCAGACGCCTTCTTTATGTAGTTCTTAAATACAGGCAGCCATGTTGTGAGCAGCTGTTGAGTGGGATAAATAAGTAATTACATGATTATTAATTGGTATCAGTTAATGAAAAGGTGTGTTTTCATAAAAGCATAACAGATGGAAACAATTATTTTCAAAACACCATCTATTTGGTTAAGCAATGAAATGTTCCTTCATGGACTTGTCCTTTGTGGTTTGCAACTTGGATGGCGAGGTACCTGTTTGAGAGAGGCAAGGTACTTGACAGGAGGGGCATCTGGTCCTGTCCTCAGCGAAGGCATTTCAAGCACGATGCGAGTCAGTGTTTGTGTGACATCACGTAAAGTAACGTTGTATGCATATCTGTGGGATACAGGGTAAATCACTCGTGTCCAAGCTCATAGAAGTGGTCAGCTGGACTGCAGCAGGTTTCCTACCGCCATACAATCTGGGTGTTCTTGCACACAAAAGCTTGCTAATATGCGATTGTATGCAGAAAAATTGTAGCTTCGTGTATTTCGCCTTTTTTTATTTTTAATTATTCATCCAAATCCAGGTTTTCCGTAAACTCGAATTGCTTCCTCATTTGGAGGAGTTAATATGGCCAACTCACGACCAGCTCATAAATTTACTTGGAATTGACTTTTTATACTTTACTAGACGTGCCGACCGTCGCTTCGCCGACGGGTTTAATAAAACAGATTTAACATGTATCCACGTATCTGTGAATCTCAATGAGGATATAAAATCAAGTGAAATATGTGTATATATATATATCTTTTAAACATGTAGTTGCTGCTGCTGTTGTTGTGATGGTAGTTTGTTGCTCATATGATTTTATATATTTTTCCATTATTTCAAGAAGTATTACAACATAATTTTGTATGTTCCCGTTGGAAACTGCATAAAGTTCATGTTCACGCTTCTTAGATCTCAGAAATACAGTAAGCCACCGATTTACATCGTCTTTTTGAGTTGTTTCGCTAAAACGTTGTCAACACATTATGGGGCAAGTCAATTTAAGTCGTACTCGTTCGATATAGTCATCCAAAAATTTTAAGGTTAAAATGTTGAAGGACTATTTTTCTTTGTACAAATATTCGTATTTTCCCGGGGCTCTGATCCCACCATCTTGCAGCACCTCAGTATCTACTTCTCCCGTCCGGATAGTTGATCGGAGCTTTCTCGATTCCAGATTTGCCGTGTGACTCACCTGGAAGCCCGATCAGGATGAGG
This sequence comes from Eptatretus atami, assembly GCA_035128595.1. Taxonomy (NCBI): domain Eukaryota; kingdom Metazoa; phylum Chordata; class Myxini; order Myxiniformes; family Myxinidae; genus Eptatretus; species Eptatretus atami. The sequence goes on along the minus strand of CM068954.1, from coordinate 170,383,219 downwards.
GCAAACTTTTATTACTATTTTTTTTTCATGAAAACCATTCATCACAGTTTAATTTGAAGGGAAAAAATTATTATTATTTTTTTTTGCCAATCGCAAAGCGCCGAATAAAGCCCGAAGGTGTCGATTTTCGCCAGTGACGTCACACTCAGAACCCACCTTGATCCAAATGGTGGCTTACAAAGAGGAATGGTGTATTTCGAGCTCGGATTCACAGATTGATTGCACCGTCATTAGCAACTCTGAAGGTTCTCAGTATATTGAAACTGATCAGTAGGATTTTAAGAAACTATTAGAGACAAAATTAGTTGTGGAAATGCTTTTGGAAGAATTATGGAGCTGTATCATTTTGAGCCGTATGTGAGCGATTCAGAGAAAGATGGCGACAATGGAAGTGTTCGTGAAGATGAAAATGCTGGCTGCATGTTCACTACAGTACAGATTGGTTCGTTTGACTTGCAGAAATTTGTTTATAATTATTTTCAGGTGATCTTGTGGTCACTGCTGGGCAAAGGCAACAGGAAGAGAAAGTACATATGCTGGTAACTGTGTAGAGATTATCTAGTTTCAAGCAACGGCTGTTTCCTCCCCTTAATCGTGGGGATGGCCTCCTCTCTCAATTGTAGTGGCGAACCACAAGATCTAGCCATCTCTGTTGTTTCATAACAGTTCTCTGTAAAATGTTTCGAACACAAAAGCGAACATTTTGTAGGCCCTATCCTCCAATTTCTGGCAAACTAAGGGTGTTTCGGCCATTGATGTAGCATGAAAACATCTTGGTTTATATTACTACAACCATCAAGGATGCATCGAGTCTGCATATTTGTGGAAAATCGAAAATTATTCGCCGTTTGAATTGTCGTACCACAATGTAACCTGGAGACTGTACGAATATGGCGGTCGACTTTTGAGTGTGACATCACAGCTCAGCGGCAAGAAAATTTAGACTCTTAATCGCCAAATTACTTGATTTATAAATCGGAAAAATACATCGTATCAAGGGATAGATTGGTGTCGAGGTGGTCTGAGCATTTAGGTTCCCCTGTAAGCAGACACAAATACATGTCCAAGTAAATTGATTATTAGTTTTCCAACTAAGTAAATCGATTATTACCTCTCCAATGGTATAATTGTTCGATGACAGCAGGAACCGCTACATTAAAGCTCGATGTCCTGCTTCTTTGCGTGACAGACAGACACGTCTCCTTTATAAATGCTATAACCACTGTTCTGTCCAAGTCAAATTCTGAGACCAAACCTAAGGAAATATAGATTCCTACTGACAGTCACCCCCTCCCCCTATTATAACAGAATCTTTGCCACTTGCACCTGGTTCCAATTGGGTGGAAGAATTTATGAAAATGTCAGACGCCAAAAGATTGCAACTCGTCATGCAATAAACGAAGTCCAAAACTGTCCGTTACTCTCAAAAGGTCTTGGAAAATAATTTATATTCCAAGCATTAGGCCCTTGTGTCAGCACCTCTTACGCACCCTTAAGTTGTTGTTGTAATGACTAATTGTTTTTTTCTGGGATGTGTCAGGAAAAAGACAACTTTACAAAGTTCAAGGAAGAACGGTGTGCTAGATGGGTATGAAATGACAGTGGGACTGAAAGCAAGGGAATAAATGAACAGGAAAAAAAAAGGAGAGAGAGAGAGAGAGTAAGGAAACACTATAACCTGGAAATAAAAGGGATTAAGGGGGTAATCATCTTCTTCTTGCGTATGGCAGCTTAGCTGCCGGGGTAGCTATCATTTCTTGGAAGCGCGACTGTCGCTAATGCAGTGCCCCTCTACCAGTACACACTGGTACTCATTTCACCGACCTCAGAGGGATGACAGGCTGAGTCAACCCCCTGGTGTTAATTCAGCAGCCAACGGGGCTTGAACTCAGGACCCTGGGATCCCAAGCCGCCACCCTAACCACTAAGCCAACACCAGGCTATGGGGGTAATAAAGAGTGAGTAGTGATGCTCTTAGATCTTATGTGGATTGAACAAAGCACTTTATATAGTGAGCAGAGCAGGATTGTTCACAGTGCTAGAGAAGACTGGATGCCAACCAACCTTATTGAGCATGATACAAAGCTTTCATGATGAGATGAAAGCAACAGTTCATTTTGACGGATCAACTTCATCTGAATGAGATGAAGAGGAAGAACGGTGAAACAAGGATTTTGGCAACCGCTGCACTCTGGAATCACCTTGTCACGACTCCCGAGTTCTGCATTTAAAGATATGGAAGATGGAATGGACTTGCACACAAGATCTGATGGAAAGCCTTACAACTTGTCATGACTTGAGGCAAAGATCAAAGTTAGACATGTTCTTGAGGGAGTTTCTATTTGCTGACGATACTGCCCTTGTAGCCCACAATGAAAGAGTACTCCAATAACTTATGGATCGCCTTTCAAGGACCTGCCAGGCATTTGCTCTCATTATCAATAACAGTGGTACTAGGAATACCCAATAGACCTTAAATTTTCTGAATGGAAGTCCTCTTGAGATGGTCACGAATTCACATACCTAGGATCCACAGTGACCAGCAGAAGAGCACAGCATATACATAGTTAAGGCTGTGACTACTTTTAGCAGACTGATGGGTAGAGCTTCGAACAATCAAAGGCTCACCACAAAGACAAAAATGCTTGTGTACAAGGCCTGTGTACTGAGCATCCTTCTGTATGGAAGTGAAACATGGACAATATACTCTCACGAAGAACCCAGATGATTGGGAAGATTGGGACAAGTGGCATCAAACTCCTTCGAGGTATCAAGGATCAAGACACCAAATGGTTGCTACAACTTCAAGAGAAGCGAGCTCGCAGAAAGGAAGTAGCACTCCAGCTACCAGATTGCCGCTGTTGCATTGACAATTACACATGCAATTACTGCTTCAGGAAGAGCAAGTCCCAGATTGGACTATTCAGTCACAGGAGGCATTGCAAACTGACATCTTAAGCTGCTAAACTACCATCTCCCACAGACGTAAGGATGGGGGGATGACATGAGATGGTGTTGCACCACCGACTTAAAGCTCGAGAAGGGGGGAAAGAACACCCTCAGGAAGGCAGTTTTACAGATGGGAGAAAAGAGGAATGAAACAATTGTGATGTGAGAACAGACGTTTGGAATTATCACGGGACCTTCCAATGTTGTTTTCGATTCCACATCATTCTGCAGAGCCAGAAGTGATGCTGGAACACCAGCCCATATTGGAGAGCAGTCCTCCATTGAGGTGCAGCAGAGGCTGTGCAGACCAAGTCTCTGATTTTTCAAAATAGTATGGATGATGCCATCTGCTGCTGACTTTGGTTGGCCATGGAAAGGAGGTCATGGTTGATGTTGAGGCCTAGAAGTACAAGAGAATGAACTTCTTCCAGTGGCTGACCATAGAAAGAGAAAGGTGTGTTTGTCTGACTATCCTTCTGGAGCAACAGGGTAAGACATATTTGCCAAGATTAAAAGACATTCCATCTGTCGGACCCTGCTATTCACGGGGGATACGTTCCTGAAAAATGCTGTGAATGTCGGGTCGTTGTTTAAAAAAAATTGTTTTTTAAAAAAAACATGGTTTTGGCTCATTAAACAGCGATTACGCAGAACGAATCAGGACACCGAAGGAGAAAGGGGAAGTAACAACAGGGTGGACAATATGGATACATTAGCAAAATTGTGTTTGACCAGTTTGTGATTTTTGTCAAGGTCTGAGGACAGGGAAGAGGCTGCTGCCTGTCTGTCTGTCAGAAGGATGAGAGACGTCATGGCAGAGAGCGGAGTCATCAGCAAAGAGATGAAGAGGATTTTTCCAGAGTCAGAGAGATCAATGATCAAGATTAGGAATAATATGGGGCTTAGAACATTGCTTTGGCATACTCCAGCCTTGACACGGAGAGGGGATGAAAGGGTTCCGTTGAGAGCCACACATTGGCTACGAAAGGGGAAGAAGTCAGTCATCCAAGAGTGGCGTTCACCTTGGATTCCATAGGCAGACAGTTTGGAGAGTAAGGCAGGGTACCAGACTGCATCAAAAGCTCTATGTCCAGAGAGAAGGCCCTGATCTCACGTCCGATATTGAGGGCCTCCACCGTTGGGTGAGTCGAAGCAGCATATCCAAGGTAGAGTGACCAGGTCTGAATCCGAATTGATGATCTGAAATGAGGCTGTTGGAGAAAAGGAATTATTTTATGTCAACTGCGATGATGGATTTCATGACCTTGCTGATGATTGGAAGTACAGTCAGCTAATTGATCTGTTGTTAAGGGGATCCGTTTTTGCACCTTTTTATGTAATGTTGGCCGATTTCAAATTCCTCAGGTGGATGTAGGAGATGAGTCCTGAAGTGTTTAAAATAAATAAATCCACGAATAGTGGGGTCCGACCGTATATAATAATCAATCCCAGATAAGGACGGAGAGAGAGAGAGAAGTGTATGACACAATGTGGTCATCTGCAAAAAGAGAGAGTTATCCAGAGCAGCAAGGTGAAAGTTGTTATGAACATCAAGTTTGTGTGTGCAGACATGCACTGATAAGGATTTTTTGTTTTTCGTAATGTTTTTGAGAAACATCTTGTGTTGAATCTTATGCAAAATAATGATACACAAATACTTCAAAGGGGAGTAAGCAGTTCTGTTGTTGGTGAAGTGTGTGTTCATTGAACCCAAGGAACTGCTCAACTACAAATGCAGTTTGCAGTCTCATGAGGTGAAGATAGTCAAAAGATGTATTGAAGAATGGCAAAATTACTTGGAAGAGTTGATCTCTAAGATGAGGTTTTCACAGGAAACGCATTCATCCACTGCTCGTTGCATGCTGTCCATGACCTCCACACTGAACACTACACACAGGGTCGAACAGATTAGTGCAAGGACAACAAGTTCGTGGCAGAATTCTTAAATATAATTGGACCACACAAGTTAATGCAAGACGGAGGAACACAACTCTTGCAAATTGGCTCTTTGATCTTCCAAGAAGCTTCCAAAATTTTAAGTGATAGAGACTCATAGTGTACTTGACTTTATGATGAACAAGTTTAAAAAAAAAAAAATCTTTTTTTTTTTAAAGGAGGTAAGGATGGCACACATTGCTAAAATTTAAGAAACGATGAAATCGAACACCGGCATTAGTTGTTGCACATTGTGAACCATCCTAACCTCTTTCTCCGCTAATCAGAATGTCAGGTAAACCACAAGGACCCATGTTAACGACATATAAGTTGCGCATGATCCCCAAATTCCAGTGGTGCCGACGCTGTGCACCGCTGTATTAACAACAAGCACATTAACAGGTGAAAACCACAATCGTGTTCTTGTGCAGTACAACTGACTCTGTGAGGGGGCTATTGTGCATGGTAAGATGTGCTTTTGTGTGGTCGACGCATAGTCGGGGGTTTGCTGCTTCTTAAATGAAATTTTCCGACTACACCTCTCCAGGTCCAGATCGGAAATATACGACGTCCATCTACAAAGTAACAGGACTAAGCCTGCTGTGTGCTCCACTTACACAACTTGAATGAACAGGTTGTGTCACAGTCTTTCGCAACATTCCAGCAATATATATGATTGGTGATGGCTGACTGCGCTCATTGTGATTTTTTTTTACAGGTCGTGCTTTACACGTTGTCTAGTCTGAGTCGTCGTGCTAGGAGTCGTGAGCAGAGAGCCAATCTGAAGTTTCTTGCCAAGCTTGTCAAAACACCTTCCGAATCTTTTGCAATGCTGCAGCAAGTCTACGGGGAAGAAATGATGTCACGTACAAGTGCATTTGAATGGCACAAGAGGTTCAAAGAGGGAAGGGAGGAGGTTGAAGACGATCCATGGTCTGAAAGACCTTCAACGAGCAGAATGGCAGACAACATCGAGCGTGTGAAGCAGATGGTGCGCACAGATCGTCGACTTGTGGTGCAGATGATAGCTGAGGAACTTTTCAATCAAAAAAAAAAAAAAAAAAAAAAAAAAACCAAGGACACTGTCTGGAGCATCATCACTGAAAATCTCGAAATGCGCAAGGTGTGCGCAAAGATGGTCCCCAAGCTGTTGGCGAGGACCAGAAACAGCAAAGAGTCACTGTCTGTCAAGACATTATCAAGTACCTTGAGGACGATCCAGACCTGCTCGGGAGAGTCATTACTGGCGGTGAATCGTGGATATTCGAATACGATCCCGAGACCAAACGGCGGAGTCGTCATTGGAAAAGTGCGGCATCACCAAGACCAAGGAAAGCAAGGATGTCGAAGGTCAAGGTGATGCTCATCACGTTTTTTTGACATCCAAGGGCATTGTCTCCACTTCGAGTTTCTACCACAGGGTCAAACTGAATCAATAGTGTACAAGGAGATCCTCCGGTGCCTCATGAGATCAGTCCGGGACAAGAGAGATCTGTGGAACAACGCCTGGGTGCTCCACCAGGACAACGCCCCTGCTCACAGTGCCCTGAGCATCCAACAGTTTCTGGTGGAGAAGAACGTGCCAACTCTGGAGCAACCCCGTATTCGCCAGACTTGGCCCCTTGTGATGTTTTTTCCTATTTCCCAAGCTCAAGGGGTGATAAGGGACCCGATTTCCTGATGTGGAGTCCATCAAAAGGCCGTGACGACGGAGCTCTGGAGGATTCCAGAAGAAGCCTTCGGGGGTGTATCGAAGTGTGGAAGAAGAGGATGGACAAGTGTGTGAGACTGGAGGAAACTATTTTAAGGGACAAGTGTGTGAGACTGGAGGGAAACTATTTGAAGGGGACAAGCTGTGATTGCAATATATTTTTTGAATAAAATTTCGTGAAGCCAGTCCCGTTACTTTTTAGACGGACCTCGTATATTTTCGGAATACAGTACAAGATACCATGAATAGATAATGTTTTCAAAAAGATTGCAGAACATATTAAAAACAGCCAGAGTTTGACTTTCCACCCAAATGCTTACGTCGTGATGTACATGCGTACTTTTTATTTCATAATGTTTCCTTGAAATAAATACAACACCAAATACATATAATAGACATAGAAACAGCCGGTAGTCGACATGGCTGCTCGCGATATTCATGTTCATGCTATCAATCAATTTAGCACAATAAAATATGATATCACAGCCCTCTTAGTTGCGCCCAGAAACCCGCCTTGTGAAATTTCAGGCATGTTTCAAAGAGACTCTAACAAATGGCAGCCCTGGTAATTCCATTTATCTATTCGCTAAAGATTTTATTTTTTATATGATGCTGAAGACATTCTCCTTGGGCACAAAAAAAACAGGTCCCTCGGAGGTCCAGTTTCAGAGGTATTGATTTTTTTGTACAGTCCACAATAAGTGTACGGTGTACATAGTATTTTAGCTGTTGCTAAGCAACGGAGGTGTGCATAGCAACCATTCATTTTTGTGTATGCTAGCCACATTGTACCAATTTCATCAAAATCAGACTCTTTCTCTTCGAGATATTCACATGTACTCGCCCAAAACCTATCTCCTCCTACAAATATTTTTTGTTAGGGCTGCAAATTGGCATGAAGGGAGCTAGATAGATTGCGTACAGAACTCTAAGCTTCGATTTTCGATTTTTGACCACTTTAAAGGGCCGTTGCTAGGGGCCGGGGTCCCATATCGAAAGCACATGATACCCAGAAATATTGGTCCTACCTACCAAATTTCACTGGAATCGGTTGAGTGGTTTAGCCCAGGCTTGACCAAAGTTTCGCGGACAGACAGACAGATGGAAATGTCCAGAATAAGGGTGCTCTCAAGAGCAGCCAATAAATACAAACCAAATATATATAATAGACATATAATAAAACACCAAATTAGATATCTGCGATCGCCAAGGGTAAAATTACCCTTGGCCCACAATCCAATGATGGCATATTTTGTCCGGATAGCCATATGACCTTGACCTTCAACATTTAGGAATCTAGTGTAAATTAGGAAAATGTGTCTCCATCTACAATCTATCGAGAGAACTCAACATCATGAAGATCAGAGGAAAATTATCTTTAATTAGGTCACAATCTGAAAAAGTCGGTCAAGGTCAAATTAAATGAGGTGCAGGTGCACCATTATGATGCAAGAACATATTTGA
>CM068954.1:170350916-170375150 GCA_035128595.1 Eptatretus atami | reverse complement strand
GTCTGAGATTCCGCATTGCCCAAAAAAACGAGGTTTTTGTTTTTTCAGACCATCATTTCATCCCCAAAGTCTCAGCCGGCTTGGAAATTGGGAGTGCAGGAAGAAAAAGAAAAATAGATAAAACCAAAATGGTGATTTATTATTCCTAGGGGATCTAAAACTGTGGTTCCATTAAAAAAATTTAACACGTAGGGGTATGATGTAAATAGAGCGTAAATGCGTCTTGTTCTAGGCTATCTAGAGAGGGCAATTTCATGCTGATCAGACAAACCTTAGTCGAGTTTGTGAAAACGTTGATTTCTATAATTGGGTCATTACCTTAAATTAGGTCAAATAGAACTGTCAACCCTGTACATTTTATTCCCATTATTGATACCAAATTTCATTCTGAAACTCCACATACAATGGCAGAAAAAAACCTAAACGGTGGTTTAGTACTCAGGGTACAAGACCTTGATCTTTAACCCAGAGAATGATGATGTAAATCGAGCATAAATGTGCCTTCCTCTTGGCTACCTTGGAAGGACATTTTCGTTCTCATCGGACAAACCTTAGTCAACTTACGGTGAAAAATGTTTAAATGTCTATAATTTGGTCATGACATTAAAAATTAGGTTAAGGTCAAATAAAATATACCCCACATACTCTCTGTTCACATTATTTATGCAAAATTTCACTCCAAAAGTCCCAGGCAGCTCAAATTGGGAGTGCAGGAAGAAAAGAAAACGAGATACAACCGAAATGGTGATTTAGTACTCCCAGGGGGTCTAAAACTCTGTGGTTGCGTTAAAAACTTGAAGGGCACTCGGTAGAGCACACACCTCCGCCACGTAATGCCTGATCCACGAGAACATATCAGGCCAAATACATTTTTGAAATATCATGCGATGCAGTACTATATCGTTTGTGGCACTATCTCTCAATGGTGAAGAATCACTTTATTAATTAAATAATTCTCGTATCCAGATCCGGATTCGGGATCTTCACCAAAATCGTATCAATTAATCATGGTCACATGACCATCAAGTTTCATCCGAATCCGTCCACAACTTTTTGAGCTATCGTGCTATATATATCGGTTTTGCCCTATCAATGGTGAAGAATCACTGAAAAAATTAAATATTTCTCGTATCCAGATCCGGATCTGGATACGAGATTTCAAAATTTCCACAAAATTTCATCCGGATCCGTCCACAAATTTTTGAGATATCCTGTACACAAACACACAGAAAGGGGTGAAAACACAACCTCCTTCACCTTCGGCGGCGGAGGTAATTAAGGCACCAATTGCAGAAACAAACCCGACAGTTTATAAACCTCCTATCCCACAGGAGGAGGCTTAAAAGGAGAGTTCATAGAATACATTACCCCATGCAGTCTTGAGAAAATGGACATGTGAAGGGTCTTTTAAACTCTTGTTTTGCGTTTCCAAGCGCAATCTACGTTTCCTACGAGTCATCATTTTTGTCTGAATCTCGATATTCCCGAACACAGAGCACGAGCAGCAAATTTGATTGGTCGAGATGGCATAAAATTGGTGCAATATTTTGTCCAAGTACTGATAAACTGGAGGTTTGTGGAAGTGGCAATGACAATTTGTGTTCTGCAGTGTTGAAGTATATAATTACATTGAAATAAAATTAATATTTTAAAGGTTGTAGGAAAAAAAATAGAATCAAACAAACTTTTTCGGAAGTTTACCGCCGTTGATGCACCGTATTTTACACCACCTAATTTAACGTGTTAAATTCGTTATGCATGTCTGTTGTATGTGTCCATTAGGACGTCCTTAAAAACGGTAGGTTTCCTGTTTGGAATGATTTTCAATTTTGTTTGACTGACGGGCAGACTTACCTTGACCCTCTCTGCGCACGCGTGCTCAGGACCAGATTCCGTACAAATTGCCAAATTCAGAGCCCCAGTACTGCTAAACTGCAGGTTCATATTCTGCAGTGTTTGAAATAAAACATTCAATATAAATGAAGTAGTTCATCGATCTTAAACTGATGGCTGCAGATAGGCAGTGTGAACCAATTGCTTTACCTAGATTTGCACTTCGTGTGAGCAGAGTAAATATTGAAGATTCATGTGGAATACTTGTGTCGGTGAACAACAGTGAACATTGGGTCTAATCGACGAACAATAAACCAGTATATGTTAACTGCAGTAAATTGATAAAAGAATTATGCACTTACTCTTGGTATCATCAGGAGGTGGTGTAGGAGGTCCCTCCTCAGTATCCGTATCGGAATCGGACTCCTCGCTCTCTCCCAGCTCCTTGGCTTCTGCAACAGACAAACCTGGAACAAAACAAAGATGATTGTAACGCACGGCCGTTTGAAGCACACTACTGATATAAATACACCATACAAAACTTTGTGCACTCAAAACAGAGCTCTCTCATTTACCGTTAAATTATCTCACCTGCGCAAATTTGAATGCAGGAAGTGACGTTTTTGTTGAAATTATCAATTTTACGACAACATACTGCTGGTACCTTATTCCATAAGAAGAATACATACAGTACTCAAATCGATGGAGTATTTACAGTTTAGTTTTGTTTTTTTAATTATTACATTCAGTTTTGCTTGTTTTAGAAATTTCTGGAAAATGAATCACAAACAGTTGTGGTTTCTGTTTATCACAATGCAATAGAGTAAAAATTCTCACCCCATAATGTTGCTGCTACTTTCCCGTCAATTTCATCATGACTACTCACACACCAAACGTAGCCTTTGCCCTCCATACCAACGTCTGTCTCGATGTACCCTGTAATGAGGGGCGGAGGTAGGGAGGGCATAAATGAGCTCAATGTATTAACCACCAGGATGGTGGTTACCAGCGCTCGCCGATTTGCGTTCTCAAATCAGACCTCGAGGTGACATCTCTCCAACGTGCGTCTCATCGTCACTAAAGCCTTCATCGTCGGCCCGCACCTCTTCGGGCAAGTGCAGCGAGACAGCGGTGCCTTCTGCCAATTTCGCACAAGGACCCAGTATCACCTGACGAAAACAAAGGTTTATCATGAGGTTAATTTATTTTGTGTATGTGGGGAGGCCACATGAGTAAGCAAATGCTGAGGTTGTATGAGCCAAAGAGTATTTTTATGACTGAGGTCACAGGTAGGTGGAGAGTATCGGACGCTGGAATTCTGCTCTCGGCCTTTCCTATTGCAATAATAGCCGTAGGCTCTACCATGAGAAACCCTGAACCGATGGGATGAATTGTGGTTTTGAGGTGTAGGTGCAGCTACATTCCCATCCCCATAACCAGCAGGCCATGCTCAATCGATCCTCAGACCAGGCCTCCTCAAGACCTTGAGACAAACCATGGTGCCTCAGTCTTACATTAGTGTTTGTGCTGTCTCGTGGAAGCCTTGTCCATTATCATGCTTTGGAGTTTCAGGTCCCTCGATTTAATTTGTGTGGACATCCAAAGCAGTGACCAAAACTTTTCATAAATGGCACTGTGGTTGGGAAAGGTTAGCCTAACGAACGGACGCACAGTTTTAATCAATAATGTAAGAACAGGCAGCTTCCAGAGCTGGGAGAAAAAGGAAAGAAAATGTCCCACCAGAACAAATCTGGAATCAAAGCAAAGGAAATATGAGAGGCTCATGAAAAAGCTTACCCAAAATGGGACTCACCCCAAACGAAAGAACACAGCGAGGAAAAACCGTGCACTCAGGTTTGAGTACAACACCATCACAAAGCACCGATCTCTGCACCGTTGAATCGTCACCCACAGTCACCGAATCCCAGAGCAAAGCTTCTTCCAATCGTACATTGTTACCTTGGACGGTAAGGTGCAGTCGGAGGACTCTCGACACAAAGCAAAATATAGGGCAAGGCCGTATAAATGAAGGAAACAGCATAGTGATGACAACAACGGCATGCATGACGGTTTTACAGGCACCACCATACCAATCACACAATTCCTGCCGATGACCGAGCGAGTAATAAAACAGCCCGAGCCGACAGTTGTTCCATCTCCAATCACGGTGTCTTGTTGAACCACACTTCCTGTACCGAGGCTCGCGCCACTACAGCGGTACACGTTGTGCCGACCAAGTAACAACCCCGTGCTGTAGATAAGGAAAGGCGGAGTTGTAACAACTATTTGCAATTCCCCCCCCCGCCCTTACCCATGATTCAGATTCCCATTTTACCTTTTAATTTTACTAACTTTGAAGCTTTCACTGACCCGCGTTGCCCAACCAGGTCTCGGGAACACGTGATAAAGCCAGCGGCGAGTGACGTCGAGCGAGATGGACGAGTATGCTTGCAAGCAGCCAGCCCTTGCTGCGTAGGCCTCACGAAGCAACTGTACATGGATCTGATTTCCCAAGATCTGGAGAGAGCATGCATGCATCTTTTATCATCTGCCATTTCGCACTTTTGCATGTACCCCAATCGCCCCGACCCTCCTTTCCATTCCTTAGTCACTCTATATAAAATAATCATTTATATTGACGTAACCCATGGAAGTTTCCCCGTCATGGACACCCACCTCCTCATTGATGAGCACACCACGTACAAAATCTTCAAGCGTCTGGTAATCAAAGTTGTCGGTGAATAGTTGTGGCACCTGACACAGGCATGAGGAAGTGGGGAGGAAAACGAGCAATTCAACAGGAAGAATCATGAAGCATGTCGACTTAGGATGGAGCAAATACCCAGGAAACTAGAAATGATCTCGTTGTTAAATGCAATAGTGGGGTAGGCATGAAAGGGTTGAGGATTATGACCTTGTCGCAAAAAAACAAAAAACCACTCATAAGATCTGATATAAATCAGATCAACATCCAATGAGAATCTCAGAATTATTTGAAAGGTCCCATGACACTCAAAATTTTCTGGTTATTTATATATTAACTTGACCTTCCTAGTGAAGAAATCACCCATGTTTCTTTTTAAAATCAACAATGGGATAATTAGACCAATATTTCGAACATTTGTAGTGCTTTTCACAACTTGCTATCCCCGCCCCTCAAAAAAGTTGAGTTCAGCGAACCGCAGGTCACGTGACGTTGACGTCATCTCCAGAACGCGACTCGCAAGAGTGGATTGATTAGACTCACGCGCCGTATAAAGTACGTACAAATGCATTGTGCACATTTGTTTCTATCTCACTGATCGTCTTAATTCCTGTGATTGTTTCGCGAAAGGAAATTCTGTTCTGAGCCGTGTTGCACAACAATCACGAGGCAATTATTTATCCCTTTACTACCTTGTCGTAGTCGTGTACAAACCCATACATGTATGACAATAAAGGGCTATACCATGTCCACAAAATATAAATGTGACTGTTGAACCTTTCCATTAAAAAAAACTTACAGGGACATTCAAGTAAAATACAAAGATTAATATTGCATCATTTCAAGGGCAAGGAGATAATTTTAAAAATCAACAATGTGAAAAACCTGCACCCACATTTTGCAGCTTATTGAATTGTTCGTTGAAACCAGCCTGCTGGGATAGGTACGATTCCACATACATGCAAGCCAGGTATGGCTGCACTCGACATACATGGGTTTATTCTAAAGTGAAGGTACTGCTTCCATTGGCTTGCTATTCATTAACAATTGCCAAAATGCTGTAATAAATGAACAGGGAAAAATATGTTGGCACAACTATGAAAGACAAATTTATCTGTCCTATTACACGGCCTCATAGCCTCGGGACTCTTACGCATTGACTTATACATTGTGTGCAGCTAATAGAAGTTACTGTCAACTCTAGAGTCTAGACTAGTCCGATAAATCCGTCGTCCGTCGACTAGTCCGATAAATCTGACGTGCTGTAGCTTTCTTTTATTATTCTCTTTTCTTCATTGTTTTCTACTGGCGCTACATGACGACAGTAGGAATAAAATAAATAAAAATGCAACAGAACGTCAGATTTACGGACTACTCCAGACAATTGTTCGCAAGGTGTGTTCTGCACACAAGTTTTCATCGTATCCGGACAGCGAGGTTGCTTCGTTTTATGCGGGAGAGATACGGCCGATGACATGCGCTCCTTGCTTGCAATTAATTTGCCGCGGAGCAACATGTCCCGCTGCGCTGGTCACGTCACCTCACTAAAATATTTTGATATCGAGCAGTATGCAAGTTGAATTAACATTATTGAATTACGAATAGGATTTAGTCTAACCAGTTGTTATTGCCAAGTCTTCCTTCGATGTCCTCCCGATCATCATGAACGCCGGGAATTTATTCGCCAGTTTCCTCTGCTGTCCTGCTTCAGGCTCAACTGGTAAGGCCGTATTCCATTTCCAGCTGCCTGAACTTCACCTCCCGCGACTACGTTATCCGACAATTCTCCATCTGATTCAGACCAAAATCCTTCATTTCTCTGACACTCACTGCCGCTACCAGACAAATCAAAGTCCATGTCATCCATTATTCAAAACCAAATGTTTGATTTTTTTTTAAAAGCAGAAATGAACGAAGCGTTTGAGTCGACCAATCGAATGTGGAAACACACAGGAAGCCAATACAATCACGTAGACCACCAACCCGAGTAATTTACGTGCAGCTTTTGTTGTTCTGGAGATGACGTCATGTGGGTTACGCCTCTTTCAGTGGATTTCAGCAGAATTTTTAGGGGCGTTCCCTAAGAGGTTTGTTTTTTTAATTTTACATTTTACACAACGAGTATTGTGAAAAAATCATTGTCAGATCAGAAATCACGATGAAAAACACCATATATATATTATATACTGTATATGCAATTTCAGTACTTTTGAGTGTCATGGGACCTTTGAAGCAAACATGAAATGGAAAATAAAAAGTTTCAGAATTAAGGTGAGAACGTTACCTGAGGAGAACACAGACAGATGTGTGGATCGAGTAGATCATAGCGAATTTGCACCTCATCAAATCCCTGGAAGATGTGCTGGGATCAAGTAAAGAAAACAACATCATATGTGAGTGGGGGTGATGAGTTTTACAGCCAGTTAGATGAGGGCAAGTAACATTATGGGAGAAACGATGAGTGGAATCGGAGGTGAGACGGGGGTAAGTGGAATCGGAGGCGAGACGGGGGTAAGTGGAATCGGAGGCGAGACGGGGGTAAGTGAATCGGAGGTGAGACGGGTAAGTGGATCGGAGGTGAGACGGGAGTAAGTGGAATCGGAGGCGAGACGGGGGTAAGTGGAATCGGAGGCGAGACGGGGGTAAGTGGAATCGGAGGCGAGACGGGGGTAACTGGAATCGGAGGCGAGACGGGGGTAAGTGGAATCGAGGCGAGACGGGGGTAAGTGGAATCGGAGGCGAGACGGGGGTAAGTGAATCGGAGGTGAGACGGGGGTAAGTGGAATCGGAGGCGAGACGGGGGTAAGTGGAATCGGAGGCGAGACGGGGGTAAGTGGAATCGGAGGCGAGACGGGGGTAAGTGGAATCGGAGGCGAGACGGGGGTAAGTGGAATCGGAGGCGAGACGGGGGTAAGTGGAATCGGAGGTGAGACGGGGTAAGTGGAATCGGAGGCGAGACGGGGGTAAGTGGAATCGGAGGCGAGACGGGGGTAAGTGGAATCGGAGGCGAGACGGGGGTAAGTGGAATCGGAGGCGAGACGGGGGATAAGTGGAATCGGAGGCGAGACGGGGGTAAGTGGAATCGGAGGCGAGACGGGGGTAAGTGGAATCGGAGGCGAGACGGGGGCAAGTGGAATCGGAGGCGAGACGGAGGCAAGTGGAATCGGAGGCGAGACGGGGGCAAGTGGAATCGGAGCGAGACGGGGGTAAGTGGAATCGGAGGTGAGACGGGGGTAAGTGGAATCGGAGGTGAGACGGGGGTAAGTGGAATCGGAGGCGAGACGGGGGTAAGTGGAATCGGAGGCGAGACGGGGGTAAGTGGAATCGGAGGCGAGACGGGGGAAAGTGGAATCGGAGGCGAGACGGGGGTAAGTGGAATCGGAGGTGAGACGGGGGTAAAGTGGAAATCGGAGGGTGGACGGGGGTAAGTGGAATCGTGGTGAGACGATGATGAGTGGCATTAAGGGTGAGACAAGGATAAGTGCCATTAATGGGAACACGAGGGAGGGTAAATAGCAGTGAGATAGAGTTAACTTTTGTGTCCCATATTTCTCCATCCCCACCACCCTCCCAACCTGTAGAAGATAATTTCAGCTCTTCTGTCCAATCTCCAAACAAATCAAACTCAAACAAATCTCCAATCAAATTTCTGTCCAATCAAACTTCATAATCACCTTGCCACAGAGGCATCAGGTTGTGTTTGTTACCCAGCTTGAGCAGAACATGTATTTTTGAAGACATACGATTATATGTTGACCTCTTCCATCAGGATAAAAACCTTTAACCAAATATAAAAGCATAAAGATGAAAAGAACGTGCAGTGTTTATTGGATTATTAACCAATGGAAATCGAAGACGTCCATGACCTTCGACCCGTTGGTAGTGCAGCAGCCGGTTGGAGGCAGTCTCGACAGCGACGACTACGTCGTCATCTCGGCAACGTACAGGATGGCCAGGAGCACATTCTGACAACACCATCGTCATCACCGAGACGTTGCGCTCTCGCTGACGCCTCTGCCTGCAACGGAATGCACAAGGGAACGCAACACTGCATGAGAGATCGAGATTCATGGAATTGAAGAGCGGGACCAGGCCCGGTGAACTAGAGACGAGTAAGAAGAGGATGAGGATTCACAAATGGATTTGTGTAATGAACATATTTCTGGTATGCAATGAAGACTTAACTCCCACGTGAAATTATTTTTAATCCCCGGGTTTTCGACGTGGATTAGGACGCATGCCTATGTTCGTGCAGTAGACCACAGAAGGTCATGTTGGTAATGGCGTCGGCTGAAAGCAGCAGGAAGTCCGATCGTGCGAGAGACTTTGCATCGACATCTCTCAGTACATCACCAAGGGAACGCAATGAGGGACCGCCCTCCACATGCACCACCATACCACCACCATCTCGCTCAGCAGCCCACTGGGACGACCTGACCGAAGGAACACACCATGGCACGCATGTACATCTCCCACAAAGTAGGCAGACACGTTGTTTTTTGGGGAACGCCCCATGATTTTACTCATTTATTTAGAAGCAAGTATCGATGGCACAAACGGAGGAAAGTTTAAAGTTTTGTTTCACCTAAGGACATGTTCAATACGACGACCATTTTAAGTATCGTGAACATCTGAATGCACACGTTGTCCAGAACCTTGACCCAAAGTATCTTCGATAATACCCGGATGTTTTCAAGCTGTCGACGATCCTGTGGGCCATCTTGTAGACTAGTTCCTCCATCGAAGAACCCCCAGAAGAAGTTAAATGGATTGAGGTCTGGGCTTAGTCCAATGGCCAATGGGGGGGAGGGGGGGCCTTTGTCAAAGCGTGCAAGGAGACGGTTTGAGATGACCATAAAACTGAGTCAGGAATGGAGGTAACCCAAGACATTTTCTGTGACGTGTCAGCGCCCCGTCCTGTTCAAATGACTGGCATCCCAACGGAAAACTTCAACGTCGAAATTTCACAAATCCTGTAATGTCTCCAAGTAGCCAGCCATTCCCATCGACGCATCCATAAAGGATGGTCCTATCAGCCCCAGTGTGGACAGGGTCCATGAAGATATAACCCAAAAACGAAAACCGTCCATTTTCCTGTTTTGTGACACCAGCTTTGCGTTTGCGTCACCAACGGTTGATAATAAATATGGAAAATCATGACGTTCCAGCTGGAACGTCCTGTGCATAATCAAGTAAGAAAGTGAAAGCCTAGTTATAATTATAATAATACGAGTTCCCTTTCATGGAACTTCAACGGAGGAGGCCATTTGGTCCATCAAGCCTGTGCAACAGTTGCCAACATACGGTTGCTCGTCTGTGCTCCATCCTTGTAACATGCCGAGTATCAAGCAACGAAGCAACACGTACCGTTTCAAAAGTATTTGGTACGACTCGGCCGGGGTTCGAGCCACCGACCTCCCAGACTCAGAGTGGATGCTCTATCCATTGCACCACCGAGTCCGGATAACTTCAGGATTCTCCGATTGCTGCTCTCGGCTTCGTTAGGAGGACAAATGATCACGGTGCTCCCAAATTACCATCGATGTCCTCTCGCTTCAGCCACCGGTGATGCCATGAGCCTTATTCCAAAGCACGACAATGAAGTGGGTGTGTGTGTGGTCATATGGCAGCTTAGCTGCCGGGGTAGCTATCATTTCTTGAAGTGCGACTGTGTCGCTGATGCAGTGCCCTTCTACCAGTACACACACTGGAAACTGGTACTCATTTCACCGACCTCGGAGGATGACAGGCTGAGTCAACCCACTGGTGTATTAATCAGCGGCCGACGGGGCTTGAACTCAGGACCCCAGGATCCCAAGCCGCCACCCTAACCACTGAGCCAACACATGCTCACACTCAGGACCCTAGGATCCCAAGCCGCCACCCTAACCACTGAGCCAACACCAGGCTCACACTCGGGACCCTAGGATCCCAAGCCGCCACCCTAAACCACTGAGCTAACAGCAGGCTCACACTCAGGACCCTAGGATCCCAAGCCGCCACCCTAACCACTGAGCCAACACCATGCTCACACTCAGGACCCTAGGATCCCAAGCTGCCACCCTAACCACTGAGCCAACACCAGGCTCCACACTCAAGGACCCTAGGATCCACGCCACCACCCTAACCACTGAGCCAACACCAGGTTCACACTCAGGAACCAAGGATCCCAAGGATCCCAAAGATCCTCACACACTCATGAGTGACCAAGACCCACAGAACGAGCTAGGCCTTGAGTGGGATGAGCTTGTTTGCAGTTCGAATATTTGTATGGAACTAAACCTACAAGTTGAAGAATTGGATTCAAACCTATTATCTGTTGAGGTAAGATTTTTATTTTCCTATTTTCAGTTCCTTTTAAACATCGACTCATTTAATAATTAAATTACTTAATTAATACATTATTATTTTCTCTCACAGGAAATTGTATCTGAAATGCAATATGAAAATACCGATTTTGCCACAACTTGGGGCGAAATTGTGTTGGCTTGGTTGAAGACCTCATGAGCGACCAAGACCCACAGAACAAGCTCGATCTTGATGACCCAACCAAAGAGTTATACGTTGGTGACCTCATGAGTGACCAAGACCCACAGAACAAGCTCGATCTTGATGACCCAACCAAAGAGTTATACGTTGGTGACCTCATGAGTGACCAAGACCCACAGAACGAGCTAGGCCTTGAGTGGGATGAGCTTGTTTGCAGTTCGAATATTTGTATGGAACTAAACCTACAAGTTTAAGAATTGGATTCAAAACTCTTATCTGTTGAGGTAAGATTTTTATTTTCCTATTTTCAGTTCCTTTTAAGCATCGACTCATTTAATAATTAAATTACTTAATTAATACATTATTATTTTCTCTCACAGGAAATTGTATCTGAAATGCAATATGAAAATACCGATTTTGCCACAACTTGGGGCGAAATTGTTGGCTTGGTTTGAAGACCTCATGAGTGACCAGACCCACAGAACGAGTTCGTCCTTGATGACCCAACCAAAGAGTTATACCTTGGAGACTTGGAAAGTTGGTTTATTTTGGAGACTTGAAATGCTATCACTCTTTGGGATCTAAACCTATCGATGTAGTTCTTTGTTGGATGGTGCTTGATGGGAGCAAGATCAAGAAAGTTCTGGGAAAAAGTGCAGGCTTACTCCCCCTTTCTACGTCATCAAACCTGAAAGCCTTAAAAGACAGAATTGGAAGAAGAGAAAAAAAACGTAAAAAATATATATAGGTGGAAATCTCATTTTGAAAAAGACATTGTGTTGGGCGAGGATTGAGTTGGGGTTGAGATTTTGAATGTGAGGGTTGGGGTTGAGATTTTGATGTGAGGGTTGGGACACACACACACACGCACACATGCACACACGCGCACACACACACACCACACACACACACACACCACACACACACGCACACACATCAACAAACAAAGTTAAGCCTTGACTATTCAGTTGAGGATTCTGTGTTTGGGTTTCACAGATCTAAGAACGTCCCCTTGACACATTATATTCTGTTATACACCTCGGACTTGGCCTCGAGTGTCCACAATGGTGTATAGGAGGAGGGAGTGAAGCGCCAACCCATTGCTCCCATTGCAACACACATTAAATACTGTTATACACCTCGGACTTGGCCCTCGAGTGTCCACAACGGTGTATAGTAGGAGGGAGTGAGCGCCAACCCATTGCACACACACACACACACACACACAAACAACACACACACACACACACACACACACACATCAACAAACAAATGTTAAGCCTTGACGATTCAGTTGAGGATTCTGTGTTTGGGGTTCACAGATCTAAGAACGTCCCCCTTGACACACATTATATACTGTTATACACCTCGGACTTGGCCCTCTAGTGTCCACAAAGGTGTATAGTAGGAGGGAGTGAAGGACAACCCATTGCTCCCATGGGTATTATCTGCTTAGTTTTGTCTTTTGTAATACCTGTGAATAAAATGAACCTAAAATCTCTTCCCCTTCTAAATCATATATCTTATAAGTCCAAGGAACGTATCTATTACTCAACAATTTTAAAAAGTTCGTTCGTCCATCGTTTAATATATCCTTTTTCAAAATGAGATTTCCACCTATATATTCTTACGATATCACCACTTTGAACTTAGGTTTTCTGAATTAATCTCTTTTTCATATTTTAATTTTGTAAATGTTTCTGATGGTTTCATATTTGTTGACGTGTGAATCGTGTCATTATACTTATCCACAATATCCTGAATAAAAGATGACCATTGTTGTGAACCGAGTTCTGTGAATTTTTTATATAGTCTCTCTTTTAAGGTACGATTAAAACGTTCAACAACAACGGCCTTCCCTTCATTAAGGGTACTGTATAATGTAATACTGTTATTTTTTTAGAAAATTCATAAATGGCTTGTTATAAAACTCTCGACCCGCATCAGTCCACAATTTTTTAGGTTTTCTCTTACTTTTATTAAATATCTGTTGAAAGGCTAACATAAGAGTATTACCTGTTTTGTTTTTTAAAGGGACAACCCATGCGTATCTACTCCTCAAATCAATAACGGTTTAAAGCATATTGTACCCCTTATCATTATTGAGTTCAATCAAATCAGCGGACCAGATATAATCAACTTCCTTGGAATAAACCTTCCTTCTTCTGAAACTTTGTGAATATTGTTTATGTAATCTATCAGCTAATTGCTCTTCAATGTTAATGAACATCATTAGAGTCTATAAGTTTTTTGAATTTCCAGTCCAAGTTTCAATTTAGCACTGATCATCTTCTTCACGATGAACCGATCAACTTTTTCTCTCAAGGTTGGATTTTGTATCAGAGACAAATTATACAACATTTCTCTATCGGCTTCATGCTTTTCTTCTAAAGTTGTGGTATTCCCATAATCAATATCGTGCCTCATGCACACGTCATCAACCCTATTGATAGGTTTACTCCATGGTTTAGGATTGTCTGCCTCATCTAATCTTTTATCCAAGTTTGTGCCTGGACCACAGAAAGAATACCCTGGTAGATGTAATTCCCCCGGTATTCCAGTCGTAAATTTACTTCCTGATAAAACTTTTGTATATCTCCTCCGAGTTTGTGTTTGGAGATAAATTGATTTTTTTTTGAACCACACACCGAACATATACCTTTTTGTATAACCCTGTTATTTTTACTTTGAAAATATGAGATATTTTTTGTATTAGTTTTCTTTTTACATTTGAGACAATAACTCATTTATTTATGAGAAAAATTCCGACAGAATGCAAAAACCTTTTTAGTTTCCAACATGCACATTTGAATCTTAATTTTTAAAACATAAATAATCTTCAGAAATGCCTTCACTCTCTCCTCCATTTATTTAAGAAAAAAATGAAAACTTTAATCAACATCAATATCTCTCCCTGAAAACGATGTCAATGGTCTTGTCGAAAATATTGCAAATAGACTTGTCAATTCTTCGTTTCCTCCTCGGTGGGGTGAGTTATTTTCTGTAATACCTCCAATCTTTTTTTCATCTCACTGGTTTCCATATTTTGATATTTATTTATTCTCGCTCTTTCCTCCCTCTTCCTCTCTTTCCTTCTCTCTCTTCTCTCTCTCCTCCTTCTCTTTCTTCTCCCTCTCCTCCTTCTCCTTTTCCTCCTCTCTCTTCTCTTCAACTCCTTCCTCATCCCTTACTATCCTTGAATCACTTACACCCCATAGAATATCATACATATATTCATCAGGATTTCTTGTTATTCCTGTATCCACAATAATTTTTTTTACAACAGGAAACCAATAAATTTATTCTGAATTTTCTAAAAGAGCCTTACTTTTTCTTAACTTTATAATTTTTCATTATTTAACATTTTTAGTTAATTCCAAAGTTGTCGGTTTATCAACATCAGCATAAAGCCATCTTTTATTGAAAATACATCATTCTTATGTTGTAGAACATATTTATTAAAATACCGAATACCCTTTTCTTGAAGGTATGCTTGGACACAGAAATGATAATTTTCTTGAAGCCTTTTGCCGTCATTTATGTATTAGAATAATATGTTAGAATAATATTATGACACGAAACACCTCCCCGTCTTCCCAGAGTTAAATCATTTTGTATTTCCCTACTTATTATATATAATCCTGTTTTTTCTGTTTCATGATATAAACTAGGGCAAAACCATTATTATATATTACCCTTATTAAATTCTTTTATTTGTTGTTTACTAATCGTGCTTCCACAAAACTCATTCTCTATACCAAGTGGATAATATTCTTCCTTACGAGACTGATTAATTGCTCCAGGTCTTTTAGGTCAATTTTAATGACCAATTTATACCCTAAATCATTCATATCATACCCCATTGTTCTATTCTCATACAAACGATACGCCCTCTTTATAAAAAATTTATTTTAATTCGAACTGTGAATTCTGTATGACCTGGAGATAAAATCAACACTTCTGTATCTTTGGAATACACGGCCGTTTTATTTAAGGATATATATTGTGATAAATCGCTTAATCTCACCAAGTCATTCGCGTCAGTCGGGCTTGGATAATTTTTTAATTTATAAGCATTTTCATATTAATATTTTTGGTTATATTATATTTATGTAGTTCAGCCTGTGCTTTTGTGTAATAATTTGATAAATCAATATCCAGTTCTTGGGATACACCAAAGTAGAACCATCTTTCCCAACATAAGTCATTTATATTAGATTAAAATAATGTCATAAAAAATATTATTTTTGTTGAGTTGAAATAACACATATAGACATAATTGACCAAACACTTGGAATTTAATTCTTGGACTTGAAATGTTTGATAAACACCATTCTGTAAGAATTTTATGACTTCAACAGGTGGTGGAAGACCAAAACTATCAAAATAATATTTTGTCTTGATTATTAAAATACAAACCCAATGAGAACGTTCCCATTATTATCTTCGAAGTTCATAATAATATTCTTTGTATGTTTAGGCACGTTTGTTAATTCATCTCTCATACAAATAACCACATTATGAATTTTAATTTCTTACAATATTTGACAAGTTGTAAATTTGATGTTGTATTCTTTCCAAATTCTTTAAACCACTCATCAATGCTCATTTATTTATTAGAAAGATATAATCCATTACCCCTTTTAGTTTAATTTTACACCTGCTTGTGCGATAGAAGAAAGCATATCTCCAACTAACAATCTCGCTTTATCAGGCAGACCTTCAAGTTTTTCAGCAAAATCTACAATTACACCACTTCCACTAATTTGTTTCTCCAACTCTTTGTTATGTCTTTCCAATTATTTTTGAGCCCGGAGTTGAGCCTTCCTTTCGTTGGCAGTTTTCACCGCTGTTGAAATACCACCCGTCAATGCTCCAACCACACTTAAACCAGCAAATAATGGAATTAGAAATGGGAGAATCCTCCACTCGTCTCTCTTATTGAATATTTTTTCAACATTGGTTTTGTCATTTTAATTTTAAGTGAGCAAGTATCGTTCAAGATTTTAACTCTGTTCTCTTGTGAGCAAAACATCAATTCTTACTGCTCCTTTTCTCTGAATTGTATAAACGTTAATCGTACAAGGCTTTTGATTTGAACACAAGATGATAGTTTATGAAGATTGATTTGATTAACATATACCCCAGTTGGTACTTTGCCACTCATTTATTTAACAAAAAATTATGTGAGACTAATCATAAACCATTATCTGTATTAATCTGTAATTCTGTTCCTTCCAAAAGCAAAACAATATGCATCAACTTCTTCACTCTCTCCTCTTTCAATGTATAGGGAAGTATCCACTCGATTAGACTTTACAGTTTCCTTTTGAGCGCTCAGGTCAACGCATAGATTGTATACAAACTTTTAATGCTGTCATATCCAAAATAGGTTCTTTATTTCCATTACTTTCACACACCTTTTGGTAAGACTTGTATGCTTAAGCAAAATCATTTTTCCCCAATTAATTTCCAATCTATCTCGTGGATAAAATGTTCCATCTAGAGAAACGCGAAGTTGTTTCACCTTAGCATTATCACTCATGCATTATTCTTATCAGTCGCAGTATCACCATCTGGCTTTTTATAAATGATCCACAATATCGTGCTTTCCTTCCAGAACACCCAAATTCCACGTGTAAGTGGTTTTGGTTGAGTTTTAACGTGTTGACATCTTCTTTTGAGTATGATACACTGAGTGGTTTCTTTGAGTTAAGTCTTCTGTTAACATCTCTTCTGTTTTAAGATTAGGAGTATATTCACTAATATACCAACTCATTTCATCAATTACAAATTTATTCTGCTCACCAAAAGCACTACAACACCAAAAAGTAATCTATTTTCATTATCATTCCTTTGTAGTTGAAATCTAATTTTAAGACCATACAGAACTTTATCATGATCACAAAATCCAAATATACCTTTAAGAGGAACTGCCACAGTAAAAACTATTAACTGCTTTTGTATCATCAGTATACGTTCCTTTCCTTGAGTTATCCAGGGTCTGTGGTTGTTCCCGTTGACATATCAGGAATAAACCTTCGACAGCCCCCTTTCCCATTCTATCACTGAATGTATATAGTGTAATTTTTCATTTCAGATACAGCAGAGACATAATCAACCGCTTCAACTTCTTGTGTTCCAATGTACAAACGAACACTATCAAACATTTTCCAGAAGAATCATTTACGAGTGTAGCGTTTGTGTTATTCCCCAGCCTTAGTGAATTTAAATTTACACAACAAGAAACTTTCGGATAGATTCAAATAGGTTGTTGATTATTTATTTCAAAACTTTTTGTACCATTTGCATTCCAGTCTGTTCCAGTTATTGCATTTACCTTGAAGTAATCTTCTTTTTTAGTGGAGTTTGAGATAATAGTATCATCCAAATCATAGATACTATCAGTTGCTTCCATACTTGTATTTATTTAGGAAAAAAGATTGTTAAAACTTTTTGAAACCCTGATCCAAGTATTCGAATTATTTTCTTGTCGTTCTTGGGGAGACAACTGAGTTTTGCCTTTTTTAATTTCTTTATTTGCTTGTAATTTATGAGATTCCTTTTGGGCATCTTTTATACTCTTTATAGCACCTGCTACATTTCCACAGCAGAAGCAGTTGAACCAATTAGGTCTTTATGTTTAAGAATAGTTGAACCGATACCCATTAGAGTATCATTATCCCATCTCCTCTAAATTGATGTCCGACACCCCTTTGTCTCTTAGGTTTATAGTATCCTCTACCAAGATACATACCTTCGCTCTTGTAGTATGGGGAAAGGAACATCCCATCCCCTGTAATTATTTTATATTTTCCCAACTCGTGTTTCCTCACAATAACCATCGTATTTATTTATTGGAAAACTTCACGTAGGTTAATTCTGATGGATATACTTCTCCATTAAAAGAAATCATACGATTATCTTGGTCGGTTTAATCCTAAAATTTACTCTGTGTATGGTTTTTTCCTGACACAGGGAGATAAACCAAATTTTTGGGTTCCATATTGAATTTATAACCAATTGGGGTTGAGTATGCGCTGAATGAAAATATTGTATTTGTTTTTATTCCATCATTATAAGCACCATCAATCAAATCACAGTGAATTAATACCGAATTTATTCCTGAGGATATTTGAATGACATTATCACTGTAAACGTCCCATTAGTTTCAATCTTTTTTGAGGAGAAACCCAATAACTCTCTGAATGAATTATCAATTGTGAAATCAACCTTGTAGTTATTTTTAAGTTTAATCGTTGATTTTGAAGTATGTTTTTGAATTCTATAACAATATTTTTTTGGTTCATCACCCTGTTCTTTCATAAGACGAGCAATTTCGGAAGATATTTTGAGAAATCTCATATGCTCCGGGTGAAACTGTTATCGTTTTGTATCCACTTCCCGGATATAACTAAACTTGTCATTTTTCTCGGTTATATTAAATAAGGTATTATAAGTTTCCATGGACAATAAAGATGCCTCATATTCTTTTGTTGTGTCAAGTTGTAGTGGGTTATGGGAATGAAGATGTGTGGTCGCTTGTTGTGAAATTGAAACTAAGGATTGTGCTCTCATCTTATTTAATATGAGATAAAATGTCTTTATATTTATTAATTATTTTCATGTTCATCAAACTGGTCTAAAATGGCTGATGCTTCATTAAAACAATTGTTATTTCCAGCCTTCTTACTGCTAACAACAATAACAGTCTATTAACTAATTGTGATGGGTCATTTGGAAGAAAACTAACACCTGAACCAAGGATACTTAAAGCCTGAATAATGTGTTTCTCCTTCTCATTCTTCCTACTTTTACCAGAAAAATATACCCTATAATCAACAGAGTTCAGCAGATCAATATATACTTTATCATCATTATTTCTCATATCCAATGGTTTATCAATATACTTTGATTCATCCTCACAGTTGAACCTTGTCTTCCATCTTTTTGAGAAGAAACATTAATCTCGAGTTAGTTTGACAGGGGGTTGAGGCAGAACTCAAGAACGCTTAATTCATCATTAAATATCAATACCTTTTCTTGAACAAGAATGAAATATTGCTGGTTGTTCTGTTGGGAATGAGTCCTGCTTTGGTTTTTTGAAATCCGCTGAATATTCATTGTTTTGGAAGAGCATTCACAATATAATCAGGGGGTCGATTCATCTCTTCCAGTTGTTGAAATAATCCTTCATCATCATTTCTATTTCTCCTATATGCTTAATTCTTCTCCGTCATTTGACTGAAATCTTTTAACATTTGAGCTTTTCTAGGAGTTATTTTATTGTGGGAACTGTGGAAACTCTACAATTTTTTTCTTGGGAGTTTTTAAAAGTGGTTTAAAAAATTTCTCTTGTTTTCTTTCCAAAATGCTTCTTCACCGTTAGTTTTTTGTCTGCGTTTCTTCTTTATGTTTCTGTTGTTTTACAACTTTTGAAACCAACTCTTGATGTTCCTAAATCTTCTTGCTCTTTCTTTTCGCATCCATTTATTTATTGAAAATATCATTTAATATCTCATTTGTTTCACAACAATATTTTATATTTTTCAGTCGTGTGTTTCATGTAATCCCAAATTCCTTTTTACTACATAATGTAGAACAATTGTCCTCTCCAAAAATTGTTTTATATCTATTGAATTTAACTTGAATAAATAAAAGTATTAGCATTGTTTCTGATGGAACGACGAGGAAGTTGAAAGTACGACATCTGCTAAGATAAATACAATTACAAGAAGAATGTCCCCCTCTTGTGTAGTAGCTGTCCATTACCGTTTGGTTTCTCTCATTAACAGACACATCAAAGATAACGATGTTCTTTTTAGATTTATCCAATCTTGGGGAGACGGTATATCATCCGTATTATCACGAAAGAATACAAGTTATCGGTTTTGATTCTTTTTTACATCTCTGTTAGTCTATCAATACAATAGTAAAGTTGTGCTGTACTAGTCTTCAATGTGTTATTATCATTTAGGTTTTTTTGAAGTTTTGAAATAAACCGATTATATTTTTTTTGAAGACCAGCATTTAAATAACCTTGTCAGATAGTAGCTTGATTACTCGTAGGTTTGAAAAGCTTCGACTTTGGAAGATTTTAAATTATGCGATAATCTAAATTATTGGTGTCGAATTGAGGGAGCAGTTCTTTCAGAAAGTAAAGCAGTGTTTTTCCGACATTCCACCTTTGATTACCAACTGACTGAGCTATCCTTAAGAATTTGGGAAGATCTTTTTATGCTGTTTCATTAATTTTATCTTATTATCCCAATTATGGTAATAAAAATTCATTTCATTTAGTTATTTGTGAAAACAGGTTTATTTAATATTTATATTGCTCTTATATTAGTAAACTCTATATTTTATCCTAAGTTAGGTTAATTTCAAGATAAATCCATTATTTTCATTTATTGCAATATCTTGTGATTGATATTTCCCTGAAATCACATCCATGAATAATAATAACACAATCCTCTTCGAACATTTCTCTAATACGTTCAGTTTCTTCCCTTGTAACGGAAAGGTGATGTATCAACCCTCTACTTTACATTCATTTCTCTATCAATCTTGTTAAAGTAATATCATATTGGTTTTGTGTATAATCTAAAAGAATGTATTTTCCTTTTTAATTATTTATTATCATTCATTAGCAAATAATCACAAAAATAATACATTGTTTATAGGCTTTTTCTGACTCTTGTGTTTAATCCTCCGTCTTTCACACGTAGGACAATTCTCAAAATTTGTCAATTGGGAATCAGGGAATTCAAGAGGCTCAAGATCGAGGTCCTGTAAACTATTCATATTTAATAAGTAAAACTTTACTTAAACTGAAATTCATCTTCGATAATCATCTTCGAACTTTCAGAATCATCAATACTTTCATACTATCGTTTGAACACAAACTCTCGTATCATAACATCGTTTGAATGCAAACTCTCGGTATCATAATCACTCTCATAATCTTCAAAATCTTCAGTTGAATATTGACTCGTATTATTAAGTAGAAAAAAACATTACATCGATATCTATATACTTTTTTTTCATTAACAGATTCAACTGCTACATTTTTTTATATAAAGGTAATTTAAAATGATCCTTAACTACAATTGAACGAAATGTCATTTCACCTGATTATATTAACATCCTTTATTCATCAGGTTTATATCCTTTCGGGTTTGTTGAAAAAACTACAAATTTTCTCCTTGCATATTACAGATGGTCTATCTTTTTCTTTCTAAAGCTTCATCATAAAGGTTTTTATTTTTTGATACTTTTTCTTGTTTCATTGCTTTTTCTAGTTTTGAATATATTTGCGCAGAAGGAGAGGAAGAACTTTTGTTAGAGCTACTTTAATTGATGTTCTTCCAGGTATACTAAAAGCACTTCCCACTGAGTAAATTGAAGACTCACTATTATTTTCGCCATCATCGTTTTTTATCCAATAGTTTGTTATATTTATCTTATGTTTCATTTTACTCCTTGACATATTTCCAGTTCTTTAACAAATGAGAGATTGATTGAACTTGTCTTTTGTGTCTTGAAACATTGTATTTTTAAGTGAAAAAAGTTGGAGGATAAAATGGTTTTAAGCACAGATTCCCTGTAAAATAAACAAATTTTCATCAAGAAAATTTTAGTTTAAAGCACAGATTCACCTGTAAATAAACGAAATTTTCATCAAGAAAATTTTAGTTTAAGCACAGATTCACCAGTAAAATAAACGAAATTTTCATCAAGAAATTTTAGTTTAAGCACAGATTCACCTGTAAAAATAAACGAAAATTTTTCATCAAGAAAATTTTAGTTTAAAGCACAGATTCACCTGTAAATAAAACGAAATTCTCAATCAAGAAATTTAGTTTAAGCAAGTTTTTTATATAAATATTGGTGAATAAACGTACTGCGATGTTTGTAATCACGAATATAAACATTCAATAGAAAACACCTCTGAACAACAACACACATTTAATCTATTTCCATAAAAATATCTCCCTCTTGAGTTGAAAGAAACATTGTGATATCTGCTCAAAAGGATGTTTTTGAAGGTAGTTATAATAGACATCTCAAATCACAAAAACACAAGAAAAATGAGTTTAAAGTAAGGGAGACCTATTATAATTGAAAACACACTGACTGGGGCATATTAAAGGGCATAATAAAAATAAGGATTTTTCAATTTGGAGAACCCGGTCCTCATCAATAGCTGAATCAATTGAAATAGTGAAACCTGATGTTGAAAAAGTTATTAAAAAGAACATTAAAAGAAATGAAAACTTTAAAGTTTTTATATGGGAGTGGAAATGAATATGAAAAACAAGATGAAGAACAAACTCCTTAATATGAGACAGCTTCTTCATTTATATCATCATTTTCAAGATTTTTTTGAAGAGTTGGTGGTTTATGAAGAAAACTATCAAGACAAGAAGGAGGAGTTGATAATACATTTTTGGTGGAAAGTGGATTCAATATTAAAAAACTTCTTTTTAGATATACACATTTCTAAAATCAAACCTCTTAAAGCTTCTTCTTGTATTGAATTTATCAAAAGAAATAAACTAAAGAAGGCAGTTGTTAATATTAAGAACAATGAATAATAAATGTTTTCTCTTGGTCTGTTCTTGCTTCCACTTACATCCACAAAAATGTAATTCAGAAAGAGTAAAAACAATATATGAACATATGAAGAAGACCTTGGACATTAAAGATTTTACATTCCCAATGCCACTAACAGATTAGTTCCTAAATTTTGAGAAAAGACATATCTTTCTATTAATGTATATGGATTAATGGATACAAACAAAGTTCAAATATTAAAAATTTCAAAACAACTATAAAATGAAAGAAAGCACACATTGATCTTTTATATTTTGTGTTGGAAGAATTCACATTACACATACATCAAAATTTTCAAGAATTAATCTCTTCTCAGGTATTCAGAACAGCAAACAAATTATCCTTGTAAGCGATGTCCCTGTTAATTTTATTCATTTCATACAAAATAACGATTAGAAAATTCAAAATATTTAGTAATCAAATAAATCAGCTGTAATTACAATGCTAAACCTGGTGAAAAGATTTCTTTGAAGATTATAATAAATCTTATGATGGCACCCATTTGTGATATACGCTATTTTGAGTGTAATCCTTAACAGATAATACTGGCTTTCCTAATCCAAAAGAATCATATACATAAATATCAAAAACATATTCTTGTGGTTTCTGTTATTATATCAAAATCAATCTGTTGGAGAAAAGTTATAAACTTGAACATTATAGTGGAAAATGCTTCACAAAGAGTTTGTAAACATTAGAAAAGGATTGTATAAGACTAACTAAATTAATGAAAGAAACAAATGAAATTAACCAAAAGAAGAAAAATTAGAATTTAAAAAGACATATCTGTCATATTGTGAGGAGGATGGAAGGAGTCTAAAGTTAGGGATCCATTGTCATCTTACTGGTAAATATAGAGGTCCGCTCATTCCTGTTGTAATCTTAATTATAATTTACCGTTCCTTTTATTCCAGTCTTTCTTCACAACAGCACAACTATGATACACATCTATTTTAAAATGAACTTTCAAAAACACCAGGGATATATTCTGCCATAACAAGCACCAAGTCAAAAGTATATTCATTAACAAAAAATGATATTCACAAACCTTTTAACTCGTATAAGGTTTCTAGATTCTTACAAGTTTAATGGCAACACCATAGCCAACCTAGCAATCAAATCTAAGCTCCACGGCTCTTTTCCAAATTCTTAATTCATTCTTTCCAAAAAAGAGGAAATTCTAACTAAAGAGGAAATTCCCAGATAAAGAGCGAATCAAAGTCAGAGGAAATTCAATTAATTGAGGAAATTATGAAGAATTCTACTGAAGATGAAATTCTACTTATAAAGAAAATTCGAACAAATGAATGAAATTCTAACTAAAGAGGAAATTCTGATTATAGATGAAATTCTGGTTAAAGAGGGAATTCTAACTAGAGAGGAAATTCAATACAAGGAATGAAAATTCAAAGTAAAGAGAAAATTCTTACAAATATCGGGAATAAATCCTTATGATTATATGGATTCATTTATGAGATTAAAGAAACACAACTTCCCTTCGAAAGAAAAGTTTCTATATAAACCTTTCATGAAAAGAGATAAGTGATAAGGAAATATAACACGCAACAGAAGAATTTGGAAAAAAATATTTT
>CM068954.1:170299147-170310300 GCA_035128595.1 Eptatretus atami | reverse complement strand
TGTTGAAAATTTCTCGACGTACTCGACGTATGACACACGTTCCGCATATGCTGGCATAAGTTGTAGGCACCCTACGCAATCGTTGACACACGTCGACATACGTTACTTGTAAGTTACTCATAAGTCGAAACACGTCGACCGTTAATGATTTTGCCCATACCCGAAACTTAATTTTTAACCTATAGAGTAACGTGCTTTGAACCTAGTGTGTAACGTATCTCCAACGCACATTGACGTTTGTAGACGTATTTGATTGACGTCTTCCGGACGACCACAGAACTTACTGAACGTGTTTCTAACTTACAGCTACCGTATAATGGCGTATTGCAGCGTTTAGGGGATTGGTAATAAAATGGGGTTCACAGGAGGAACCCGTCAGGTGTTTCAGACGCCATGTTTTTTTTTGTTTTTTTTAAATTTTTTTTGGGGGGGGGGGTCGCGGCTACAAAAGGTTGAGAACACTAAGCTAGACATTACCTCGATGTGTTTCGACTTATGAGTAACTTACAAGTAACAGTGTG
This sequence comes from Eptatretus atami, assembly GCA_035128595.1. Taxonomy (NCBI): domain Eukaryota; kingdom Metazoa; phylum Chordata; class Myxini; order Myxiniformes; family Myxinidae; genus Eptatretus; species Eptatretus atami. Next base: position 170,309,779 of record CM068954.1, on the reverse strand, counting down.
GTCGACGTGTGTGTCAACGATCGCGTAACGGGCCTACAACACGTTACTCATAGGTTAGAAATAAGTTTCGGTACGCTAACCATTACCTCGACGTGTTTCGACTATTATGAGTAACTTACAAGTAACGTGTGTCGACGTGTGTCAACGATCGCGTAACGTGCCTACAACTTATGCCAGCGTATACGGAAGTGTGTGAGCCATACACTGGCATAGTCGGAAAATTTCAAGCATGGAAAATTTGTCTAACACCTCAGCGTACTACGACGTATGCCAGCGTACAAAGACGATATGCCAGCGTACTACGAAAAAAAGCCAGCGTACTACGACGTATACCAGCTGGTCTTAACGCTATACAAACTTACCATAACGTATTCACGATCGTGTGCCAGCATTTTAGCCAAATTTTGCATACATCAGGCATCGCTGGCTAAATCGTCAGGGTGTGACAGGCCTTTTAAGAGAGTCAAAATTGCACCACCGGTGATAATTGGAGCAAGAGGAATAATAAAGAAGAACCTCACTGAGATTTTGAAAACCATCCCCGGGAATATTACCACAAACGTACTACAATTGGAGGCAGTCCGGGGTTCGGTGACGATCCTGAAAAGAGCCCTCGGAATAAAACTCTGGAGAACGACAAAGTTGAACAGCTTGGTCCGTGAACTGTGATCCCTTACCGAAGTGAAGGTAGATACTTTTGAGTCCTGGGAGGACTTCGTTCCATCTCCTAAAACCCGCAAGTGGAGATAACAACCAACGACACACACACACACACACACCAGCAAAATGGATTGTGATTGCCATGATGTTTTTGTCATAATGCCATGATGTCATAATGAATCATTCCATACATTGTTTTTGGCAATGACAGTTTATTTTGGATAATAATGGAGAAATTATGATGGAAATCTGAAGATTATAAACTTTAACATTTTCAACCCATAACCATAAAACAACTTTGCGAGCGAATACTTTAAAGACCTGTTAAGTTATAAGGGCATGGCCTGATGAACTCAAATACAGTTTTGCTTGTCTGGCAAATTAATGAAAAGTTACGGCGAATTCAAGGTGATCGGTGAAACCTCAACAGAGCAAAAAGTCATTCGGACCGACATGCGTGTGTCATACAGCCAACCCTTACAGCAATCACACTGCAGTTCATGAACAGGAAAGGACCTTCAAAAAAAATTCAAACATGTTAAAGCACGACACATGAAAACCGACCATCACTAGAACCGTTACTTCGAATATTTGGGGTGCAGGAGCATCAATCTGTACACACCTGGAGATAAATACAGACATACATGGGTAAGCTGTCTAGCAGCAGAAATAAACGAATGCAGAGAAATAGTTGCATCCACTACGTATGGAAAACTAGACTGAAATATACAGAAAACTGTCTTGTGATGACATAACGATGGAAGTACGATGTTTTGTGTGCAGTGTCTGCTCATGGTTAATTGACTCATCTTTTATGGACAACAGTGGACATCACACAGGATTGTGCAGAGATGTATTTAGCCTTGCTGTGTATTTCCTTCTTATACAAGCAATTCGTAGCCCGACTGACAGTGTTGAGGCACCTTGGACGGAGAATCATTTGTTCTGGTAAAACAGAAAGAAAAAAAGGGTAAGGAAGGCAATTTATTCGTTTCTATATTCGGTGCTTAAAGTGATGACGAAAACATGGGGTTCCTCGTTCTGTCTCTTTATTATTGTCGACACGAGGTAAGTGGGAAGGGGCGAGGGTGTGGGCTGTTGAGTTTGATGAAGGGAAGGAAACATGATAGGAGAGAGACTGAAGGGTAAGGGAGCATGTGGAGGGAAGGGCAAGAAGTTTGGAGCGATACAAGAAGCAGGTATAAAGTACCAGCAGGAGTACCTTGCGTTGCCTGGTGCACTTATAATCCTGTTAGCATTTTGGAGAAAACATAAAAAAAAAAAAAAATTGTGGGGGCCTAAAACATTTCCCTACACTCACTAAGGAATGGGGTCGGGATCATTTAAGATTACCTTTCACATAGTTACAAAGGCTTAGGCACCATATAGTGATTAAAAACAATCCAAAGAAACCCAACTTTTTTTTCTTCAAAATTTTAATTTTTTTTTTTTGCCTAAAGCTCTCCTTGGCACTAACTCACTGATGGACTTCTGAAAGTTTGATGAAGAGCCATTCGGCCATCTTTGAGAAAAATAGCAACACACACAGACAGACAGACATCTCTCTGATAGTACAGACGAGCGAGGTACCCGTGCTATGCAGGGGAGAGGGCCTAAATCTCAAAAAAAAACCAGGTTGCACCAATAAATTCCACATTCCTGTGACACCTTAAATCAAATGTCAGGCATGGACAGCCGGTTCGTGAATGACTTGGGCAAAAAACTTACTGCAGCTGACCCCAACAGAAGTAGGTGGATTTCAGTGCCGAAACTGCAAATGCCAAATCGGCAAATGTACATTTTTACAAATGAAACCCTCACATAATTTCCTCATTCTGCTGTGAACTCAATATCTCTATACTTTTGCTCCAAACAGCATCATTCCAATCACAAATTAACACTCCACCATTAATATAACAGAATACAAAAACACTCGTGAGGTAAACTAATATACATGATGCCTTTTTAACGTGACAACCAATACAGACGAATCTGCCGGCGAGAAAGGGCGGATACAAAACACTTCATACGGATTGAAAATTAAAATCATAATTGTATTGAGAAATTTATGAAACCTCCCACCCACCTTAGGACATCCGCTGGGACCCCAAAACGTTCCACAGAAGGTTTGATGGGGCTAGCCCCAATATTGAGGGAGTAGTTCAGGGACGGACAGACAGACAGATACTCATGCTTTATCATAAAGATACAGGATGAGGGAGAGGCAGTCAAAACTATCACAGCGTTTGGGTACGTATGTCATAAGTAGAGATCGGCCTTAACAGTAATGTGGAACCATCTATGTACAGTTTTGTTGCAACCTTACCATAGACTTGTGCAGCGTGCTTTTTATGCCTCCGCTGACAAAGTCGCCCGAGTCATTATGTTTTCAGGTTGTCTGTCCGGCTGTCCATCCGTCTGTTCGTGATAGGTTTTCGTTCCTTTGATAACTTAAGAACGGCTAATGGGATCAAAGTCAAACTTGGTACAAGTATGTCGAATAATGAAAAGATGAACTGATTAGATTTTGGGGTCAAAAGGTCAAAGGTCAGGGGTCATGTTAGGTAAAAAAAAAAATGTGACCGCGCTAACTTGTGAACCAGTGATGGGATTTTGACCAAACTTGGGATACGTATACAGTATGATGCAAAGATGAATTGATTAGATGGCGGCATCAAGAGGTCAAAGGTCAACAAAGGTCAAAGTCTGTGATAGGTTTTCGTTACCACGATAACTTAAGAACGGCTGAAGGGATCTGAACAAGTTTAGTATAAATATGTATAATGATGTACACATAAACTGATAAGATTATGGAGTCAAGAGGTCAAAGGTCAAAGGTCATATCAGGTAAAAAAAGTGATATTTGAGAACTGCTGAAGGGATTTAAATCAAACTTTGTACAAGTATGTATTATGATGTAATAATGTGGGCGGAGGCATATCTGTCGACGTCGAAGAATGCCATTATTTAAATTTTTTTAAACATGGTCTCGGCTCGTGGAAGAGTTAGGACACAGAACAGAGCAGGACACAACATAACAAAGGGAACAGCAGGAGAAAGGGGACACACCATTAGCAGGGTGGAGGGAGGAGGAAGACGGAGATGGACAAACAAGGGATGCAGGTAATGATGAGGGGTAGGGAAGAACGCAAGGGGTGGACAAGATTGATATACATAAGCAAAATTTTGAGAGGAATGGGGGTGGTTTAACAGGTGGAGGAAAGATCATGGCTTTGGATGAGGGATGACCTGAGATGGTGGTGAACAACTGTCTTGCAGACTGGGAGGGAAGAATGAGATTGAAGAGAGTGTGGAAGGTGGTTCCACTGGTGGGAAAAGAAAGGAATAAAGGAGTGGAGGTGAGCAGTGGTTCTGGATTTAGGCAGTATCACTTGGAGGGGGTTGCTGGTGGACCGTGTGCATTCTGCAGATACTTTATGGTTGGGGGTGGGGGGGGGGACAGAGTACAGAGAAGGCCTAGTGATAGGCCCATAGACAGCTTCATCGCGAGAGATTCCAATGATCTTGAAAGCCTTGGTTTCCATGGCATTAAACTGAGCAAGATGTGAGGCAGGGGAACCAGCCCAGAGGGGAGAGCAGTATTCCAAGCTGTGGATGAAAGCCTTGTAGGTGGAGAGGAGCTCAGGTTTGCCAGGTAAGTATGTTTGACTTAATTATTGTTCATATATTTTTTTCCCACAGATGCAATGTACCAGAGGTTTGGACAAAATGATTCCACATTGGGTGAGGATGACATCTATAAAACGAATGAGATGAAAGTGCAACAATGCATACCGTTTGCATAATGATGTTTAACTTCCATCCATTGCTACTTGCAGTATATTTAATATGAGAGAGTGCTGAAAAGTAATGCCTCCTATTATTTTTCTTCAAAACTGGTAAAGATATTTGAATGAAATAAAGTGCAGTCTGCACAGTAGTTTTTCCCGCCACTGGGTGTGATGCCTCAGTGCTATGTTTGTCAAGATGGCAGAGGACAGCACGACATTGTCAGTGCTGTGAAATGTGAAGCACTGGAGATGAGAGTTTTGATGACTGACTGGAGATGAGTTGCCTGGAGATGAAAGTTGTGCTTCATTGCAATCATCCTGAGAGTAAGAGACTGTCAATGGAGCCCACCACAAAGGATCACCAGCCCCGACTTGGCTTCGTCAGATTTTCATCTCTTCCCCAAAATTAAGGATCACCTTCTTGGAGAACATTTTTCTTCCGATGATTATGATGATGTCAAGGCTGAAGTGAAGCACTGGTTAAGTCAGCATGACACTCAGTTATTTTGTGGCAGCATCACAAAACTACTTGAACGTCGGAAGAAATGTGTGGACCGCAGGCAGCAGTGATTATGTTGAGAAATAAATATGAAATATGGTAGAATAAAGATTGATGTTAGTATCTGTCTGTTTCCTTCAAATATCTTTACCTGTTTGGAGAAAAGGAATAGGAGGCATTACTTTTCAACACGTCTTTGTACATTTGTTTTGCGATATTGATTTTTTGTTTTTCTTTTCACACTTTGAAGATTTGTTTGTTTTCACTTTTATTTTTTCGTACTTTTAATAAAAAAAGTGACATTGTTCTTTGAATCTCTCAATACTTTATAGGTATAGCAGTGGCAGTTGTGGTGGCACTGCTACAGCCAAGAGGTGAATGCTCACTTCAGGCGTGGTCGTATAATTGTGATAGAAACATGGTAGTACTTTGTTATGAACCAAAGTAGTATCAAAAGTGTGAAATAATTTAAAATAAACTTAAATATGACTACAGAACAACCTGAGTATGATTATAAAGCAACTTATTTACGATTACAGACCGATTTAGTACCAACTTAAGTATGACTAAAAAGCAGCCTTAATATAACTACAGACCAACTTAGCAACAACTTAATTATGACTACAGACCAACATAAAATGACAACACAGCAACTTTAGAAATTGTACAAATTGGGCCAATTCACTGTACAAAGGGCCAAATAACTCAAGTCAAACTTGAGTACAACTATACACCAACTTTAGTTTTGTACTAACACTTGGGGAAACAACCGAGCTAAACGGCTTAAGTTACTTGAGCATAATTTTTGCCCAGGAAGGTAATCAACTCCTCCTCCTCCTTCATATGCAGCACGAGGCTGAAGGCAGCATCATTAGCTGAGGGCACAACTGTGCCATTGATGCAATATCCCTATTACCAGTTCACTGGCAATCATTTCACCAACCACAGAAGGATGACAGGCTGAGTCAACCCCACCTGGTGTTAATTCAATGGGAAAAGGGCTAAAACTCAGGATCCTAAGATCCCAAACCAGCAACCCTAACTGCTGAGCCAACACCAGGCTTGTGAGATCGTCAACGATGCCGGACCATATCAGGCTAACTGTTGGTACAGCTGGCAGGTGTCTAGCCAGAGTCGGTCATTGGTGTTGACTATATCTGGATTATATTGCCTTCAGAAATTCACCATATGGTCAGCCACACTCTCATGATGGTGTGATATTGTCTGGTCTTTCCAGAGTCGAAAATGCCACAATATAATGCTCGTGCCTTGACTAGTGTCCTCGTTCCTCCTGGTTGGAGAGGTGAAGGTGAAAATATAACACGGCTGTGATGGACTGCTTTCAATGTCTGCATTTTCTTGTCTTATGGATCCCATAACGGAGTTATAAGATATTAAAAAAAAAAAATTCTTGAAAATTGGATGAAGATATCTTGCCTGTCGTGTCGTCATCCTCTCCTTGAAAATCAATTTTACCTGAACATAATCACCTATTAATCTCTCCAATCTCTCCTCTCACCCCCATTTACAGAAAGATGGCCACACAGCTTTAATCCCTTAACACCCGTAGTCTATATTCCATGTCGTCACTTGCATGAGTACCATGGCAAAATCGAAAGTTCCTGCCTTCGAGTCTGCATTCAGGACATGGCTGGTGACATTGAGAGAGTGATTCTGTAGCTGCAACTGGGGCAAACTCATTTGAATTCTTTAAAGCTAGGCTCAGTACTCCTTTATAAGTAGTAGTACACAGTCATCCGTGAAATTCAAGCGATGCAGTACAATTATTTCCATCATCTGTATATCACTTCAGAGGCATGTGAACTATAAAGTTGGTTGCTCGGCCTCAAAGGGAGACTGGCTGGCTTTGCTTTCAGAGAGCGTGGCCTGCACTTTGTGATGCATTACTCAAGACCTTTACCCATGCTGTTCAAATTTGATGAAACAGCCAAGTTAACCTTTCTTGTAAAACTGAGCAGAAGAAGCAGCCTTTTTCCACCCCCCCCCCTACAATCCCATCACCTTCCCTCAAAATAACAGAGTTTAAGATTAACTGTCTAACTCTAACATTTGAAAGCATTCGAGCCAGCTCACAATCATGCATAATTTCGCTGTCTTTGCCACTGAAGAACCATAAATCAGGTAGAACTTCAAGTATGCTTAACTGACGGAAGGATGAATATTGCTGTCTAGGGAGCTTGCATTCCTCGAAAGTGGATAGTATGCATGATATCTATTTATGAGTCGTGCTATATCTTCGGTAAGTGTTTGCATTAGGAGAAAAGACTAAGTTATGGCATATATGGTAATGATGCTTGGGCCTCACGTGTCCTCTGATTACCAGTGGCTGGATTGACAGCTGTGCAAGATAGATTGTGCCATCCACGGTGTAAGGCCGTACATCGACTCCTGTGGGTTCCAGTCGACCTTCCTCCAGCAACCTGCTCATTATCTGCGAGGACACAGTGTGAAAGATAAGCACGATGCATATTAAGCGAGATAAGGCGGTCAGACGTAAGCTGCAGACAAAAATACAACATAATCAGTGCTGAGACTTTGAGAAACATGTTGAGCATAGTCCACACATAAAAAAGTGCACGTGCCTGGCAAGCAGTGTTGTCCAAGGTGTTTCCCCAGATGTACAGATCCCGTAGGGTGTTGTTACGTTTCATAGCTCGTTCCAGAAAAGCCAGTCCCTCTCCTGTCACTTCATTGCTTTGCAATGCCAACCTAAACAGAGAAGTCACTCCCGTTGGATTCCAGACTAGGACTCATGATGTGGGTTGAAAGATTCAAAAACTGAAACTACTATTAGCTCTACTGTCAGTGGCCTATAAGTAAAGGATGACTCTTCTCTGTAATCCCCTGTACTCCATCATACCTTTAAGAAAGGTCTGGGTTACTCCTGCAGTGCTGCGTTTCCAGCTGAAGACGAAGCACAGGGCTTTTAACCTCCAGTATAATTGGAGGAAAAGTCTCTCCTTTCATCAACCGTAATTTTTTTTATTTTTTTTTATCTATATCCATCTTTGTTAGTCCCATCTCTTTCATTCTCCTGGTTTTTAACAAAATAATTGCCTTCCTATGTATATCCTCTCACGTTCTTTCCTACACTCCTAATGGCTAGCCATCACCAACTTGGATGCTTGGTGTTGGCTTAATGGTTCACATGGTGGGTTTGGGGTCCAAGGATCCTGAGTTCAAATCCTGCTTGGCTGTTGAATTAATACCAGGTGGGGTTGACTCAGCATGTCATCCTTCCAAGGTCGGCAAAATGAGTACCAGCTTGGTGGGATGATTGAGCCATTAGAGTATCCTGCGTCAGAGTGGCGATCCAGGATTGTGCCCAATAGCCCAGGAGACTGCTTAAGCAGCACCGACACTCTGCACAGAGCATGGTCCTGATGGATGGATGGACCTTCTTGTGATGTCACCAATTCCTCTTCTTGACCTTTCTTATCCCATATACCGTACTTATGCAGTACTTATTGACTCAAACCCCTAATTGCAAATACATCATGGAACATGTACAACACTATGAAATTGAAGACAGACCACAAGCTAAACAGTTAGAAGTGATGGGAAGTTGAGCAAAGCAATTGAACAATGGCTGGAAAAGGCAATAAAATGTATATTCAGTGATTCCAATTCATCAAGGACAGGCAGTAAGTATGCTGCCTAATACAAATTGGCTTCGAATTTGTCAGCAGGTGTAATGCACGCACCATTTTCCATGAGTCGAGCTGATTTAGCCAGCTAAGCATGGGGAAAGGCCGACCCAGCAGGTTGTCTCTCTACTTGGAAAGATGCAGGATGCTATCGAGACTCAAGATTGCATAGATGTGCACTTGGCTGCAGGAGACCTGTGAGCAGGTAATGTTAGGCAATGGACTCCTGCGTTCATCTCCTGGGGAAAAGGAGGGCAGCTTTGTGGCTCTGAGGCAAGGCTGTGCAGTTCATTTGTGGTAACCCGATGCATCACAAAGCACCGCTGCACCATTTTTCCAGCTTTCCTCAGTGACCCTCAAGGGCATCAAACTTGGCATATAAAATGCACCTGAAAGAGCTCAAGCGACTGGAATTGCTGCTTGTGTGGGGAATTTGCATCACCAAGCGGGCAGCTGGGTGTTATCTGATGAGGCTAAACCAGCCGGCCATGCATTAAAACAAGCACGGTTGTTTTCTAGGCCATAAGGTCGATGAGCAGGTTGAACATGTAATTATGTGGTTTCATAATATGAGTTAATACAGGAATGAGAAAGGAAAATTATGGTCTAAAAAAATGAACTCTCGTTTTCACATGATGTTTGAAAAAAAATAAAGGAATATCTTTGGCACACACACTCACTCGATCTTTATATAAAGACCATATGGCTAACCCTCCACTTCACTTCTGTGATCCACTATTGGCAGAGGTGCAGTCTTTGGCACTTCTTCGAGTAACAATCTACCATCATATTTCTTGAGACGATCACTTCTATAAGCTGGACCCCAAAGCAGGGAGGCACCTTGGATTTCTCCGGAGAGCTAAGTCATCCCTTCATTTGATGTTGCCAGAGAGTATGGTTCTCTTCTGTTGGCTGGTGCAACCAGATCTGACCTTTGCTTTCGTTCATGTGCAGCACCAAGCTTCTGGTCAAGGTCCCATATCTAACAGATTGCATACTCATGAAAGCATGCCCAGTTTATGAAGCACCAGCAAATCAGTTTCATGAATGAAATCCACACAAGACAGCTCAAAGGTAAGTACATTACCACTGAGCTCTCTTGTCAGCCCAGATTTCATCATGGTGCCCCTGGAAAGTGGTGGAAACCAAGGCCCTAGAGGGTAATTTGAGGCTGTCAATAGGAACTTGAGGTTCAGGGACTGCTCCTGTGTCGCTGCAGACAGAATGGTGGCCTAGCGGTTTTCTCTCACCTCACATGTGGTCTTACTCCACATGTCCTCTCGATCATTCATCCATCATAAGCCCCACCATTCGACGAAATAAGGTTCTCAGGTTTTGTTGGTTGTATGAATGTGGTGGAGTATGTGATGTGTGTGTGTGGAGTGGGGAGTGTGTCGGGACGAGAGAGCATGGAGTGTGTGCCAACTCGGATGGGAGCGGTAGCAGATTATACTCAGAGTGGGAGTGAGCCCCTCACGCACGAACCCGGAAGGGGATTAAATGGGTGTGGTTCCACAACGGCCTCGCTAGGGCCGGCGTGCCGAACCCACAACACGGGGACCCACTCGGTGCCTTTAGCGCCATATGAGGAAGGAGCGACCTGAGGGCATTTCTCGCACAGTTCTGATGTATGACTGAGGGTAATGGCTGTGACCAGGACGAGAGTCGGGTGCATTTGGTGGCAGCATTGCGCGGTGTGGCGGATGAGGTACTAACAATGATGCCTGATGGCAGCACGTCTTTGGTAAACCTCATTTCGGCTTTAAAAAGCTGTTTCAATACAGAGCAGCAGAGTGGGCTTGTTAAAGCCCAGCTCGTGGTATCAAAGAGCAAAGTGGGTGAATCAATAGGTGAATTGGCACTCGATATTTGCTGCGCAGTATGCATCTCACATTCGGGCATGGTAGCAGATGCGCACGCGAGTCTGGCCCTGGATCATTTCATACATGCTCTGCTGAACTCGCACATCTGGGTCCCACTGTCAGTATGGTGTCCGGCCACAGTAGGCGAGACA
>CM068954.1:170287029-170299137 GCA_035128595.1 Eptatretus atami | reverse complement strand
CACCACAGCCTGCTGGGAGGTGACAAGGATCTCGCCACAGGGGGTCCGAGCAACTTCCCATTGCAGTACAACACGTGGCACCCATGGGGTCTCACCTGTTCGGAGAGATGGTCAGGAGGGACCGAGGGCTTGAGTTAGAAGACATGGTCCAGTCGCAAATTGACAAATGACTGGCGAGAGCGGCGGGACCGTGGTGGATGGCCCGAATAGTGGGATTGCAAAGGCCATCAGGGAGTACACCAATGAGGAATTTAAGGGGGGCAAATTTTGAATTAATGCGGCATGCAACTTACCCAGGGAGGTGCTATAATTGCAACCACATGGGTCACATAGTGAGGGACGGTATGTGGTCCTGCAGAGAAAGAGCTCGACCCACCGGAACACCAACTCCTAGCAGCGTGGGCAGAAAAATTGTCGGTCCTACCTGCTAGATACAAAACTAAAGTTGGAGTATCTTTTCTAAAAAAATGCTTCGGCTACATACAATATTAGAGCCTACCTGGTCTGTTCAACTGATTGTCTTGGCAAAAGGTTCAGCTGATTGCCTTATCACTTTCCAGTACTCCAGACCATGACAAAAGCAAAAAAAACTGAGATCGATCAAAACCAGCAAATCTTCTTCTCATTCACCATAATAATAATTATAATAATCTTCAGACGGTGTATTTCCGAGCTGCCTCTCTTGATGACAATGACTCTGGTACCGTCCGACAGAGTTTTGCTTTATGCAGCATCCTCTTTGCTATCGTAATTTTAATAACTTGAAAGGATTTCATGAAAAGTATGCAAAACTGCATTCCTTTGTAAATGATGAGGAAGGGATCAGAGGGGTGGGTGGGAATACGGCTGTCAATCAGACTGATGGGGACGGGGTCGCTAGACACATTTGCTCCAGGGCCAATCAGACCTATATGGGTGTGGTTAATGGTGGAATATTATTTGGAAGTCGGCGACAGCAACAACCCATACATATTTCTATAAAGTACGTACTATTTAGAATGTCATATCATCAATAAAGTATGTACAGTACCATTACAATGTGAGCATGTCTATAAAGTTTGTACAGTCAACCCTCAAATATTATGGGGGTTATGTTCCTGGAAAATGCCATGATAGTTAAAAACCACGATAGTGGAAACCAAGGGCATATGGGAAAAGGGGATTTTGGTTCCTGGGCTTAGAGAAAAGATAGAGAAAGGTGGTCGGCATCCAGAAATAAACACAACACAACTGAAACAAGAAAAATGGCAATAAGAGATTGCAGACCCTCGCCAGGACTTGTTTTGTGTGTTTGTGTGATGTTTGTGTAGTTTTGTGTGGTGTGTTTTGTGTGGCGTTTGTGTACTTGTGTGTTACGTCATTAATAAGACATAATTAGAACTGCCACTTTATAACTGCTGGCAGTGATGACTGGGTACCAAGGCATCCTGCTTTGATTGGACACCTGATCCTGACCCATGACGTTTATTATAATTCAATTGAATTTAGAATGGGATTAAAATAAATTAAATTCAAATCAAATGGAGGACCAAATAAGTACAGTGCTGCATTGGAGTAATCAGAAGGAACCCAAACAAGCAAAAAGCAAAGATGAAGTCATCAGGAGGATCCTAGATAGGATTTGCATTTCAGCTGCTACTCCTCTACCCCCAAACGCATCCAGGCACAGCCAAGTGAACCTTTCTTTTTTTCAAGAAAATCAAAAAACAAATAGAACCCGGATCAAAAAATTAAATAACTATGGCTGCCATACCATGTGTCCAATCAAATTGAAATTTAAAACTTGTGCCTCCCATCATTACTCGATCATAATTGTGAAGTTTCACGTTGATTGAATAAGTGGTTCCAGAGAAAAAGTTATTAATTATTTTTCTTCAATCCAATATGGCTGCCAAATCATGTGACCTATCAATTATTCCTTAACAAACTTGGACACCCATGGCTTGGGGAACATTTGTGTGAAGTTTACCCTCGATCTGTCCAGCCGTTCTGGAGAAGAAGATTTTTTATAGGTTTTAGGGTAAATCCAATATGGCTGCCAAACCATGTGACTTATGATGTCAAATGTATATACCTTTTGTTATTTATGGATAGGCGGTCATACGTGTAAAGTTTCGCCTCGATCTGTTCAGCCAGCTCAAAGAAGATTTTTGAAGGTTTTTTTTTTATACAATATGACTGCCAAACTACGAGACCAATGATGTCATCAAATATTTTTCTGTGAACCATTTTATCCCTGGATGACCCTCAAAAAATTTCATACTGATCAGATGTAGCATTCTCCAAATGCAATTATGATGTCATAACGAAGGCACCAATGATGTCATAAAAATCATGCTTATTACGCATGAGAAGTACTTGCCATGTGCCAAGTTACAATTGTTTTCTTGGTGTGATTTCAAAGAAGAAGAAGAAGAAGAGGTCCAAAGTTTTTCCGTTTTTCCAACATGGCTGCCACATCACATGACCTATGACATCATAATTACCATTCAAACATTCCACATGAGTAGTCACGGTGAAAATTTCGTCTCAATCCGATAAGCGGTAGCGGAGAAAAACACTAAAGTTCTGTGCCGACAAACAGACAGACAGACAAACAAGCAAGAAAAAGACTTTGTGCAGAGCACAATACTTGCAAAATCCACCCCCATCTCCAAAGGTTGCCATGGATACATCATTTTGTTCATTTCACCAAGATTAAAATTGACAATCTTAATAAAAGCTCAGGTCAATCGGTTGAAAAATGATTATTTTTCAGATTGAAATTGATGATTTTAGAAGTTTGACCTTGAGTTGACCTTTTAAACTCAAAAGTACTTGCTTTCCCAATCAGTGATGGACTCTGCAAATCCTGTTCAACTTTCAAGTTAATAGGATATAAATTGACGATTTTTCAGTTGAAAATTGATTTTAGAAGTTCGACCTTGAGTTGACATTTGACATTTTGACCTCAAAAATAGTTGGTTTCCCAATTCTGTGACACAATATGCAAATCTTGTTCAAATTTCAAGTCACTCAGATGAAAAATGACGATTTTAGAAACTTGACCTCAAGATGACCTTTGCCCTCATAATCAATAGGCTTCTTAGTTGAGACTACCTCTACAACTCGGTAGTTTCATGATCATCCGTTTCGAATTGTGACCTGAAGGCGATAAACAGACAGACAAACAGACAGAGTAACGAAATTGACTGACCGATATACTTGAAAAACCTTCGATTTAGCAAGTAACAAACAGAGACAAATGGACCAAAATGCAATACCCTCTCCTCCGTCGACAGCAATAAACATTGGAAAAACAAACAAACAAAAAAAAAAATATAATATATACACATATATATTTAAAGAAGAAGAAGGCGCTTCCAACCAAAAGCAAAAACTCGATCGACTCTGCTAATTTTAGCAAAAAAGCGAGAGCAGACCCAGTCCCAGGGCAACGTTTCGCCGGTTTCACAGCCGGCTTCAACAGGCACAATAGACTTGTCCTGAGAAACGTATACATATGTATGTATATATGTATATATATATATATATATATGTATATATATGTATATATATGTATATGTATATATCATGTTAACATTGAAATAAACATGTGAATACAATAAAAACAGATAAAATAAACAAAAACACAAGGCTTTTACCTTTTTAATTTATTCCAAAACAGCGAGTGGGTGAGGGTAAAAATATTACGTACCTGTACTGGACTCTGCTGTAAATAGAAAACACAAGACTTAGCTTGTATTGGGATAATGATGATGCTGTTAGAGTAGGAGAGGGGGGAGAGAGAGGGAGGGGGGGGGGAGAGAGAGAGAGAGGGAAGGGGAAGCGGAACAGGATTTAACGATTGCAAGAGCAGCGCCAGTATTAATATGTTGGTAATTAGGGAAGTGACATGTTCGGCCACGCCTCCTCACACACTCTGCCTGGGCTTCTGTTACAGATGTGTGTTGTATTTGTCTCGTTGGAGTGAATAAAGTTGTTCTGTGGGGGGGAGGGGTGACTATCTAAACTGTGCAGCATAAGCCTTACGATGAAGTCACCTGCAGCATTGCCACAATGGGGAAGGGTAAGACGATCCTACCCACCTCACCTTGAACCCCGGAGCAGATCTTTCCTGTTTGGAAAGGAAGTATGACATGGCATCCTCTCCAGAATAATCCCGTCTCATCGGCATTAAAAATTTGTGCCGGCATAAATCCCTTCGCCTCGATTAGGTCCATAAGCTCCGGGGTAGTTTTGCGCAGCATCATGGTTGACCGACGCTGTTCTCCAACTAATTTCAGAAGATGAAGGCCAAATCCTCCTTTAAATGTCTCAAACCAGCCTGTGTTGGCATGGAACTTGTGGGTAGCCATTGTTGAACTGGAGCCTTTGGCCCTGGCTCCCTCATGGAAACGTTGGTAAATCCGCATTGATTTCTCCCGTGTCACCGGTCCACTCAAAGGCATTATTTTCTGTGTTTGGTTCTCGATCCAAACATTAAGCGCTTTTCCATCCTTTCAATATGTGGATCACGCTTCAAAGGACTGGAATGAGACTTTTGCACTGTGGAGTGCTGGTTGCAACACTTGAATTGATATTTGACTCATTTTCATGGATACACCACACAGTCGATTCACTGATCCCGTGATGTTGGCCCACAGATGCGACACTTTCTCCTCAAGCCAACCGATCTAACAACTCGATCTTTTCACCCAACATCATTACCTTTCTCTGCCTTTTGGCACAGCTAACTTTGTCCATCGTTTTACGTTTGTGGTGTATGAGATTAAAAGCAGTGCACGAGAAAAAAAAACAAAAAGGCTCGTAATGATGAGATAATCGAAAACGCACAGGAAGCAATCGATGACTTGTCTCAGGTTGGGTGTGCCAGGAACAAATTGATGAGATTTTGGTGATGATCCAAATACGGATCTGGATATGAGAATTTTATAATTTTTAAAGTGATTCTTCACCATTGAGAAATGGGGCAAAAAACAATATATAGCATATATAAAAAAAAATATTGGGCCCTATATGTTCTCATGGATCAGGCATTGCGGGGAGTTGGTATGCACTCTACCGAGAGCTGGTCGAGTTTAAAATGTTTTTATTGTAAAATTTATCATGGCCCTGGAACCAAACAAGCAATATATTTACAATGGTCCTAAGAGCCCACACAACTCCCACTCCAACCACAACCCTCCTCTAAAACCACCTCCCAAACATGATTACTAGTAAATGTCATCATTTAAAAGTTACCCTGTGCATCGACAAGCCCCAGATATGACCTTCCCAATGGTGTTAAGAAGCTCGACGGTTTGGGTAGAATGCACCCATCGATAGACCTCAGGCCTTTCACCTGCCCACATCGTCGGGAGTTTTGGCAATACGGACTGCATGATATCAACTATTTGGATGAGTTGATCAGATAGTTCTTCAAATCTTTCATTGTGCAGAGGCACACCCCTTTCTCACAGGTATGTTTACAAATATTTTTGGCTTCTTTAAAAGTTTTTTTCAGTCGTTTCATGCTGCAATCCTTATCTGGCAAGAATGAAACACGTTTAGGCCATCCCGATGAATTTCGTTGCTAGGGATTTCTGCGCATGCGTACTGAGCAATCCGCGGCAGATTATGTCATTCTGAAAGTGCCATATTAACGGCTGAGCCAGCCAGTGAGGCACACAGTATGGTCTGGATACGTGGTGTTGGTTGCCGCTCCAAATTAATCCTTAAAGTATTGTTAAGGATTAATTTGGATGATCACCACAGTTCAAATTCACCCCAAGAGAAGGTATATTTAATTATAACTATGGTACATGGGGTAGGAATACAAAAGAAGCAATACCAATGGTGATTCAAAAAACCCCTTAACACCAACTGATACGTGCCCACAAACCAACGAACGAACGGGAGATCCTTAAGTAACTATCTTATCAGGCCCCATTCATACCACATTAGAAAGACAGAGAGATCGACAAGACAAAAAATACCCAAATGATGTATGACAGGACAGATCAGGATGATGAAGCCATGGGTCTTGGCTGTGCCACAGGAAATGGGCTGCTGCCTCCCACGACCCAATTCGATAGGAGAGGAGAGGGCACGGTTCTGGCTGTATGGGGTGTTGTTCTGACACGGCAGCTTGAGTGAATAACGCAGCCTCTGGCAACATGGTCCCTGGGCATCTGCTGGCTTCCACCTGGTGCACCTGCCATTGTATCTATGAGCCCCCCACATCATCCATGACATGCCGTGCCCCTCCTCTCTCACTCACCATTGGGCTGTGGCCCAGTCTGGGGGCAGGGCGTCCCTTCCCCAACCTTTCACCCCATTCGTCTGGGTGTTCTGGCAACAGCTCCTGGCAACAGCTCCTGTGCCAACTTCTCCTGCCAAAACTAGCACCAACGGCCTGGTCTTTCCCAAAAAACCGCATAAATGACTTATTACAAATGGTAGAACATAAAATAAAGGCTCACAGGGTTGTCCGTTTTTAGACAGACATTAGGAAGGGTTGATGTCATCTATTTATTACATAAAACGATGCATATCTAATATCACGATTAATTACTTCATGCTTATTCTATTACATTCACTACAGAGATAACTAACTATACTAGGCAATGTTAACCCCTAGGAGTCATTTTAGATTGATTACAAAGATGTTAATAGCTATTTGAAACATCCACATGAAATTTGAATCTGGGGATCCCAGTACATAATGAGCCGTGTGGTTTTGCAGATGGGAATACAAAACAGGCCAACCCAACCCCAAATTCATGGCTCCTATCTGGCGGGTGACAATGCTGCAATTTGCTGGCAGGAGCAGCTAAGGCTGAAGTTGAAATAAGTTAGTAAAATTCTTCTCTTTTTGAAAAAGAAAACAAACACTCCATAACTTGTAAGACATGTAGAGGTTTTTGTGATTTAAAGTCAAAGAAAGAAAAGTATTTCCCTGACCAATTAGCTATCAAAAAATTTTTTGCAAACAAAAGTTTATTTTGCAGTGTATACTTGCAAGCCGTACGTGAGTAAGTGTCTGTTGTTGGTAAGTCCTGCTGCCAAGGCCCACACCCCAGGATCTTTCACCTGATTCCTACTGAGTTTGAGGAACCTGAGGGGGGTATCCAGTGCCAAGACCTTGCCCAGTGCAAATGCTCCATCTTGCGCGATCTGATTACTGTAGATGCAGAGGGTAAAGGAAGGAAGATAACGTTCTACCAGTTACAACACAAGTATATTCTAAAGCAAATTGTATGATGGTGGTCTTGCGGTGAGAACACCGAATTGATAACTCATAGGTTGTGGGTTCAAATCTGGCAGTATATTCGTAGCTTCTGAAATTGTGCTAGTCTTGGAATTACCAAGTCTCTCTGAAATGTCGATTTCAAAAAAAGAAAAAAAAAACTCAGCTGGGTCATTAATGACCTGGGAGGCATAATTTGCCTGACTCGACTGGTATACTATATCGTGGTGGATTTTTAATGTGTTCAGGATAATTTGGGTTAGGCACGAATTTGTGAACTGGCAGGGTGGCCAAGAGGTCTAGCCTGGGTTTGAATCTCGACCCAACTATAAAGTGTTATCCCGGTGTTTAACAGGCAGGGTGATTCATCAATGTGTGAGCTGTCCCCGTGATGGACGTTAAACGGGATTTCCCATCTGCCGGCATAAGTTGGTGGACATTAAAGATCCCATGGTGTCCCTCGCAAAGAGTAGGCGAGCTGTCGCTGGCATAATGGCCAAATTCCAAATTCCTGCCCTGACTTCCTGTGTTGGAACTGTGACCCACCAGAATTGTAACTGCAGTCAAGAAACCGCTTCGGCAGCACCAACGCTCCGTATAGACGACAGAGCATGGTACACGACCTGATCTGACTAAATTGCTAACCTCAGAAAAGGGAGTGCTGAAAGAAAGTGCTCCCTCTAACTGAAAAGATAAAAGTTCTCAATGCAACTAGTATTAAGATGTTACATTTCATTTCTAGCTCTCACAAAGTGCACAATCTCAAACAGAATTTCAAAGAGTGCACAATCTAAAAGGGAAACTAAAGTTTCAAAAAATGAGAATTTCAAAAAAATCTTGACCATTATTGAAAATTTTCAAATGTACCTTAATGCCCTGCATTAAAAATTGCAATATAATGCAGCAAATGCCTCTTCAATCATTTCTAGGGACGCAACCATGTGTATTCAGTCCCTGAATGACTGTAAAATGTGTACTTATGCGTACATGCACCTCTGAACTGATGCGTACATGCACCTCTGAACCATTCTTGATACCATTCATGAATTTCTTCCACAATATTCAAACAATAATTGATTTTACTCATTGAAGAAAGATCCTCTCCCTGCCATCCATCACCAGCAAAGGTCCAGGTCCCGAATGGTGCGATTACAGGCCAAGGCCTCACAGAGTCGAGATGTGCCATCATGCCTCAGGCCCACGTGAGCGAGGCTCAGCTTGTGAAGGTGGAGAGTAGAGGAGCTGAGGAGCCGATAAACGTGTTCCCCTGCGTTCCTCACCTGACATGGGTAAAGAAATCAAAAAGCAGACAATGGAAGTAGATAGACTACACTGAAATAAATTATTTATATTCATCTGGGTCAAAAGTGATTACATGATGGTTTTATCGATGGATCATGTCCGTCAATCCTGGAAAATCTCACAAACTCACACTGTCATTCCAAAAGGATTTCCAAACGAACCCAGGATCAACTATCTCGTTCCATTGTCAGCCACTGGAAGAGATTCAGTCACTTGAACTTCTGGGCTTCATCATCTGCTGTGACCTCACTTGGACCACAGATATAGTAAAGCTGGCCGCAGAACAGGGGTCCTCCGTCGATCCAAGTCTTTCCTTGAGAAATAAGAACTACTCATAGCCTGCAACACCTTTGTAGCTCAATAGAGTACTTCTCGTCCCTATGGGCTGGGGTCACAGCATCACATCTGACTCTCCTGGATTCTGTGGAATCTAAAACTTTCAACATTGTAATTTCCTGCATCGACCCAAAGATCAGGTCTGCTGTTCTCGCAGACAGTTGGTGATCTCTCTGCTCTGTTCTCTCGGCCTTCTTATGCCTCGCCCGTTCCCCCACCTCCAAACCTCCAGGATGTGCATGATCTTTCAGTAACTCCCTTCTAGTTATACTTCTAAAATCCAGGCTGATGCACCTCAACCATTTTGTTTGTTCATTTCTCCTACATGTGGAACCCCCTCTCCGCAACTTTTTTTTTTTTTTTAAAGCAGATGGGATACTGCCATCTCATGTCATTCCCATCCTTACCCACAATCTTTTCTAACTTAACATTTAGTTCCTAACTCAAGGGAGTACAATATTCAACCTCAAGATAACGTACCCCACCTCATGTCTTCTTTACATTGATCTCAAGCTATAGATCATCGTAAAAGAAAACATGCAGGTTGCACTGTTTCCTTCCCTCCTCTATCTCTCTCTCCTCTTTTCCTGTTCCTTCAATCCCTTAATTATTGCATCCAAGAGTTGCACCGCTGCCCTACTGCCAGTTCACACTCTCCATCACCATCACCTTGATCTTGCAGAGAAGAACAATAAACAACAACAAGAAAAAACAACTAAATGATTATCTAAGCATCAATTTCATCTTCATCCAATAATGAGATTTTTTTTTTTAAATGAAATAAGCTGAACTCTCTCAACAGCTCTTATAAGCTATTCCGATACCATTTTCTTCCTCTTTACCACGGTGTATACCATTCTCTACTCGCCTCATGACAGAAAAGCAATGGCCGGTCGAGGCAGAGAGTGATGAGGTTCGGGTGGCACGCTGCTGCTGTCGTCACGGCAACTAGTCCCCGAAGGCCCTGGCAACACATCAGTGAAGGATGAGATGGTACATATGGAAAGAGGAAAGCTTATTTGTTAGGAGTCAGTCACAGAGACAGTGGTGCAGAACGTATTCAAACTGTTCAGGAAGAGAAAGATATGCATTTGGGTGAGACGATGCAATGATCTCGTTCCTGATCCCACCAGATCACAGTGGCCTAAGTCAAGATTGCACAGGGCATGGTTTCTCAGCAGCATGGATGAGATGGCAATCCCTCCTTCATTACTTAATGGATTACCAGAGAGTATTAACTTCTGGAGTGATACATTGTCCTGCATAAGAGTGGTGTGGAAGGGTAACAGTGTGGACAAGTGGAGAGACAAAAAAGCAGATGTAGTACAATAAGAACAATGCTAATAATAATAATAATACAATCGATATGCATGAAAAATGTTTCTGTACATCTATCTATATATTGCTAAAACTCTCATCATATATATATATATATATATATATATAGGTAAATATATAATATATATATATGTATGTATGTATGCATGCATGTATGTTCCCGAAATACAGCCAAACGGTACACGATAGCGCAACATTTAGGGGCCACCGTTACTCACCATTCACCTGCGGTGTGCAGTGTCAAGTTTCGTTAAAATCGGGCAACGAAAAAAATTATTTAAAAATCAATTCCTGATTCAGTCAAATACTCTTTGGGGAGAATTTGATCAATGCAAACAACCTCAGTGGTATAGTTCGCTGGAGCTATCCTTTTTTTTTATTTTTTGGAAATGATTTTTTTTTTATCAACAGCTGTCACAACGGGAACCCAACGGGTTCACGGATTGTGTAGTTTTCAATAATCACAGAAAATCGGATTTGGCAATTTTGTCAGAAAATTGCTGATAAGTGCAGGCCTCTTTACAATTACAGATCAAAAGCATTGTAAGTCAAAGGCACCATATTTGTGACACTAATACCTGAAGGAATTGTGGAAAAGGGGTGTGGGGGCAATATATGTCATGTCCTCAAAACTCTTCAAAAATACAAGGATCAATAATTTACAAAATTAACATTTGTTGGATTAAGGTATAAATATTAGTGCTGAAAATAATCTGTTCAACACACGACTTTCGAAATAACGTAATCCACCCCAGAATGCATGGCACACATGTTAGTGCAGCAGATAACTGCAAAATACCCCTAGAATACTTCGGTTTGTGATGCAAGCATGAAATTTGGCACAAATACTCTCTTTGGTCTACTGTGTTAAAAAATGGTGCTGGCCATGAAAAAAATCAAATCGAAAAAAAAATCCAAACTGAGTCAGTTCCCTCTCACAGTGGAAGATGGCGACCTAGAGATACTGGAGAAGTTTGTCATACTGATGTATGACAGGTCCAGCACTGCTGCCACTGTGGACGAGGCCAGGCTTGACATGTTTGCCAGAAAGCAGAGGCCTTACGAGGCCATTGCACCAACCAGAGCAGCTCTGCTCCAACACACCAGACGTGCTGTCTACCAGGCTGGTTGTGTGTGGGCCCAGGCAACCCAATGTCAGCCAGAAGCAGAGAGCCCTGCTGACGTGGGGATGGCAGTGGCTTGGTGAAGAATGGCAGGTCTTCTGGACAGCCAACTCTCCCATTTCTCAAAGTTGCCAACAATGACCAATGCGGCTGTAAATCAGGCTGTCGTGGGAGGTGCAAGTGCTACAGAATGGTCTGAGCTGCACAACTCTATGCAGTTGCAGGTGTGAGGTCTAACAGCTTTTCACCTGTTGTGGAGTGGAGGGTGTTTATTTATTTATTTATTTTTTCTTCTCAGGAAGAGAAGCCTGGTAGAAATGCTGCATGAGCATGGCCTCAGCATCTCCTATGACGACTAACCGTCCATGGTTGATTTCCCTTTGCAAAATGGGAAGAATTTTTCTGTCCATATCTGAACATATCTGTCAAGTTAGTAAACCTTTAAAAAAAAAAAATCTTGATTTTGTTCCAAACGCTAGTTCGTGAACAATGGTTTATGCTATTGTGGCAGCCATCTTGGACTCCCATCTTTGTTTCAGCAGTATGCATGGGAACTAGGAATCTAAACCATGTCCACCCTATAGTTGATCCCAAAAACCTAGGTATAGATCCAAAAATTATGAGTCTATGTCTATTATTTGCTGAAATATGAGCATTGTTTTGGTTTTGCGGCAGACATCTTGGATGCCATCTTTGTTACAACCATTCTGTAAGGTGTTACATTACAAAGAATAATCATGCTAAAATCTTAGACACAAAAAACTTTGGTTTACACCC
>CM068954.1:170260871-170287004 GCA_035128595.1 Eptatretus atami | reverse complement strand
AAGGAGATACTTGGACCAACAGATATAGTAAAGCTGGCCGCAGAACAGGGGTCCTCCGTCGATCCAAGTCTTTCCTTGAGAAATAAGAACTACTCATAGCCTGCAACACCTTTGTAGCTCAATAGAGTACTTCTCGTCCCTATGGGCTGGGGTCACAGCATCACATCTGACTCTCCTGGATCTGTGGAATCTAAAACTTCAACATTGTAATTTCCTGCATCGACCCAAAGATCAGGTCTGCTGTTCTCGCAGACAGTTGGTGATCTCTCTGCTCTGTCTCTCGCCTTCTTATGCCTCGCCCGTCACCTCCAAACCTCCAGGATGTGCATGATCTTTCAGTAACTCCTTCTAGTTATACTTCTAAAATCCAGGCTGATGCACCTCAACCATTTTTTGTTGTTCATTTCTCCTACATGTGGAACCCTCTCCGCAACTTTTTTTTTTTTTAAAGCAGATGGGATACTGCCATCTCATGTCATTCCCATCCTTACCCACAATCTTTTCAAACTTAACATTTAGTTCCTAACTCAAGGGTAGTATCAACCTCAAGATAACGTACCCCACCTCATGTCTTTCTTACATTGATCTCAAGCTATAGATCATCGTAAAAGAAAACATGCAGTTGCACTGTTTCTTCCCTCCTCTATCTCTCTCTCCTCTTTTCCTTGTCCTTCAATCCCTTAATTATTGCATCCAAGAGTTGCACGCGCTGCCCTACTGCAGTTCACACTCTCATCACCATCACCTTGATCTTGCAGAGAAGAACAATAAACAACAACAAGAAAAACAACTAAATGATTATCTAAGCATCAATTTCATCTTCATCCAATAATGAGATTTTTTTTTAATGAAATAAGCTGAACTCTCTCAACAGCTCTTATAAGCTATTCCGATACCATTTTCTTCCTCTTTACCACGGTGTATACCATTCTCTACTCGCCTCATGACAGAAAAGCAATGGCCGGTCGAGGCAGAGAGTGATGAGGTTCGGGTGCACGCTGCTGCTGTCGTCACGGCAACTAGTCCCGAAGGCCCTGGCAACACATCAGTGAAGGATGAGATGGTACATATGGAAAGAGGAAAGCTTATTTGTTAGGAGTCAGTCACAGAGAAGGTGTGCAGAACGTATTCAAACTGTTCAGGAAGAGAAAATATGCATTTGGGTGAGACGATGCAATGATCTCGTTCCTGATCCCACCAGATACAGTGGCCTAAGTCAAGATTGCACAGGGCATGGTTTCTCAGCAGCATGGATGAGATGGCAATCTCCTTCATTACTAATGGATTACCAGAGAGTATTAACTTCTGGAGTGATACATTGTCCTGCATAAGAGTGGTGTGAAGGGTAACAGTGTGGACAAGTGGAGAGACAAAAAAGCAGATGTAGTACAATAAGAACAATGCTAATAATAATAATAATACAATCGATATGCATGAAAAATGTTTCTGTACATCTATCTATATATTGCTAAAACTCTCATCATATATATATATTATAATATAATATATATATGTATGTAATGTATGCATGCATGTATGTTCCGAAATACAGCCAAAACGGTACACGATAGCGCAAACATTTTAGGGCCACCTTATCACCATTCACCTGCGGTGTGCAGTGTCAAGTTTCGTTAAAATCGGGCAACGAAAAAAAATTATTTAAAAATCAATTCCTGATTCAGTCAAATACTCTTGGGGAGAATTTGATCAATGCAAACAACCTCAGTGGTATAGTTCGCTGGAGCTATCTTTTTTTTTATTTTTTGGAAATGATTTTTTTTTTTATCAACAGCTGTCACAACGGGAACCCACCGGGTCACGGATTGTGTAGTTTTCAATAATCACAGAAAATCGGATTTGGCAATTTTGTCAGAAAATTGCTGATAAGTGCAGGCCTCTTTACAATTACAGATCAAAAGCATTGTAAGTCAAAGGCACCATATTTGTGACACTAATACCTGAAGGAATTGTGGAAAGGGGTGTGGGGCAATATATGTCATGTCCCAAACTCTTCAAAAATACAAGGATCAATAATTTACAAAATTAACATTTGTTGGATTAAGGTATAAATATTAGTGCTGAAAATAATCTGTTCAACAACGACTTTCGAAATAACGTAATCCACCCAGAATGCATGGCACACATGTTAGTGGCAGATAACTGCAAAATACCCCTAGAATACTTCGGTTTGTGATGCAAGCATGAAATTTGGCACAAATACTCTCTTTGGTCTACTGTGTTAAAAAATGGTGCTGGCCATGAAAAAAATCAAATCGAAAAAAAATCCAAACTGAGTCAGTACCCTCTCACAGTGGAAGATGGCGACCTAGAGATACTGGAGAAGTTTGTCATACTGATGTATGACAGGTCCAGCACTGCTGCCACTGTGGACGAGGCCAGGCTTGACATGTTTGCCAGAAAGCAGAGGCCTTACGAGGCCATTGCACCAACCAGAGCAGCTCTGCTCCAACACACCAGACGTGCTGTCTACCAGGCTGGTTGTGTGTGGGCCAGGCAACCCAATGTCAGCCAGAAGCAGAGAGCCCTGCTGACTGGGGATGGCAGTGGCTTGGTGAAGAATGGCAGGTCTTCTGGACAGCCAACTCTCCCATTTCTCAAAGTTGCCAACAATGACCAATGCGGCTGTAAATAGCTGTCGTGGGAGGTGCAAGTGCTACAGAATGGTCTGAGCTGCACAACTCTATGCAGTTGCAGGTGTGAGGTCTAACAGCTTTTCACCTGTTGTGGAGTGGAGGGTGTTTATTTATTTATTTATTTTTTCTTCTCAGGAAGAGAAGCCTGGTAGAAATGCTGCATGAGCATGGCCTCAGCATCTCCTATGACGACTAACCGTCCATGGTTGATTTCCCTTTGCAAAATGGGAAGAATTTTTCTGTCCATATCTGAACATATCTGTCAAGTTAGTAAACCTTTAAAAAAAAAAAATCTTGATTTTGTTCCAAACGCTAGTTCGTGAACAATGGTTTATGCTATTGTGGCAGCCATCTTGGACTCCCATCTTTGTTTCAGCAGTATGCATGGGAACTAGGAATCTAAACCATGTCCACCTAATTAGTTGATCCAAAAACCTAGGTATAGATCCAAAAATTATGAGTCTATGTCTATTATTTGCTGAAATATGAGCATTGTTTTGGTTTGCGGCAGACATCTTGGATGCCATCTTTGTTACAACCATTCTGTAAGGTGTTACATTACAAAGAATAATCATGCTAAAATCTTAGACACAAAAAACTTTGTTTACACCCTTAATGTTTGTTTTGTTTCAAATATTTAGCGGCAGAAGAGGAATTTTCTGTGCATATGGCGGCCATCTTGAAAAATGGTCGCCATTCTGGAATTTTGCGTGGCCAGTGCTTTTTTTGAAAAAAGTGGACCTCAAAGAGTATTTGTGCCAAATTTCATGCTTGCATCACAAACCGAAGTATTTTTGCAGTTATCTGCTGCACTATGTGTAGAAACCCCTGGCAAAGTCCATCATGGCAGCCAAATGTATATCGTGTGTGCCAGATAAGGATTGTAACATGAAACGGTTCACAAAGCTTCTAAAATAAGTCAAAAATAATTGGAAAAGTACATGAGAGAAAGGGGTCTGCCTATGCACAGCTAAAGATTTGGAGAACTTTCTCATCAAATCTCCCAAAAAGTAGATATCTTGCGTTCTGTACTGCAAAAGCTACCAACGATGTGGGTCCGTGCAAGGCCTTTGGACGGGCGTGTCCTATCCCACCTCGCCGATCATCCATGTCAGTGAGTTGACTTTGAACCTTGAGGGATTACGTCATGTGGACATGGCAGGCTTGGTGGTTTATTTAATGTGTGTGTACAATTGTAAAGACGATGCCATCATTACCAATACTCAGGCAGACCCCCCCAGAGGGAGACACTGTATATGTTTGGGGTGCTTCTTAACTTCTGATTGGTCATATTTGGGGCTTGTCAATGTACATGGTAAGTTTAAAACGATGATATTTACTATTAAATCATGTTTAGGAGGAGGGGGTGGGAGGTGTATGAGCTGCGTGTGCAGTTATAAATATATATCTTTTGTTTAGTTCACACACGAGAAAGTATATTAGATCTTTGCATCTATTGGGAAAAGGAGAAGCGTCCGTCCATCCGTCCGTCCATGTGTGTGCATATGTGTTACATCCACTGCCTCTGCTAACTTGTACGAACAGGAAATACTACGAACCAGACTCCTCTCATCCATGACTATTTCTCGTGCCTCGATATTTTCGTGAGTCCGATTTGCATGCAGGAACAGAAGAAGAATGTTTAACCATCTTGAAATTGCTGAAAATGACGTTTAGAAGACGATTTCAATTACTGATTTTCTGCTAGTAACGGAAAGTTAAACGTGTCCGGCGAGTCAAACCGAGTCACTTAAAACAGACACGTACACAGCACACGCGCAAAAGGCCTCGTTTAGCATTCACACATCATTTCAAAAGCCGCGTATTACTGCCCGGGTTTTGGCGGGAAAGGTAATTTTGTATTTATTTCATATGCAAACACGGTGGCAACGTATTTTGATCCCACTCCCTCCCCCAATGCACTACACATCTAGTTCCAGCCCCCCCTTCCACCTGCGTACGTAACTAATATGATCCCAAACTCTATACGCAGCTTTGCATTCATTTTTCAGCAACGATGGTTGTTATATTGTCCTACTGCGTTTAAAATACTTGCATGAAGTGTTCATAGAGCAGTGTATTCAGCCCGAGAGTAGTATTTTTGGTGCGTACTCAAACCACAGGCGTTGGGTGCCCCCCACACCATCATTCGTGCGGCCCATCCTGCCTTTTGTCTTGCAACCTTCACCATGCTGTAGGCAAGAAGGCTGCAAGATAAATGTCTTATCCCAGTATTTATAATAGCCCCTGCCTTGGACAAGAATCCCCAGTGAAGGTCCACCATAAACCATTTGGCTACATCTTGCCCCCTAGAATTTGTGGACTTGCGGTTCATCTTTCATGAGTAACTCGCTTGTCGCAGGATTGATTCAGCGAGAACAGGTTGTGGCTACAACTCCATAAGGGCTTCATGATGCATCAACACCAGGAATTGAGTTCATTTATTAATAATAGCATCAAATCCATTTCTGTGTCGTCGCCATAATAATTGTGATGGGAATAATGGGGAACACATTGATTACAGGTATGATCGCTGTACAAGCATGGACCGACGTACGTGCATAGCCTGAGCAATGGCCTGAGCTCCCTTTGCACCGATGTTGTTGTAGGAAAGGTTGAGGGTGGTGAGTGTGTACGGATCCTACATGCAAGCACAGTGGAGGCAAACAGTGAGGCCAGAATAGCTCCCATCGCAGCCTCGTGAAACAGGTGATGATGTTGTCAGCAATTATAATAATGGTGTTCAGCAGTGCAGCTCCAGGTGAGAGAGAGGGAATACTTACCTTCAGTAGCTTTGCCAAGACAATCGTCCCATTGTCTGATATATTGTTGTAACGCAGGTCCAGAACTGGGGAGACAGTCGAAGCAAAAATCTCACAATGATCATGACTGATTCTTTGTTAATAAAAACAATCAAATTTCTACTCTCGACAATGTGAAATAGGGATGGTGTGCTCAGTGATGCAGCACCCTACTGCAGTGGTGCAACTTCATACGTAACGTGTTATCAGATTTGAATCCATGCCGATTGGTGCTCATGATGAATCATTGCATTGGCCACGATATCATCCCACCACTGACCAGCAACTTACAATATCAAACCAAAAATAATTAAATAATCAAAGATATAAGATTAATCCACAACCATTTGTTGGAGTCTCATGGGATGGAGATCCACCTTTGGCAACAAGCATAGCTGGTATCAACATCACAAACTCTTTTTAACAAAACACTGTACATCTTGGGCATACTCAAAGTTATCAGAGCAAGAGTCTCACACTACCATGACTACTACTTCTTTAACGGCCCCATTTATGTGCACATTCTTCGAGGATCAATCAGGAACCGTTTTTGGCCTGTCTTTCACGAACCTGCTGGCCAGGTCTGACGTTCAACTGAAGGTGGCACAAATTTAGGATTTTTATTGAGGGTGCCGGCAATAACTCGCCTCCTCTTGGCGAAAGACATCGTGGGATCTCTAACGTTCACCGTCGACCAGTGCTGGCACATGGATCACTTGGCTTCGTGACTTTCTGATCGACACATTGATATTGATGACACCAGGGTGAGAGTTTATATCTGGGTTGACATTTGATTAACCCAGGCTCGACAGTTCAAAGGTGAATGTGCACACCGATAAGCTATCCTGCCAGCTCTCCAAAATGTAACACTGAGATGCCTTTATAAAGCACATGTTACTTTGCATTGTGGGGGAAAAAAAATATGCACATGCAGGCTGGGAGTGTTCATTTCAAGTCCAGGTGTGATCCCGATACTTTCGGTAATATAGTGCACTTTATATCTAAATATTAATTTCTTTTCTTTCACTATTTCCTAGATTATGTCTGAGAGTGTTTATTTATTCATAAGCACTCCACATAAATTTAGTGATAAGTATTTTTGTGTGGAGAAAAGCAAAAGCATAAATAATTTTATGGCTAATATAATATTAACTAGCGTAAAGCCCGTAAAAAGACGTGGCCAAGAGCACACCCCCCCCACCCCCTCCATCACCAACATCACCACCATCACCGCACAGTTGTTAAAGAATATAACTCGCAAGCTTGTGGATTTACTTTTGTTTCATAAAGAAAAGTATGATTATTTTAGAAATATATTTATTATCAAAGTGATAACGGAATTTCAAGTGACGCAATAAAATTATTCACCTGTCTACAAATTTTTACTGCAACAAAAAAAAATACGAACGTCTCACCTTGAGTGTGAAAGTTGTGAAAACAACCATAATGGTCATGCAACCAACCCAAATTCACATGTGGGCAGTAAAAGTTTTGGATGGAATAAATTCATCTTTCCTGAGTGGAAACAAAATGGCGAATGGCGCCAACTCTGATATGGAATGTGTTCCCTTTCAGTGACGAACGTGAGGTCACTTCCTGCGTGACAGAGAAATAAATACACAGAGCTTTGATATACCGTGTAACCATGACATTCGCGGATTCGACATTCACGGACCCCGCGTGTTCGCGGTTAGTAAAATGTGACCTGCTTCTACATTCGTGGCCGCTGTGCTTCGGCTATTTGCGGTGTTTGTGGGTGCAAAAAACATCTCCCACCAGCCACGCACAAAAAACAGTTTGAAAACCATCACCCACCAGCCGCGCACAAAAAACAGCCCTAAAACCATCTCCCACCAACCGTACATCAAGCACCTCTAGTCCTCTACTCTACGGACCACAAGGCAGCTGAAACTTTCCCTGCTCAACTCGTGCAGCTCATCGAGGAGAAGGGGTATGTACCAGAGCAGGTCTTTAATGCAGACAAGATCAGTCTGTTCAGGAAGAAAATGCCCACAAGAACTTTCATCTTGAAACGAGAGAGGAGAGACAGCAGTGGAGCTAAAGGCTGCAAAGGAATGGGTACCTCTTCTCCTCTGCACCAATAACAAAGGGGACTACATGACAAAGCCAATGATGTTCTGTTCCCTAAACCCACATGCTCTGAAGGGCAAAAACAAGCACACTCTGCCCTTATTTTGGAGGGCCAACAGAAAGGCGTGGGTAACAGCTGCTATCTTTATGGAATGGTTTCACAACTGTTTCTTCCCTCAAGTGGAGAGGTACCTGGCAGACAAGAAAATCTCCTTCAAGGTCCTCCTGGTGGACAACACTCCTGGTCACCCCGAGGTTTGAAGGAGGCCCATCCCAATGGCGAGGTCATTCATCTTCCTTCCACCCAACACCACCTCCCTTATCCAACCACTCGACTAAGGGGTAATTTCGACGTTCAAAATGTATTACACTCACCACACCTTCCTTTGCATCTGGGATGCTATGGAGTCCGACCTCGAACTTACCGTCTGGAAATGTTGGAAGGACTTCAACACAGCACAATGCATCAGTGCCATCAAAGATTCGCTGTATGAAGTAAAAGCCTCCATCATCAACGCTTGCTGGCAAAATCTATGGCCACAGGCAGTCAACAACTTCAGAGGTTTTCCCGACACCACGGGAGAGAGGTGGAACATTGCCAGGTTGGCACGGGAGATGGGAAAGGAAGGCTTCGATGACATGGAGCCCATGGAATTGGAGGAGCTCATCGCCTCACATAGGGAGGAGCTGACTGAGGAGGAGTCGGAGGGCATCATCAAGGTTTCCAAGGAGGAGAGCAGTGAAGAGGAAGAAGAGGTGGTGAGGCCTAACCTGACTGTCAACTTCCTGGCTGAGGTACTACAGAGTATGGAGTAGTCACTGACAGGTTGCAAGATGCCAACCCAGTGATGGAGTGGTACCTCTGGTTCAAGAGGGGGGTGGATGAAGTTTTGCTGCCATACAGAGAGCTGTAGAGAAACCTGCAGCACTCAGCAAAACATCTCTCGAGCACCCATTTTTTTGCCTTGGCCCCTCCACCTCAACACCTTCAGCACCCTCACCTGCACCCGCTTCTGTGCATGACTCAGCATGAAGAGTTCACTGAGCTCACTGGGTTCTAACTCATCATCATCATTATCACATCACATCAAAAGTTACATCGTATCTTAAATAAAATTTGGTAAAAGTACCTGCTGCTGTTGTTTTTTTGGTTCACGAGTCAGTAAGTGACCACTATATTCGTTATGGGTATGTGTCTGGTCCTGTCGTTCTGTCCCGAGCATAACTCCGTGGGTTTTGATCCGATCTTGATAAAATTAGGGTGCGAGGTTTGTATCATGATCTAGTTGTGTTTTCCGGAGAATGGGCGTGCTGCGCCCATTATGGGTGGAGCCACGCCCAAAAAACGTGTTTTTAGGGGGTAGCCGGTTTCAAGTTACATCTTCTCCGAGGGGGTTTGTCGAATCTGGCAGGGTTTCGGTATTTGGTTAGCCCAATGGCACCTGCATAGCCCCACGGAGCTCGATTTTTCATTTTCGTCCCAAGGTCAAGGTCACAAGGTCACGAACTTAGAAAATGTCAAAAAAATCAATAAATTGGGCATCGAGCTCCTAGGGTTTTCAACTGTTTGAATGAAAGTTGGTATGCAAGTAGTGCTCTTTGAGTACTGACTTTCATCATTTACGTTTTTCCCGATTCCCGCCAGTTTGTCGTGGCGTCCCTCGAAGGTCAAAAAATAAAAAAGGCGAACCGTGTACATTGCTCGTGAACCATCGCGTCTCCAAACTTGTATTTATTTATAAGCATTTTTAATGAAAACTGTAATCATATGCAATCGTGTTCATAAAATTTTAAAATTTTCCCTTCTGAATCATGAACCGCTCGGAACCTATCCCCCTTTTTCTCATTGAAATAATGTCCCGACATTCGCGGAATTTTCCAGAAACATATCCCCCGCAAATGTTGTGCTCTTACTGTTAAAAGATTAGGCTTCATCAGTTGTAGTAGTATCTGGGTAATAAGTGTTATTAAACCTTTGTGCCAATTATTTGAATAAACCCTTCATGTTCAGATTGATCAAACTTACATGAGACAGTAAATTCCTCAAATGAAGCAAAGAAATAAAAACTTCTGGATTTCCTATCGACTTTGAAATGTTGGCATAAACCAAAAAGCAAATGTACACGACACTCATCATGACGTCACACACACACACACACACACACACACACACACACACACACACACACACACACACACACACACACACACACACACACACACACACACACACACACGATGTCATAATGGCAAACACATATTAATGTGCGTACATACTCATACAAAATGAACAAGAATATTTCATTTTGTCCCATAAAATCGAATTAAGGGTTTGTTTTCCTTCCTTCCTGTTGTCAACGCAATGTTAGCTCTGCATGGTGTTTGAAAAGTGATATAATAATGGCATTGAGGGAAGGGCAAGGAAAGAATGTAAGCAAGCTCCAGGCAGGGGTCCACAGGGTGTTGCACAAAGTGTTGTGTTCATAGCACGTGCTACTTAAATATTTAACATTAACCAGAAAAACTGTCTGGCAGGATGGTGTACAGGCAGGTAGAGCAAACTCACCTTTGAGCTGTCTACTCTGGGTTCCA
Source organism: Eptatretus atami (assembly GCA_035128595.1). Taxonomy (NCBI): domain Eukaryota; kingdom Metazoa; phylum Chordata; class Myxini; order Myxiniformes; family Myxinidae; genus Eptatretus; species Eptatretus atami. The sequence continues at coordinate 170,276,866 of CM068954.1, read as the reverse complement.
TTGCAGTTCCGACTATAAACCATCAGGTTGGATATTTGCAGACTGGGCATTGCATTATTGAGATGTTAAGCCGGGTGTCCCATGTGCTAGCATTACTTGGTGAATGTTAAAGATTGCACGGTGTCTTTCGACGAAGAATAGGTGAGTAATTGCCGGTACCATGAACAAATCACAAATTCCTGCCCTCATGCGGAGCACAGCCACGCTTCAGTAAATCATATAACTAGAACGGCACTCGGTGGAGTGCATACCTCTGCCAAGTGGAACAGTTTACGTTTTGATAATCCGGATCCAGATCCGGATCTGAGCCAAAACAGAATCGGCTTGTTCCTGTCAGCTAACCAGGAAGGTGAATTCCATCCAAATTTTAGCTTTCTTGCAGAGGGAAGCAGGTTTTTTATCCACCAAGTTTTGTCAGAACTCGTCCACAACCTTATAAGATATCGAGCTCTGCAGTATATCGTTTTTGGCCCCATCTACGTACATTGCCTATAGAAAGTCTACATCCCCTTTCAAATTTATCACATTTTGTTGCCTTATAGCCTGGAATTAAATTGCATTACATCAGACTTTTTCCACCTTTATTAACACATCATAACCCACAACTTCCAAGTGAAAAACAAATTCTACAAATTAAAAAAAAAAAAATTGAAAATACAAAACAAGAAAAAGAGCAATTAGAGATGGGGAGAACCTTGCCAGGACATGAATTATGCGGTGTGTTGTGTGGTGTATTTTGTATGGCGTTTGTGTGCTGGTGTGTTACGTAATAAATAAGAGACATAAATAGAACTGCCACTTTATAACTGCTGGCAGTGATGACCGGGTACCAAGATGTCCCAGTTTGATGCAACCAAGCTTTGATTGGGCACCTGACCCTGACCTATGATGTTTTTCATTATTATTCAATTTAATTTAGAATGGGATTAAAATAAATTAAATTCAAATCAAATGGAAGACCAAATAGGTACAGCCCTGCATTGGAGTAATCAGTGGGAACCCAAACAAGCAAAATGAAAAGATGAAGTAATCAGGAGGAACCTGGATCCCACATGAAAAAAACAAAACAAAATCCCACATCAAAAATTTAAATAATTCTGGCTGCCAGACCATGTATCCAATCAAGTTGAGATTTAATACATGTATTCCACATAATCACCAGATTACAATTATGAAGTTTCACGTCGATTGATTAAGCGATTCCAGAGAAAACATTATTTAATATTTTCTTAAATCCAATATGGCTGCCAAACCAGGTGACATCATTTATTCCTGAACAACCTTGTACACACATGCCTTGGAGAAAATTTGTGTGAAGTTTCCCCTCGATCTGTCCAGCCGTTCTGGAGAAGAACATTTTAAAATGTTTTTGGGTAAATCCAATATGGCTGCCAAACCATGTGACCTATGACATCATATCTGTGAATCTTTTGTTCCTCATGGATAGACGGTCATATGTGTAAAGTTTTGACTCAATCTGTTCAGCCATTTCAGAGAAGAAGATTTTTTAAGGTTTAAAAACAAACAACATGGCTGCCGAATCACATGACCGATGACGTCATCAAAAAAATTTGGGGACCATTTTATCCCTAGATGACCCTCAAAGGTTTCAAACTGATCGGATGTAGCGTTCTACAGATGGAATTATGACGTCATAACGAAGACACCTGTAACGACATAAAAATCACACATTCCTCATAAGGAGTACTTGCTATGTGCCAAGTTAAAAAAATTTCCTTGGTGCAGTTTCAGAGATACGGAGGTCCAAATTTTTCCGTTTTTCCAACATGGCTGCCACACCACGTGACCCATGACGTCGTAATTGTCATTAAAACATTCTATATGAGTATTCACACCGATGGTGAAAATTTCGTCTCAATCCGACAAGCAGTTGCTGAGAAAAACACGAAAGTTCTGTGCGGACAAACAAACAAAACAAAAAATAAAAACCAATGTCACCCGTAGGGTGATCCGTATCTTGCCAAAAGGTGACCACGTGTGACTTCTTTAAGGTCACACTGAGGTGAACAGAGCTGCTATCCACCAGGAACGACTCCTTGAGGAATATCTTGCCTACGAGAGATTCGATGAGAATCGTTCTACAGAGTAACCATGAAAAAAATATGCGTTTGCCTCATAACGTCACCAAATCACGTCATAATGTCTCAAGCTTGATATATCTAGAAAGCACTCATCGAGGTGTTCAATTTGAGGGTACTACACGATATGGTTCCTAAAACTTGAAAATTTGACCTTGGGGTCAAATGTGTTGACCTTAGGCGTTAACCATGAAGGTCAAGGCCAATCGCCACCAAAAATTAATCAGCTGAATGCCAGACCATGAATATATTCCCATGAAGTTTGAAGACGATCCGATCAGAATTACTCAAAAAATAAGGGTTTCGTCGACTCCCCTGATTTGCGACAAAGTGACCTTGACCTTTACCTTGACCTTCAAAATTTTATGCGCTGAAAGGGACCTCTATAGGCCTCTGATATGCGAAGTTACAAAAATTTTCCAATGAAAACTGTGCTCTGCAGAGTGATTTATACGTGATTACAGATAAAAAAAAAAACAAACAAAAAAAAAACATGAAGGTCAAGGCCAATCGCCACCAAAAATTAATCAGCTGAGCGCCAGACATGAACTATATTCCCATGAAGTTGAAGACGATCCGATCAAATTACTCAAAAAAAATGAGGGTTTTGTCGATTACACTGATTTGCGAAAAAGTGACCTTGACCTTTGACCTTGACCTTCAAAATTTTATGGCCTGAAAGGGACCTCCATAGGCCTCTGATATGCGAAGTTACAAAAATTTCCAAATGAAAACTGTGGTCTGCAGAATTTTTTTCGTGATTACAGACAAACAAACAAAACAAACAAACAAAAAAAAAACATACAGACTGACTAACATATCTTGCAAAAACTTCGTTTGCAAGATAATAAACCAATGTCACCCTTAGGGTGACCCGTATCTTGCCAAAAGGTGACCACGTGTGACTTCTTTAAGGTACACTGAGGTGAACAGAGCTGCTATCCACCAGGAGCGACCCTTGAGGAATATCTGCCTACGAGAGATTCCGATGAGAATCGTTCTACAGAGTAACCATGAAAAATATGCGTTTGCCTCATAACATCACCAAATGACGTCATAATGTCTCAAGCTTGACATATCTAGAAAGCACTCATCGAGGTGTTCAATTTGAGGTACTACACGATATGGTTCCTAAAACTTGAAAATTTGACCTTGGGGTCAAATATGTTTGACCTTAGGCGTAACCATGAAGGTCAAGGCCAATCGCCACCAAAAATTAATCAGTGAGCGCCAGACCATGAACTATATTCCCATGAAGTTTGAAGACGATCCGATCAAAATTACTCAAAAAAATAAGGGTTTCGTCGACTCCCTGATTTGCGACAGTGACCTTGACCTTTGACCTTGACCTTCAAAATTTTATGCGCTGAAAGGACCTCTATGGCCTCTGATATGCGAAGTTACAAAAAATCCAATGAAACTGTGCTCTGCAGAATTTTTTATACGTGATTACAGAAAAAAAACAAAAAAAAAACAACAAAAAAAAAACATACAAGCTGACTAACATATCTTGCAAAAACTTCGTTTTGGCAAGATAACAAACAGAGAAACAAACAAACGGACCCAAATGCAATACCCTCTCCTTCAGCGAGGGTAACTAGAATATCTTGGTTGATTAAGTGTCTACCCCCTGGGTTAATACTTGGTGGAAGCATCTTTGACAGCAATTACAGCTGTGAGTCTGTTGGGATAGGTCTCCACCAACTTTGCCCACCTTGATTGGGCAATATTTGCTCATTCTCCTGTACAAAACTGTTCAATATCAGTCAAGTTGCGTGGGGAGCGTTGATGGACAGCAATCTTCAAGTCTTGCCACAGATTTTCGATTGAATTTAGGTCAGGGCTCTGACTGGGCCACTCAAGGACATTTACTGTATCAAGGGAGGCACAAAGCACCCCCTCCCTTTATATGGGATGGTTTCTCTGAATGCAACTTTAACACAAGGACTGAAATTTCCTTTCTCGGCTTCTACTGGACAAAATTGGCTGCAAATTTCAGAAGTAAATATTTTGAACGTCAAGGTAATATATTCCAAATTTCAGCAACATCCATTTCTGCATTCTTGATATTCTTGTTCCTTAGCCACTCCAGTGTAGCTTTGGCTGTGTGCTTCGGGTCGTTGTCATGCTGAAAGGTGAATCCCATCCAAATTTTAGCTTTCTTGCAGAGGGAAGAAGCAGGTTTTAGGATTTTTCTGTATTTTGCTCCATCCATTTTGCACTCTATCTTGACAAGTGCCTCAGTCCCTGCTGATGAGAAACATCCCCAGAACATGATGCTGCCACCACCATGCTTCACGGTCGGGATGGTGTTCTTTGGGTGATGTGCTGTGTTGGATTTGTGCCAAACGTAACATTTTTCTTTTCAGCCAAAAAGATCCATCTTGGTTTCATCAGACCACAAAACTTTTTACCACATGGCTTCAGAATCTCCGGAGCGGTTTTTTGCATCCCTCAAACGGGACTCAAGGTGGGCTTTTTTGAGGAATGGCTTCCTTCTTCCCATCCTACCATACAGGCCAAACTTGTGGAGTGCTTGGGATATTGTTGTCACATGCACACAGTGACTGGTCTTTGCCATAAAGACCTGTAGCTCTTTCAAAGTTGCCATTGGCCTCTTGGTGGCCTCTCTTATCAGTCTCCTCCTTGCTCAGTCATTCAGTTTGGAGGGACAGCCTGATCTAGGCAGGGTCATGGTGGTACCATACACCTTCCACTTCTGAATGATTTCTTGATTGTGCTCCAAGGGATATTCAAGACCTTTTAAATATTTTTTATATCCATCCCCTGATCTGTGCCTTTCCACAACTTTATTCCGGAGGTCTTTTGAAAGCTCCTTGCGTCTCATGGTTGAGTCTTTGATGTGAAATGCACCCTGAGGCAACAAAAGGTGAAAATTTTGAAAGGAGGTGTAGACTTTCTTTCGGCACTGTATCTCTCCATGGTTAAGAATCACTCAAAAAATTCTCGTCTCTGGTTCCGAATTTGGATCTTCACCAAAATCGAATCAATTCCTCCTTGTCACATACCCAACGTGTCCACCAAGTTTAGGCTGAATCAGTCCATACCTTTTTGAGATGATGTGTTATATATCGGTTTAGCCAATTCACTCAATGGTGAAGATCGATTCATTTAAAAAAATTCTAGTATCCGGATCCGGATTGGGATCTTCACCAAAACCGAATCAATTCGTCTTTGTCACACACCCAAACTGTCCACAAAATTTCGTCCGAATCTGTCCACAATGTTTTGAGATATCCTGCACACAGACAAATAAACAAACAGACAGGGGTGAGAAAAATAACTTCCTTCCACCTTCGGTGACACAGGTAACCAGCGGGTCTAATTCGTTATCGAATCCCAGACTGACCTGCATTAGCTGAGCAATAACCTGTGCACCACGTGGATGAAAGATGTAAACAGGGAAGGTAGGGCAGGTAGTGTGAACAGAATGGGATGGTGGTCCTGCATATATACTGTATATAGCCTTTATAATGGGGTCAGTTTGTGAACAGCCCGACTGTCTGTTAATGAGCAATACTAATTTAAAAATAATTTTCGTCACCATTATAGAAAATTTGTATTATGTTACGAGGGGGGAAACGGAAACGTGTACATTAACACCGGTTACACATTGGGTACAATGAGGGTGAACTTTCAGCCATTTTACCTGCAATCGAGATTGTTCGATGCAGGCTGGAAATGAGTCCGGTGGCTTCGGCATCACCAAGGCGAAGCCACTGTGGCTTAGACCAGCTTCCAGCCAGGTACACCCCTTGGAGTTCGTCGACCCCGCCAATCCTGCAGCAATAAAGTCGAAAGTTTACACTGGTGTACAGCTGGGTAATTTGAATACAAAACGATGGAAAGATGTGCACAGCAGGATCCATTATTACAGACTAGCGGAACTAGCTATCATGCTGCTCCTAAGTTTTCCACTGCTTTTGGCACTGTTGCATTCACTGTGAACTTCAACTTAAAAGGCATTTGTCATTCGGTTCTTCCATGTCTCAACCGATCTATAAAAAAGATTGTTTTTTGGGCAGTTCTGGAAAACCTGAATCTGCCATGAGTCTCACTAGTCTCACTATCTGCCATTATCTTTCCTGGGAAAGCCACGTTTCCAAGCTGGCCTCGAAAGCCAGTCGCTGACTGGGCATCTTCTGTCGTGCAAACTCCTTCCTTGGCACGCCTGAGCTCCTGATCACATACAAAGCTTTTGTCCGCAGCCTGCTGGAGTACTGCTCTCCCCTCCGGGCTGGTGCTCCTGCCGCACACCTAGCTTGGCTTCACACTGTGGAAACCAAGGCATTTGGATCATTGGTATCTCCTGTGATGAGGCTGAGTCTTTGGGTCTCTCACCACAGGCAGTCGCGTGTCTTCTCTCTACCATCTCCTCTCTAGCCTCGCCCCTTTTGCTTTGTGCGATATTCCCCCCACCCCCCCCCCCAATATTTCCACAGGGCGCTCAAGTTCCACCAGCAACCCCCTTCTGGTAGAACTACCAAAATCAAGAATCACTGCTCACCTTCCTTCTTTCATTCCTCTTTTTTCCCGCCTTTGGAACAAACTCCCACACTGTCTTCAATCCCATCTCTTCACTCCAGTCTTCTAAACAGCTGTTCACCAGCATCTCTTATCTTTCCCCATCAAAACCATGATCTTTTCTACCCCCACTAATTCACCCCAAACCCACCTCCTTCAAATTCCCTGTTTTCTTCCTGAAAGTCCCTGTATTGTCCAGCCTGTTTACCCCGTGTACCTGCCCCATCCCTCTCCCTTCCATAGATCTCCCCGTGTCTCCTTCCCCAAGTTTTGTGCTTCCCTCTCCCATCCCTCTTGTCTCCTGCTCCCCTTGTTAGACATTTTGTGCGTGAGCTCTCATATGAGCCTCAACATTGTATACAAAAAACAACAACCTTGCAATCATGAAGCCTTATAGCTTTGAGGGCATTTTGCCTGGTTAGTGTTTTTTTGTCTTGCTGATGAAGCATTGAGGTACAGGGTGACCCACAAAATGATTACACATTTATACTTACGAATAAACAGAAAAGCATCATCATTTTGTGCACCACCCTTTAGAAACGGTGCTGTCAAAGACCGGTGTTGATGTAAACTGCAAATGCAATGTGAGCCTTGCACCCTGTCCCTTTCAGGTGGTGATCCAAGTTCGTGTTGTCTGGAGAACATATTTTTTAGCCGAGTTTGTTACTGAAGAGACAGAAGCTATTGTAATTGGTTTGTGAGTGTGTGAGTCCGCACACAGATCCACTTTAATCGAGATCGTCCATTCCTCATATCGATGACAAGCAGGGTATCCGGCGTTGCCCGTAATTGTTCTGATGCTATTGGCATTTTGGAGAAACCAAATTTTGGTTATTTTTGGACACTTTCCCACACCGTCTCAGTAATGGGGTCGGTGATCATTTAATATACTACCTTTCACATATATACAAAGGCTTAGGCACCTTAGACTTAGAGCGATTAAGAAAACTTTTTTCCAATTTGGTTTTGATTAAACTACTCAGTGGGACTCACTGATGAACTTCAGAAAAGTAGACGAAGATCCCTTTGGCCATCTCTTGAGAAAAATGGCGACACACACACACAACACACACACACACACACACACACACACACACACACACACACACACACACACCAAACCAACACACAAACACACACACACACACACCTCTTCTCTTTTTTGTTCCATAGTCGAGGCTCGTGGAAGATCTAGTACTAGTACACTGAATAGATCAGAATGCAAGAAGAAAAAGGAACATCAGAGAGAGGGGTGAAACACCCAACAGTAGAGCCAAAGGCCAAGGCAGAGGGAGGCGGCCAAATGATGGATGTTGTGGAGGAACTGGGGCAGGAGAGGATGCATGCGGTGGACAAGATGGATACAGAAGGGAACTCTCAGGAGGGAAAACTACAAATTTGGAAGGAGGAGGGATTTTGGTGGTTTGGGGAGGTGGGAGTGGGGTTAACGAGGGTAGAAAGGATCATGGTTTTGAATTGGGGATAATCTGAGATGGTGGTGAACAGCTGTCCTGAAACCTGGAGGGACGAATAAAATTGAAGAGAATGTGGAAGTTGATTCCACAGGCAGGGAAAAAGAGGAACGATTGAAAGTGGAGGTGAGCATGGTGGACCGTGTGAGCCTTGCAGAAACCTGAGGAGTAGGGGGGGGGGTGATTGGATGGCAAAGCCCGGAAAGAGCAGATGGTGAAATATCAGAAGGGAGGCCCCGTAGATGACAGAAAAAACACAGGCCTGTCTGCGATGGCCTAATGATAGGCCCATCGACTCAGCTTTGTTGTGGGAGATTCCAATGATCTTGAAGGCCTTGGTTTCCATGGCATTAAGCTGAGCAAGATGTGAGGCAGGGGAGCCAGCCCAGAGGGGAGAGCAGTACTCCAGCAAGCTGTGGTTGAAGGCCTTAAAGGTGGATATGAATTCAGGTGTGCTGAGGAAGGACTTTGAATGACAGAGGATGCCCAGTTGGCAGCTAGCTTTTGAGGCCAACTTTGAAATGTGATTTGCCCAAGAAAGATGTTGCCTTATAGTCAGGCATTTGAATGCCTGAACTTCCTCAAGAGGATTGTTAAGAAAGTAGAGAGGAGGGTTTGCCAGACAGTCCTTGCGGAGTGAAATCGTGAAAGTGTGAGATTTGTCAGGATTGAAAGACATATTTGAGCAGCTTGTGATTTTTTTTAAAGGTCAGAAGAGAGGGAAGAGGCCTGTCTGAAGAGGCAAGCCTATACTATCTAAAGGGTGAGGAATGTCACAGCAGAGGGTGGAGTCATCAGCAAATAGATAAAGGTGATTTTCCAGAGAGTCAGAGAGATCATTGATAAAGATCAGGAATAGGATGGGGCCCAGAACACTGCCTTGAGGCACTCCAGCATTGACAGGGAGAGTTGATGAAAGGATTCCATTTAGAGCCATGCATCGGCTACGAGAGTAGAGGAAGTCAGTCAGCCATGTGTGCAGTTGGCCGTGGATGCCATAGGCAGAAAGTTTAGAGAGTAAGACAGGATGCCATAGTATAGATCTATAACTATAAGAGAGATGTTTGTGTGCGTCACGATTTTTCTTCGAGATGGACAAATGGATCTTCGTCAAACTTTCAGAGGTTCATCAGTAATTGCTGGGGAGTGTTTTGGGCAAAAAATAAATTGAAATGTTTTTTTTTCAGTTAGATTGTTTTGGATTGAATAACGACAAAGTACCTAAACCTTTGTAGTTTTGTGAAAGGTAATATCAAACAATCCCTGACCCTATTCCTTAGTAGTTGTGGGGAAGTGTTTTAGGCCCCCACAAAAAAAAATCAAAATTTTGTTTTCTTCATAATGCCAACAGGATTGGAACAGCATTGGGCAATGCCTGGTACCCCAGCTAGTAATCTATGTAGCACAGTGAGGGTTTTCAGTGTTGTATTACTGTACACCGCTCCATCCCAATGCCATATCCAGGCGATGCACGACGTCATCGCCAGGCACCAAAGGAAGGGAGTACTGTTTTCATTCCGTTTGTTTTCTTGTTTGTTATCTTGCCAAAACGAAGTTTTTGCAAGATATGTTAGTCAGCTTGTATGTTTATTTTTTTTTTTTGTTTGTTTGTCTGTAATTACGTATAAAAAATTCTGCAGAGCACAGTTATCATTGGAAATTTTTGTAACTTCGCATATCAGAGGCCTATAGAGGTCCCTTTCAGCGCATAAAATTTTGAAGGTCAAGGTCAAAGGTCAAGGTCACTTTGTCGCAAATCAGGGGAGTCGACGAAACCCTTATTTTTTGAGTAATTTTAATCGAATCGTCTCCAAACTTTATGGGAATGTAGTATATGGTCTGGCGCTCAGCTGATTAGTTTTTGGTGGCGATTGGCCTTGACCTTCATGGTTAGCGCCTGAGGTCAAACATATTTGACCCCAAGGTCAAATTTTCAAGTTTTAGGAACCATATCGTGTAGTACCTCAAATTGAACACCTCGATGAGTGCTTTCTAGATATATCAAGCTTGAGACATTATGACGTCATTTGGTGACGTTATGAGGCAAACGCATATTTTTCATGGTTACTCTGTAGAACGATTCTCATCGGAATCTCTCGTAGGCAGATATTCCTCAAGGAGTCGCTCCTGGTGGATAGCAGCTCTGTTCACCTCAGTGTGACCTTAAAGAAGTCACACGTGGTCACCTTTTGGCAAGATACGGGTCACCCTAAGGGTGACATTGGTTTATTTATCTTTTGATTAATCATTTCATTGAATAATTAGTTATTATCGATTGATCAATTATTTATTTTATTTCTCATCTGGGTAATATCTCAGGCACATTTTGAGCTCGGAAGCTGATATTTGGACACGACAGTGAACAAGTGATTTGGCTAAAAGGGTATTTTTCATTTAATTGATTAAATTATTTTATTTCTTGTTTGTCTGGGCAATATCTCAGCCATCCTTTGAGCTAGGAATCTGAAATTTCAGGACAAAAGTGAAGATGTGCTTTGGCGAAAAAAGTATTCCTTATTTTTTGATTAATCTATTTAATTGATTAATTACGTAATTATTATCGATTTAGTAATTACTTATTTATATTATTTCTCATCCTGGCAATATCTCAGGCACCTTTTGAGTTAGGAAGCTGATATTTGGACATGCAAGTGAACAAGTGATTTGGTTATAACAGGCACCTTTTGAGTTAGGAAGCTGATATTTGGACATGCAAGTGAACAAGTGATTTGGTTATAAAGGGTATTTTTGATTTATTGATTAGTCAATTAATTTTTCAATTTATTCTTTATTTTCAAAAAGTTACACATTTGGATGAAACAGTGGTGGTTTAGGTATGCTAACAACCAACTGATTAAGAAAATAATTATTTTACGATTATTATTATTTATTTTAATTCTGCAGTTGATCAATTAATCAATTATTGTATACCGTTCCCTCCCAATTCCAACTCCATGTGTTGTAAGGCTGCATCGCCGGGTGCCGAAGGAGCCCCGGTGATGTTGTGCGCTTGAGGATTGTTTTTTTATTTATTTAGCATGGGGGCAGTGTACTTTGAATGTACCGGTACTTGTTTTTGATATTTTTCCCCATTTCTTTACAAATGACAAGTATGATATATCCATAAACCATACTGTGCTAGTATATGAGTCTCGTGATTCCTGATGCGTTTTTAATATATGTGCCTCATTTTAAGCCGATGGACTTGGCATTTAGTATTTTATTTCAAAAAGAAAAGGTTTCTGTGCTCTGCTTTTCCAAACGAGCTTTCCTATTACTTGTAACAAGGTTTTCCTTTTTTCTGGGAATCACCCCAGCAAAACCGTTGGCAATCAGGAAAAAAACCCTTATCGTCGCTGGACATTTTGCTCTTTCCGTCTTAAATATCCAAATAAATCAGGCAAATGGGGAGGATTAATCTCACTGCTGGCCTTCCTCTGCCCTGTGGTGCTTAATGACAATTCAACCCTATTTTTGGCTTCCTCCTGCACACCCTGATTTATTAACCCCCTACCAAAGGGACAGGAGAAGCAATTGTAATGAATGTGTGTGTGTGCGTGTGTGTTCTTTTCTGCATTAACTTTATGGAGATCGTGTATTGCACCTGGCGGTTCTTCGGCGCTCAGCGATTTAAGTTTGCGTGGCTTGCGATTGGCCCTTGTTATTACTTCAGTCCGGTTAGCGCTAGGGTTCAAAACATATTTGGCTACCCAAGGTCTAATTCTCAGTTTAAGAACCATATCGTGTAGTACTCAAATTGAACACCCAGATCTTTCTGATCGAGTGTGTTAGTATGTAATATCACATGCTTGAGACCAAAATCTATAACGTCATTTGGTGAGTTAGCCTTGATCACGCTGTACGATTTATTTTTCTCATGTTTATCTAGTGTTCTTTCATCTTGTGAAGATTCTACATCCAGGGTGATCTCTTCGTAGGCAGGATTTTAAACTACCAAAGGATTTGCATCGTTCTGCCTCGGTGGAATATGTCAGCATAGTTATCCCAATACTTTCTCCGTTGAATCGTGATCAACCACCTTAAAGAGTCACACGTGGCGCTTTTGGCACGTCCTGATACTAATCGGGTCAACCTTAACGGTGACATTGGTTTATTTATCTCTCAGGTTTGTTGGATCTATAACTCTATTGCTCTAAAATGATATGGAAACTTCAGTTATTTATTTTTCGACTTTGATCAACTCTTATCTCTTCATATTTGATTTTGAACGTAAATTGATAGTAATGGTCAGAGTACTTGAGTGTATATCCCGCCATCATGTTGTGAGTACCGCTCGCCTAGTTACACCTCAAGCTGATCTTCGATGGAGCAAGACCAAGTGCTAACAAGTTGATTTGGTAAAAGGGTATTTTCAATTTAATTGATTAATTATTTTATTCTTGTTGTCTGAGCTCTCGGGGCATCACTTACTGCATCCTCTTTGAGTCTGGGGCATATCCTCTGCGAAAATTTTAGAGGAACAAAAGTGGTAAGTTTGTCAGAGTCTCCTTAAGGCAGCTAACACTAGAGTATGTCATCCATTATTATTTTGCATTACTCCTCTATTTTCACATTTTGGTGATTATAGCACTGTAATACGTTTATTGGATTTACGTAATTACTTATTTATGCTATTTTTTTTTCATACATAAGTCTAGATCCACTTAGCAATCTATTCATGTTCAAGCGCATGCTTTTCTATTGAGATTAGGAAGCTGATGATTTGGACATGCAAGTGAACAAGTGATTTGGTTATACAGCACCTTTGAGTTAGGAAGCTGATATTTGAGACTGAGGCTCCTGAGTGGGGGTGGCATGAGGGCAGTAAGCAAGTGAAGCTTTATGGGTTATTTATGATGCGTGTAGTACTTTTCTGACTGTTTTTTGTGAGGATATAGTCCCATTATGGTGAGTTCTTGATTTGTTATCTATATTTTATTTTGATCGATAAAAGATTATGAACATGACTCCTTTTGATTGAACGGTTACGTAGAGCGTTTTGGTATTGTCTCAATAGATAAATGCTGAATTTAGATAATTAAGATTATTTTACACGATTTATTATATTTATTTTAATTCTGCAGTTTGATATTAATCTTATTCGTTACCGTACTCCTGATTATACTCAAATTTAAACCTACCTATATGTCTGTCCAGGACTGCATCGGCGCGGCGCGCTCGCGATGGGTAGCACTGGCGGTGATGTGCTTGCTCGCTTGGAGGATTGTATCTTGTTTGTATTTATTACGAGACGGGTGCAGTCCAGTACTAGGTTGAAATGTATTCCGACCGTCATAGGTATATAATGTTCTTTGAACCTATTCTTTTCCCTCCTGTCTGTTCTCTCTTCTTTACCAAGTATTTATTCACTCATTGCTAACAGGTATAAGCAGTTTCTCATGTGTACTTTTTCGTGGAATCTTTTCAAGCTATTATAAATTTACTGTTGTAGCTTAGAACCATTATTTGAGTTAACGTAGAAATAAAAAGAGAATAAAGAAGAAAAGGAGGAAAGAAATGGTTCTCAAGGTGTGAATCATAACCACGTGGATCACTGCGTTTTCTAATATTATGTTGCTTTCATTTTAGTCGATGTGACTTTGTGCATTTAGTTATTTTATAAGTTGAATTAATTAGAAAAGGTTTCTGTGCTCTCTTGAATTATCCTAAGGTCGTGAGTTTCCTATTACTTGTAACAGGTCTGCTATTTTTCATTCTACAATGTGTTGTAAATATCAGACTGTTATTGGAATAGGGGGATTCTCCAGAAGACTGTCGCGAATAAATAATCGTTTGGCTAGTTTATCAATTTATATCGATATAGAAATACCGACCCTTTTTTATTGTACGGATTTGCGTTGTGTTTTTGCACAGCCTGAGGCCAATTTTGGTGCGTTTTAATGGTTACGTCCGTAAGTTAAATATGAAGTCATCCATGAACTCTTGTAGATAGAATACATAGCTTTGCTGATTATATGGCTTAATTGACACAGAGAATAATACTCATTGATGTTACTGTGTATCCGTGTAGCTGCGGGCCGTGTTAGGACGCTGTTGCTCGGCCTCACTGTGAAGGCCTCTGTTGGCCTCGGCCTTCCGAGTTGGAGGCTCCTTGTTGGCCTCGCTCGCCCTGTGGTGCTTAATGACATTCAAGGCACTATCTGTTTTTTTTTGTTGTATCTTTTTCTCTTCTCTTCGGGGGGCATGCACAGCGGGGTGAAGGATTTAAAAAATAAACCCAAATCCGTAGCGAAGAAGGGACGAGGGGAGGATTGAGCAATTGTATTGAATGTGTGTGGTGTGCGTGTGTGTGTGTGTGTGTGCTGTGGGTGTGTCGTGTGTGTGGTTGTTACTGTGGATTGCCCATTCTCGAGATCTTAATGTATCTGGCATATATCCCAGTACAGGAAACTCTGCTGAGTTAAGTTGCGCTCGCTACCTTCCTAAAAGCCAATTTTTCTACAATGAAATTGGAGCAAGTTGTCCAATTTACTGTTCTGTAAACGTGAAGCATGCACATTTCTTTGCGCATCGTTCTGGTGGAGCAAGTGAGCAGAGCCGTACTCTGTTTGAACGCCCATTACGATATTCGTACGTGACAATGTGTGCAGTCTCCTATCAGTTATCTGACCTGGAGGCTCTGACCCAGAGCCCAGTGACCGGCAATTCGTCTAGCGCGCTCGGCCGAGTGAAGGAATTGTTGGCTTGGCCGAGTGGAGCTCTGTTGTTCGGCCGACGTGAGGCCTTGTTTGGCTCGGCCGAGTGACGGCCCTGGAAGTCTTAGGTACTTTTGGGTGGCCCAAGAGATTTTGGACGGGCAATCATAGATTAGTTAAGTTTTAGACACATAGGGTATTTTCAATGTCCTAAGGCCTTAGAACTCGTTTGGAAGTGTTCCGTTACCTTGATCATTGGGAGTGTGTGCAACGTGCAAGATTAGCCATCGGCTGAGTGGACACGAAATGGTTTTCTCATTGGGGCTTCGTCGGTTATCCGCCCACCCTCAATGTGATGCACGCGCCCTGAATCTAACATGGTTTAGCTTGTTGGCTCTTAGTGCGGCTGAACACGAATGTCGCGTAGACCTGCTCTCGCGGCCATCTCGGCCGGCGAAGTGAGGCCATGCTGTTGGTCTCGTGCCGAGATGGAGGCCATCGCAGCATGTTAGGCGATTTCTGGATATCTCGGTGACGGTGAAATTTTGTGTTTTCGGCTAAAACTGTCAAAGCATTTGTAAATCTGACGGCCAAGGCAATCTCATCTCAGTGGCTTTGTTGTGTGAGCTGGTTGCGTTGGGCTCAGCCGAGTGAGGCCCCTGAACAGACTGTATATTGCCTGCGGGCACGGTGAGATGGAGGGCCCTTCTGTTTGCTCGGCCGAGATGAAGGAAATTATGATGTGGTGTTAAATCGATGTGTCTTCGGCTGTTCATCGAGTGGAGGCTCTGTTTGGCTGTATCTCTGTTTGTTTGGTTTGGGTTAACATACTCTGTTTGGAAGGCGCTTCGCGCACGAGTGAAGAGAATTGTGTTGGCACGTCGCCGAGTGGAAGGCTCTCTTGACATTGGGAACTACAAGACAGGAGTGGGAATCCTTGATAGTGTATAAGGCCACCTCTGTGTGCCTGTTGGCTCGGCGGTGAGGAAATATGCCATTTGGCTCAGGCGACGTGGGTCTGTTTGGCTTCGGCGGTGAGGGAATTTGGCTCGGTGGTCCGCTATGGGCTCGCGAGTGCCAGGCCTCTGTTGAGGTTGGCACTTGGGCTGGTAAGAGGTGCATGGCGTGGAATTGTCTTGGCTCGGTTGGTTCGGGGGAGCATGAGGCCACATATCCCTTGTGCTCCTGGATATCGATAACACCCTCACAGCGCATATGCACGG
>CM068954.1:170230014-170241351 GCA_035128595.1 Eptatretus atami | reverse complement strand
TGGAGACAGCGCGATGAGGGGAGGTGGAGGCAGCACGAGGGGAGGTGGAGCGCGTGAGGGGCAGTTGAGGAAGCATGCGGGGGAGGTGGATGGCCAGCGCGCGAGCGGGAGGTGGAGGCAGCAGGGGGAGGTGGAGAAAGGGCGAGGGGAGGTAGGAGGCAGCGCGAGGGGAGGGTGGGGCAGCGCGGGAGGGGAGGCTGGAGGCAGCGCCGAGGGGAGGTGGAGGAAACATGGAGGGGAGGTGGATGGGCAGCGCGAGGGAGGTGGAGGCAGCGCGAGGGGAGGTGGGGAAACATGAGGGGAGGTGGAGGGCAGCGCGAGGGGGAATGGAAGGAAGGTTATGTAAGTGGAGGGTGACATCATGACCAGGGCATTTACTAGGGCAATAAAACACACCCAAACAGCAATGTTTTCTTTTAACTGCTACGTTTCCAGCAAAAACCATTGTGGGAGCAAATTACAGATTTAAAACCCATGGCTATCTACCTGGCAAAGGCCTGCCTACAAGCATGCCCCCCACCCATATGCATTTCCTAACAATGTCAAATTAAGACACACCACACACACAACATTGACATTTATTCGTATAAAATGAGGCTATTCAATTTACTTTATTAAAACGAAAAAGAGCAATCAGAGATTGCAGACCCTCGCCAGGACTTATTTTGTGTGGTGTATTTTGTGTGTTGTATTTGTTATGTGGTGTTTGTGTACTAGTGTGTTACATAATTAATGAGACAGAATTAGAACTGCCCTTATATTGTTGCTGTTGCCGGTCTTGGTGGCGAAGCACGGACCCACTAGGGGGGAGCAGTAGAGTCGGCTCCACGAACACACCGGAATTTAGTCGTGGCCCTCGGAGAAGTTCCGAAAGGCACGGGTCCCTTTACAGGGAATCATGAATCGCCAAAATTCGACCCCGCGTGGAGTAGGTCAATGCCAAACTTCAATATGCCTAATTTACAACACGCAGCAAAAGTACGGGAATTACACCTCGACGGACTCACTTTTTTGAGTGGAACGAAGCCGTTACCCGTGCCTTGACCATGTGTAACCCGAGCGGATTGGTTACCAAGGCCCATCGGTCCAAATGAACAATCCTACTGCCTCGCTAATTCTCAACACACAGGCGTGCTTAAAGCCAATCAAAAAAATGACAGGGAACGAGCTGGGACATTCAACAATAGGGAAATTTATTTTACAATAATAAATGGGACGGGAAGCACGGAAAGGCAGAGTTATCCGAATTCAGGCAGGCCCATATACAGTGAGCAAAAGCACTTCACATTCTACTTAAGAGATGGGGCCCACAAGCACACCACACACACACACACACCAAAAGAAATGGGGCCCGTCGGGCGTCTTAAAAAAAGGCTTCCAGCTCATAGGAAAAGGTGAGCTGCGAGGCCAGAGCCTGTGCTTGGACCTGTCTGCCTCATGCGGTCTTCGACGATCTTGGCTCAGTGGCGGAAATCAAACCACAGCTTTTCACGTGGGCATCAAGGACGAAGGCACCAGGAGTGGAGCAGCAGATGCCAGCACGATCCGGTGGCAAAAACAAGCGAGGAGGCGAGGCAGGCGAAGGCAAGTGATTCTTCCTCAGGCTCGACACACAAACCAGGCTCTGGGATCCAACACCAACACGAAACATGAACCACCTCCAAATGTGAGCCTGGTCTTTTTTTCCGCTCCCTGAGCGGGGAACAGAGCCTCCGGTGTCGGACGCTCTGGTGCGCCACTTGGTTGGACCAGAGATTCAGGTGTGGTTGACGCCCGCTGTTCGCTCCTGATTGCACAGGGATCAGGTGTGTTGACGCGCTGTGAAAACTCCAAACTGAACCAGCAAGTTGGAGCCTGGTAAAGCGCTAGTTCAGTGGAGGAGTTGTGAATGGGAATGGCAGGGGCGGTTGGTCCGCTCGGATCTAAGGAATTTAAATCCTGACTATAAAACAACTTCGCAGTGCACGTCACTTTATACCCAATTAAACAAGGGACAGGACCCTAACTAGAAACACATACTTACCGATATAACTGATCTATAAAGGGACTATGGCTGTTGTGTGCGATGGGTTCCCAGAATTCGTAACACTACCCCCTCCCCTTTTTACAGGGACTCATCCCGAGTCGTTTGGAACTGTCGAATGTGACCGCATGTGTAAAGTTCTCCCCTAGTACGATTTACCTACAGATCCCTAAGTGTGACATTTTTTCATACCATGTCCCAAAAATTAATTAACCTAGTGCGCGCGTAACTAAACTATCAGACTCACATGGACAACTTAAATACATTGCCGGCGCGAAGACAGACACACAGTGGGTTGGCAAAAAACTTATTTACAATTTCAACTCATATTACACTAACGATTGACCCAGACCTTTATCTGTGAAGAAAAAGGCACAGTAATGTTAACCAGTCATTTTCTGTGGGTGACGTGTACAGCGCTGAAGGTCAGTTCAACCTCAGGGCCTGCTCAAAGGTCCCTCTGGGTGTTCTTTTCAGTGAACCTTCCTCCTTGTTGCTTTCATACCCCAGCTGCTGGCACGGCCAACTCACCCTAACACGGCAGGCGATGCGCCGTCCTACAGGCCATTTGAAGTGGCCTTTATGCAAGAAACCGGGAGGTAGGCCGGCTTACCCAATGCAGTCCCGGCTCCTCGTGAATGAACTGGAGATGACTGGATGCCAAAAACACAAAAATGGATGATGGATCAAATGATGCACGGGTCTGCCGCAATGCAGTTCCCCGTGGTGTGGCTGCCTGCAGTTGCCAGTCCTTGCAAAACACTGCGAAGATGGTCCCTGGCGCACATGGTAGATGGTACACAGGGGCAATTGCAACCAAGGGCAGCAGGCATGGGGTCAAGCAAGGGCAGGCGCAAATGAAGCATGGCAAATGCGGACCAACAACTGTGCACAAAGGCCGGCATAGGAAGCTGGCCTGGCCTCTAGTCTGGTCCGAGAGGTTGATGATGGAGGAGTGCGTGGTGCCAGCCGGTCCAGAAACGGGCTCGGACCTACCCTACTGTCTTCCCCCCCCCAAACTTTATCGCCTTTGCCTGTCTCTGGACCATACCCACTCCCTTAGGGCCCTTGTCACACCTTTTGACGTTTTAACCAGCAATGCAACGTATTAAAAATGTATGTAAATCGTTGGCGTTACGCTGAATTGATGTTTTTTTCCCAGTTGTGGGCGTATTCATAAACGTGTTTGGTCGTATGCATAACAATTTAGTAACGGGCATCAGAACGTTCGTTGTGTTATTGATAAACTTTTTACCAACGAATGCTTAGCCTGTTGTCGGCGTTCACAACATATGCCCAACGATAGTTTAAACTTACGGATAGCGTGCTAAACGTATCGCCGGCGAACTCGTGCGAGCCTGTAAGAAACCTGTGGACCCGATTTAAATCATAACCGCCTGAGAATTGAGTGTCAACATCGCAGAGTCCACCACCTGCCGAATTTTTGCCAGCGTATGCCGGCCTATGAAAAAATGTCTAAAACGCTAGGCGCACGTCAAATACGGTCATAGGGTAAGTTGTGCTATACGTAAGAGTAGGCTGCGAAACAATGAAGTTACGCTGTCATATTACGTGGTACGTGTAATTACGTCGTGAAATTTCAAGCATGCTGAAAATTTTACGACGTTTACTCGGGCGTATGGCTTAAACACGTTCCGCAACGCGTTGTCATAGTTCCTGGCACGCTCCGCGGTCGTTACACACGAACGGACACACGTTTACCTTGTGAGTTACTTCAAAGTCGAAAAAACAAGTCGTCTCTGTCAAGGTAATATTAACATACCCGCAACCTAATTTTTTTTCATACCAATGGGTAACGTCCTTTTAACCTATGAGTAGCGTGCTCTGAACCTGATGTTTAACGGTGCGTGAAACCTATGAGTAACGTGCATGAACCTATTTGTAACTTGCCTTGAACCAATTGACTAGGGGGCTTATGAACCTATGATAACGTGCGTTTAACCTATCTGTAGCATGCTTTGAACCTAAAGCTAAAGTGCTTTAACATCTTGCAGTAACATGCTATGAACCTATGTGTAACGTATCTCAAACCGCACATTGTCGTATGTAGACGAATTAGATGACGTCTATCCGGACGACCACACACTTACTGAACGTGTTTCTAACTTACATCTACCGTTGTAATGGCGTATTGGCAGCATTTTAAGGGGAATTGGTATATACAAATTGGGCTTCACAAGAGGAACGCATTCATTTGTTCCAGACTCCATGTTGAGTAGATGGTCAATGCCAGTAGTTCAGTAGTAGTAATACTATTAAGCAAGTAGCTTGGGTGCGTGACCCAGTAGCTAATAGTGTATTTAGTTGTAGTTAGTAGCATTGAAAAAAAAATAGGTAGTAGTAGTATGTCTATTTCAGTAGTAGTAGT
Organism: Eptatretus atami; assembly: GCA_035128595.1. Classification (NCBI taxonomy): domain Eukaryota; kingdom Metazoa; phylum Chordata; class Myxini; order Myxiniformes; family Myxinidae; genus Eptatretus; species Eptatretus atami. Next base: position 170,236,939 of record CM068954.1, on the reverse strand, counting down.
AGTAGTAGTAGTATGTCTTGTCAGTAGTAGTTAGTAGTTAGTAGTATGTCTATGTCAGATAGTAGTAGTAGGTATGTCTCATGTCAGTAGTAGTAGTAGTAGTATGTCTATGTCAGTAGTAGAAGTAGTAGTATGTCTATGTCATAGTAGGTAGTAGTAGTAGTTGTTAGTAGTAGTATTGGTAATAGTAGTAGTAGGTCCATGCTCAATAGTAGTAGGGGAGCGTTGATGGGGGAGGGTGTGGGGTGATGTGGCATCCTCTTATCGTCCACGAATAGGAGATGACTTTGCACCATTGCTTCGATTTCTTCGGCAAATTTTTTTTTCCTCATTTCCCACGATGAAATATTTCTTTGTTTACTTTTTAAAGTATTAAAAACGACGTTGACAAATGCATAATGTACTTAGTAATGAAAACAGAACGCTTCGATGACTTATACATAAGTTATTACCAACGATTTGTTTATCGTGTTTTAGGCGTCCCACAACCTATGCCCAACGATAGTCTAGCGTATGCATAGCGTAATAATTTTCCCAAGCCACGTTATTCATTAGGTTATAAATAAGTCCACGGGTACCCTAAACATTACTTTGATGTGTTTCGACGTAATGAGGAAACGTTTTCATAGTAAGCGTGTTGCGAAGTGTGAACAACGTTCGTGTAGTGTGCTTTACAAACGTTACTCATAGGTTAGAAATAAGTTTCGGGTACGCAGAATGTTACCTCTACGTTTTCGACTTAGAGTAACAACAATTAACGTGTGTGTCAACGATCGCATAACGTGCCTACAACTTATTGGCCAGCGTAGCGAACGTGTGAGCAAACGCCGAGTTACGTCGTTAAAATTTTCAAGCATGCCAAATTTTTTTGGACAACCAAAAAGGTACAACTTTTAACACCAGCGTATACGACCTATGGTGGGTTTTTCAGCGTGCACCTAACGTACAACAAAACGTACCCATTAACATATTCGACGTGATGCCAGAGACGTTTTAGACAAATTTTTCATAAATCGGCATTACGCTGGCTAATCAGTCAAGGTGTGACAGCCCCTTTAGTTTTGCAACAACAAAACAACAAAATTTAGCCCCTTTATTTTATTTTATTTTATTTAATTTTTCTCTATAACTATCTTGCCCTAACCCTGCCCACTGTCTTTGGTCCGGCTAAACCTATCTTGTCAACCAGCCCACTCCAAACCCTTAAGTTTCCTTTTTTTTTGGAGGGGACCAAGGGAGAGACTTAGCGTCCTCCTGTTTCGAGGGCCCAATGAAGCCCCAGAATAGCCTCCACATAATTCAGCCATACTTTCCAAGGTGGTCCCAGTGGCCTACGGAGGAGTGAAGGAAGGCATGGTGAAGGTACATTCCTCACTATTCTAGCATTTATAACTTTAAACTACCCCGGGGCTTTTCCATACGGTTGGCTCTTTAAACTTATAAGGTTCTAAAACCATGATTTCCCTGTCGCCTGTGTTGGTGTAACCATTATTAATTTGGGCCCTGCCCAAAAATTTTCACTCGGCCTCGTTGCCACAACTTTCATGGCTGGCACAGCTGTGGCTCACTTGGCAGGGATTTCCCTCCTGCCGGAGCTCAAATACGGCACCCCGGCCCTGAGGCTGTCTGCTGAGCCTGACCTGCTCCATGAACGGTTGTGTATTGCCCTCCTGGCATTTCCCCCCTTCCATGCCCACGTGGCTTTTGGTGCCCGGTCCGTCCGGGTCCCCGTTGCCCACTACACTATCCGGTCCCTTGAGCCTTGCCTACTCTGGCCGACTAGTCCGGTGCCCGGGGTGCCCTCTACTCATACTTTCCATTTCACACAGCCACGCTCCCAGCCAGGTCAATGAACTCTTGCACCCCTCCAAATGGGTTTTGCTGCCTCATACACCAACCAACACAGACGACCTCCTTTTGTAATTTAACAAACCCACTAACTAACTTACACTGACCCCGGGTCCCTTGGGTGGGATTCACTCCTCCCCCCAATCATTCATTCGCACCATGCATTCCACATTCACTACACTCACACACTTGGGCCCGCTGACCCACTTCACTCATGTACACATTTTTTTTTTCAATTCACTCCACACTCTACCTATGTTCTCCCTACTATCTCGTGCTCCCTCTCGTCCCTTACTTCAATGCACGTTCCATTAATCTACTGTAGCAAAAGGCTACGTCCCCCATTTGACGCATTCCATATGATCCGATGTTATGAAATATGTCTAAACGTGGCACACGTCGAAACACGTTATGGGTACGTGACATGTACGTTAAGAGGGCACGCTAAAACACTACCTAGGTTCGTATTACGCTTGGTTTAAAACGTTGTACTTTTTGGTTGTCCAAAAAATTTTGGCATGTTAAATTTTACGACGTATTCCGCGTTTGGCTCACACGTTCCGCTACGCTCTGGCCATAAGTTGTAGCACGTTATGCGATCTAAGTGACACACGTAATTGTATGTACTCATAAGTCAAACACGTTAGAGGTAACATTTCGCGTACCCGAAACTTATTTCTAAACCTATGAGTAACGTTTTGTAAGGCACGCTACACGAACGTTGTTCACACCTTCGCAACACGCTACTTGAAAAAGTTCCTCATACGTCGAAACACTCAAAGTAATGTTTAGCTACCCGTGACTTATTTATAACCCTAGGAATAACGTGCTTGGGAATTATTACGCTATGCATACATAGACCTATCGTTCGGCATTAGTGTGGACGACTAAAACACGATAAACCAATCGTTGGTATAACTTATGTATTAAGTTATCGAAGCGTTCTGTGTTCATTACTATACATTATGCATTTGTCAAAGTAGTTTTAATACTTTAAAAAAAGGGTTAAAAACCAAAGAAAATATTCCATCGTGGGAATGAGGAAAAAAAAATTAGACCGAAAAAGAACATCGAACAATGGTGCCCAAAGTAGTCTCCTATTCGTGGACAGATAAGAGGATCCATCATCAACCCACACCCTCCCATCACGCTCACATACTACTACTGACATGGACCTACTACTACTACAACTACTACTTCTACTATTACTGACAACCATACTACTACTACTACTACTACTAACTGGACATTAGACATACTACTAACTACTACTACTACTGACCTAGACATACTACTACAACTACTACTACTATTACTACTGTCACACGCAACACCAACTACTTCTAATAATTACCTATACTGAACTACTTGGGCATTGATATCTACTCAACTGTGAGTCTGGAAAACAATTGATGGGTTCCTCTTGTGAAGCCCATTTGTATATACCAATTCCCCTAAACGCTGCCAATACGCCTATTACACGGTAGATGCTAAGTTAAAACACGTTCAGTAAGTGCTGTGGTCGTTCCGCGAACACGTCAATCTAATTCGTCTACATACGACATGTGCTTTGAGATACTTTAACACATAGTTCATAGCATGTTACTCAAAGTTAGAAGCACGTTATACTTAGGTTCCAAAGCATGCTTACACATAGCGTTAAACGCACGTTTACTCATAGGTTCCATAGCACCGCTTAGTCATTGGTTCAAGCAAGCTTACAAATAGGTTCAATGCATGTTACTCATTAGGTTTCAAGCACTTAAACATAGTTCAGAGCACGCTACTCATGAGGTTAAAAGACTGTTACCCATTTTGGTTGAAAATTTAGATTTGCGGGATGTTTAATTATTACCTTGAACGTGTTTCGACTTATGAGTAACCTACAAGTAACGTGTCGTCCTCGTGTGTAAAAACAATCGCGGCGGGCGTGCCAAGGGAACATATGAAACGCATGCGGAACGTGTTAGCCAATACGCGAGTACGTTCGTAAATTTTCAGCCGATGCTTGAAATTTCACGACGTATTACACCGTACCACTTAAATATGACAGCGTACTTCATTGTTTCCAGCCTACTCTTTCTAACTCATACACAACTTACCTATACCGTATTTGACGTAGCGCCTTAGCCATATTTTTCATAGGCCGGCATACGCTGCAAAATCGTTCAAGGTGTGACTCGATGTTGACAACTTCAAATTCTCCAGGCGGTATGATTTAAATCGGCGTGCGGGCAGGTTCTTAACAGGCTTCGCCACGACCGTTCGCCGGCGGATATCGTTTAGCACGCTATTGCGTAAGTTAAACTTATCGTTGGGCATAGTTGTGAATGCCGACAACAGGCTAAGCTTCGTTGGTAAAAAGTTATCAATTAACCCACAACGAAACGTCTGTGCCCGTACTAATGTTGTTATGCTACGACCAACACGTTATGAATTACGCAACCAAAAACTTTTAAAAAAAAAACATCAAAATTTCAGGCGTTCGCCAACGTTTTACATACATTTTTATACGTGCCATTGCTGGTAAAACGCAGAGGTGTGACAGGGCCCTAGCTACGTTCCCCACTACCCACATTCCATTGTCGGTCCATGTCTCTCCAAATCCATTCTAAATCTACTTTACCCACTAACTAGTCCACGGGCCCCATGAGAGGACGGGCTCATGCCCCCATGTAGGCCGCGTCTATCTAAGCTAAACCATCCCGCTAACTAATGCTCCTATGCCCAAGCAGGATGCCTTTGCCACATTCCTGGCCGGGGGCCCGTGTACTTAGACGCGAGGCGTTTTTTTGTATTATTTTTGGTTATTATTTTTTGCACCGCCAAGGTGGCGGTTCTGTGACTCACTCGCTCGTCCCTTCTGATGGCTGATAATCGAGGCCTTTCGTCGCCCTGCGCCTCGCATTATCAGCGCTCGCTTTCGAGGGATCCACCATGCGAGCCAACGCGCGCCGCTCGCACGAAACTTCTTGCCGCGAGATCCGTGCGATGAGTCACTCGCACACCGAACCTGCCACGGTTTCCCGCTGCAGGCCATCCCGAGCGGTATCGTCTTGTGGACCCGCCTCCCACGTGTTTCGCACACACCTTTTCGCTTGCGCAAGCACATGGAGCCCTCGCACACGCGCCGCATGTGGACCCGTCCGTTCCAAATTCACACAAACACTCCTACAGTTAGCCGTCCACGCGGCCGGCTCGTATCCGATGTTGGAACGTTTCCACACCGGATTCCCCTCAGGCAGCACGCGCGCGAGGGCCGTTCACAAAATGCAAGAACAGGCCTTGCCACGCGGCAATCTCGTGGAGCCAGAGCCGTTTGCCAAAAAATAACCTTTATCTGGTGCAGAGGCTCACCACACCCATCTCCCATTGGGTCGGTCCAGGTACCATTCCCATGCATTGCACTCACGCATCCATGAGCTCGCATCTGCAACACATTTTCAACACACCACTCCGGGACAATCACATCGGCGGATTCGTGTTACCTCAAGGGTCCCGGGATCTCTACCCCCCCCCCAAACTCTGCATGGACCCGTACGCATCATGGCATGGCTCTACCGTATCCCCAACTCGACCTATGGACAACGGCTCTACCGGGACCTACCTGGTCGCAGTCCACTTTCGAGGGAAATACCGTCTCCCCCTGCTTCCTGAGGCGAGGTTAATCGATGCTCCAGGGTCCGCACACACCACCAGCTCAACCCCATTGTCCCTCACTAACTCTATGTGTGTGTGCTCGTCTTTTACTTTATCTAATTCATTCCCCTCTTCCGATTCCTGCGTCTCCGTTATTATCTCGGTCATCCCCTGCTCGAGTTTACTGTCTCTCCCCCAATTATCGTGCCGTCACTCGTTCCCTCGTTTATTATTTCTGTTACTTCCTGGCTTTTCGTCTCTTTTATTTCCTGCGTCTCCGTCACCTTTAATTTTTCAGTCGTCCCCTCATGTCTCACCCTACACGTTTCCCCTTTAATTATCGTGGCGGCGTTCATTGTCCCGACCTCACCCATCTCCATTGTGGGCCGAACACATTCCACACTCCTCCTCGGTTCGGTCGTTCCACCACGTGGTGCCGCCATTATGCCTCTTATGCCCACCTGCAGGTTTAACCCCATGGGCTGCATTTCACCCCTGCCCTCATCCATTTTGCGCTCCAAATCCCCCTTCATGCTTTGCACGCTGCATTCCTTTTGCGCTCAAATCCCCCTTCATGTCATCCATTTTTGCTTTGCATGCGTTGCATATTTTCCTTCATTTCTTGCGCATTCACATCCATTCTTGTACGACTTGCGCATTTGCATCCATTTTATTTTCCATTCTTTGTAATATCTCCCCCAACCGGCCCCAGTCAAGCGGCCCTGACAAGGCCGATTCGCCGCGGACCGGGGGGGGGGGGGGGAGTTTGCTGTATAGGGTGCGTCGCCGCCCACCCCCGCGCCCACCACGGACTCTGAGTTTGGCGGCCGGGGGGGGGGGGGGAGACGACCTGCATGGAATTGTCCTGGACCATGGATTCCTGTAACAATACACTAAACCCACCTGAGCCAGCTTCATCTTGGCTTGCCATGTTGCGTATTGAGAAATAAATTTTACTCGCTCGCAATTTTGGGGAAACGGGGGGGGGGGGGGGTTGCTCCCTACACCCCTGATCCGAATCCCTTTAATTTCGTGGGAGGCGGAGGGGTTCGAACCCGCTCCTGAACACCAATTGTTACGGGGCCGGGTATCGGTGGCGAGCACGACGCTAGAGGAAGCAGTAGAGTCGGCTCCACCGAACACACCGGAATTGAGGTTGTGCTTTTGGATACGTCCGAAAGGCACGGGTCCCTTACTGGACCATGAATCGCCAATAATTCGACCGCGTGGGTAGGTCAAATTGCCAAACTTCAATATACCTAATTACCCACGCGGACAAAGCTACCGGGGAATTCACACTCGACGGACCTCGAGCGGAACGAGCCGTTACCGAGCCGGACCGTGTGCAACCCGAGCGGAGATTACCAAGGCCCGTCGGACCAAATGAACAATTTACAGCCTCGCTATTTCTCAAAACACACCGTGCCAAGCCAATGAA
>CM068954.1:170214069-170224195 GCA_035128595.1 Eptatretus atami | reverse complement strand
TGTCAAGGGGGGTTGTGTGGTTGATGTTGTATGTTTTTAACCAAGCCCATGCTCCCTCTTCGAGGGGAAGAAAAGAAAAGAAAATTACAAATATACCATCAGAGATGGGGAATCCCCCGCCATTGAATGAAAAAGGTCATACATATTCCAGATAATGAGGTGAGGCACACGTTGTTGGGAGTTTAGGTCTAAGGTTTTTTGTGGAAGAGGTTGATTGTGTTTGAAGATATTCATATAATTTTTTTGAGTCTAGTGGTGATCCGTGTTTTTTGTGGTGTTAGGAGGTTTTGTGAATAATTTGGAAGAGGGGAAACAAGGACACCATTTGGTCATTCATTCTCGGAAAAAAAAGGTCTTTGCCCCAGGGTGGCGTCATAAAGCGACGAGGTAAGGACCAATAAAAGGATAGGAAAGAACCGTATTCATTAAGTAAACCCCAAAAATAAATGAATACTAGATAAGGCGGGTTTTCCATTATTACAAAAACAAATTTTTTTTTCAAGATGGGCCGCCCCAGTCGGCCATCTTGGATCCGGCCACGCAAATCAATAGGGTTCTTCCTTTTCAGGTGGTACATGTGTGACCCGAATTTCAAATCGATATGTGCGAACAGTTTATGAGTTATCGCACTCAACAGCTATAAATGTGACGCGCCGCCCAGTCGGCCATTGGATCCGGCCACGCCCAAAATCAATAAGGGTTCTTCCTTTTCAGGTCAGGGTTACACTGTGTGACCCATCTTTTAATATTCAAAAATTTTTTTCTTTTTCATCGAGTATATGCGCGAAAAAAAACATTTTTTTCAAGATCGGCCCCCCCCCCCGCCCCCCAGTCGGGCATCTGGATCACCGGCCACCAGCCCCAATAATCAATAGGGTTTCTTCCTATTCAGGCGAGAGGATGATGTGTTGTTACATGACTTGTAAGAGTTGTGCATGCGGTTCTGTATTTGACCCCCAAATTTCAAATCGATTATATGCGAACAGTTTATGAGTATATCGCCCAACCTCACAGCTATAAATGTTGACCCCGGCGAACCGACGGACGACGGGACAGCCGGACGGCCACTGAGCTAAGGTACGGTACGTAACGTATGAATACATGTGAACAACAATCTATCCCCTTCCGCCCCACCCGCCGGCGGGGGGGATAAAAACTACAAAAAATTTTTTTTTTTTAATTTCACCAATGAAAAACATAAGGTAACGCAAGTACGCATCAAGGGCATGAAACTCGTTGGGGGTCAATCCACTGGAAACAGTAACACGCGAAGTTGTGTAACCCTGCCAGGATTGGCAGTACCAATCGGCATTCGTGGTCGGTTCGCAACCTGCTGGAACGTAGAGTTATCCGTGCCTGGCGCCCTCTGGACCGGGTGTTCAGGAGGAATCCGAGTGCTTTCCCTCGTAGTTGAACTTGAACCCTGGATCTGTAACAATTTGTTGTCTTAGAGTGGGACCGCCTGACTCCATAACATCAGGAGTCAGGATTATGAAAATTCAAAATTATGACTGAGCGTGATTGGGGTGCAATTTTCAGTTAAAAAGTAATTGTGTAGGTATGCCGGACCAAGGCGAGCAGATCATCCAGGTGTGCTTGGATGAGAATGACGAAATGGAGGAGGAACCTATGGTCCAGGGAATTGTATATAAGAATGATATTGAGGGAGAGGGTGCCATGGCAATACCAACATAGCTCGAAGACCCTCACCCCCATTCCACTGAAAACATGGCGCAGGATAGCAGATCGGCATCGCCATCGCAGTCCGGCAATGATCGCATGATGCTATTCATGAGACAGATGATGGCAAAGATGGAGTTCGGGCTGGAGATGATGGGCAATGGCTTAAGGCGTGACATGGAAGCAATGGGTGATGGCTTAAGGCATGACATGGAATTGATGGGCGAGGGCCTAAGGTATGATATGCGCGAGGGACAGGCAGACATGAAGACAATGAGTGATGATGTGGCATTGAAATTCCGAGCTGTATGGGATGATGTGAATGGAGTAATGGGGTGTGTGTATGGTGTCCAGGAAGAGATGAAGGCGGGTCAGGTCAAATTAACAAATAAAATAAATAAAATACAAACAGAGATAAAAGGACTTAAGGAAGGGGAGGAACAATAAAAAGCACAAATCAGAGGTAATACGGAGGTGATAAAAGAATTAAAAAAGGCCCAGAAAGAAACCAAGGAGGAACTGATAGCAGTCAAGTGAGACGAGAAAGTGCAAGGCGTTTGAGTTTGGCTGGTAATTTGGGTTTGTTCCACTCGTCTCTCTGAAGAAGCTCTGGAACTCGATCTATATAGACTTGACTCTCTCCACCTTAAATTGGGACTTTTGCCTCCCCTCAACCCCTCCCCACCCCCGTTCACATCCCCCCTCTGTCCGTAAGAGGAGTTGTGGCCACCCAGAGATCATCCCCTCGTACGTGATAGGTGCGTTGGTATTCTGACCCCAATTGGCCCCTGTGATTGGCTCTCGGAGTTTTGGTGCGCTGTTTCCCTGTGATGGATCGAGCCATTTGGCGTGATATTTGTGGTTCCAGGTGTTCACCAAACCAGTGTGGGGTGGTTTGGCGTAACATTTTCAGCGAGGGTTGGAAATAGCAGGGTGAGTGAGTGCGGGCTTTTCGGGGAGTGTATGTGATCAGTAATGTTGAAAATGGATGCAGAAAAGCATGTGGAACAAGAGCGAAATAGCTTTGCAATACTTGTTCCCGAAAGGTCCTGATGAATGTTCATTTATTTTGGCAGTGTATAATGGCACGTTCAGTGCTGAAAATAACAAAAATAGTAAAAACAAGTAAAAAACACATAAAATTTCATAGCCCCAGTTGTTTTAGTAATTTTGCTGTCTGGAGTTAACTATTTACATATATATTTACAACTACAATGGCCACCAGTCTACCAGTCAGCCATCTTAGATTAGATCGCAAAATAAAGTGAAGTGCATGTGAAAGCCATCATGTACTTTGCTTGCGCCAAGTTTGAACAAAATCTGACCAAACATGTCTGAGCAATGGTTGGGGACACATTTAAGTAACAAAATGTCTGCCAGTCAGCCATATTGGATCTAATGTTGAAAAAGAATGATGTGCATATGTAAGCAATCACTCATAATTATCTGTGTGCTAAGTTTGAATAAGATTGGTAAATGCATGTCCAAGAAATGGTGAGGAAGTGTTTAACACCGGGGTTTTTTACAACTAAAATGGTCGCCAGTCGGCCATCTTTGATCGGGTCATGAAACAAAATGATGTGCTTATGTATATTATCAATTGTTGTCTTTATGCAAAGTACGAATAAAATCGGTCCATACATGTCCGATATATGGTTGCGGATGCACGCACACACGCACACGCACGCACGGACACGAAAATCAAGACCAAATCCATAAGCCCCTGTTTTGGACTCAGTGCAACGGGGGATAAAAACTGGTTGTACATCCATGAAGCAAAAGCATGTGTACGGCTTATGTGCATGTATAATACATTATGTTTATATGCTTGGGATCATTCCAATTGCACAAGGCCACGGACTAACACCCAGGCTTAAGGCCTGGGACCTGCCGATTTGTGCCGATTCATGCAATGGCGGCACATGATTTTATTGGGGTGGAGTCAGGCCAAGGGCAAACACCGACCCACATATAATATGGATATCTATCTTATAATTCCAGCAATGTGTTGTATGTGTATTGTGTGTGGTGTTGTGTGGTGTTGGTGTGTGTGTGACCGCTGTTTCTCACAACCACTGGTCCGATCTAATTTAACTACTGCCAGTAATTGCTGGGACCTGAGTATTGCCTTTTTCAGTTTGATATTAATCGACAAGTGCTCCCACAGTTATGCCATTTATTACCAACCAATGACAAGACACGTTGCTGGCGTAGGGTGGCCGATGGGGGAAGGGCACCGATTAGTACCGTGGCATAGATGGCAATGGTCAATGGCAGCGAATGTCATGGCAAGCCAAAGACAGGAGGTAACGTGATTTTAATTTGCATTTTAATTAACTCTGTGTGTGGAAGGATCACAGCAGTTGTTACTTCAATGCAAGCGATAATTCGTGGAATGCATGGAACATTCCTACGGCACGCACCACTTCCGGATAGTGATGACTTACTGTATTGTAATAATTTCTCGATTTCTTATGCGCATTTATAGATAAACACAATGCCCCAATTCAGTCGCGTTCTGAGAGCGAAGGAACGGCCTGCTTTGGTTTTTCTGGCCCGCGGTTGAAAGTTTTTTTTTTTTTGCACGTACGGCCACGCACGTACGGGCACGCACTAGTTTTCTAAATCCAGAAAGGGCATAACTCTGTGAAAAATTGATGAAATCTCCTGAAACTCGAACTTGTTCTGTAACTTATCGTTATAAAGCCATGTACCAAGTTTCAGTTGAATATGTTAAAGGGTATGGGGGAAAAATCTGAAAAACTACAGGTTGGACGCACAGATGGACGGATGGATGGAGCGAACCTTTCGTCCCCTCCAGTGAAACCGGTAGATGATTCATAAGAAAACTACACGTATAGGATTTCTAACTACACACTCGCAAGGCGTACCTGGCCACATTAATACAATATACTTAAAAGCTAAATAGACTACAACAAGAGAACTAGCTTTATTCTCCGTGTATGTTTCTTTCTCCCCAGAGATTCAAAACCGCAACAGGACGAAACATTGATGTGAGTGAGTGAGTGAGAGTCACTGGTTGAAGAAAGAACTTAATACATGTGGTAGGACAAACACCGGCTCCACAAGGTAGGGCCTAGTTTGCTGTTCCACGGTTTTAAGTACATATTTATATTCCATATGCAGAATGAAAATTCATATACAGTGGGTCCACAGTCACCACGGCACTACGCTGAATGTAAGTAGCCGTCGAACCATCCTGTACGACCTCAAACAAGGATTAATGGGACCATTGGACCATCATTGCCATGGTGCATTCCCAGGTTGATTGGGTCTTTTTTTTGCTGCAGATTTAAACGTAAATCAAAAACCACGTGATGTGGTGCACCACTGCAAGCACGACTGCGGTAGTAAACATAATCCAGAAATTTTACTTATTACTATTAATCAGCCATCGTATCATAGCCTTTTCATCATGTACGTGCATCCTGCCGTGTTCTGATCATGTCGTTGTCCGCGTAGGTTCAGTTTTGGGTCATGGTCATGGGTAAAGGACGAAGTGGGTCAGCCATCGGCCATTCGTCACAGGGTACGTGTGGCCTCTCTGATTGCTTAATTACTGCTAATCGGACGTCCCTAAATGGGATGCACAGAGCGGAGAGACGAAGATTAACGCCATTAAACATGGCAAATGAGCGCCGGTGTTTAAGGTCGTTAAAGTGAGCGTCAACAACCGCGACAAACCACACACGATTTATGAGAAGATCAAAACATGGAAAGGGCATGGGGTGCCTGTGGCGGCCACGTGCATGCACCTCCACCCCCTCCCATGTGCATGCACCTCCAACCCCCTCCCACGTGCATGCACCTCCACCCCCTTCATGGCTGGCACCTTCCACCCCCCCATGCATGCACTCCCCCCCCCCATGGCATGCACCCCACCCCTCCCTATTGCATTGCAACCTCACCGCCCTCCCATTTCATGCCCTCCACCCCTCCCATGGCTCACCTACCACCCTCCACTGTGCATGCACCTCCACCCTCCCATGTGCAATGCACCTCCACCCTCCCATGTGCCTTGCACTCCCACCCCTCCATGTGCCATCCTCCACTCCGCATGCAAGCTCCCCTCATGTCTTGCCACTCACCCCCCAGTTGCTTGACTCACCCTCCAAGGCTTCACCTCCCCATGGCTTGCACTCCAGCCCCCATCTCAACCTCCACCCCTCCCACGGCGGATGCACCTCATCCCTCCACGGCATGCCCATCTCTCCCCTCCGAAGCATGCCACGTCCCCCCCCCACGGTTAATTACATCTCCACACATCTCGAGCTCGAAAAGAGACATTGCGCGCTGCCCGTTGCGTTAGCAATTTCCCCCAAACCCAAACTCTCCATCAGCACCGATTTCAACCCACGCCTGCTGCAACCCCCCTCCCCTTGCACCCACCCCAACTATTGGCCCAAATCACGACCTACAGACTTTATATGACATTTCTCCCCTGGAAGCCATGGAGCTGTTGGTGTTCGTGCTCATTCTGGGGCCACTTAACGCAGGTGACGGTCACACCAAGTTTTTCGACCGTCAATCAGGTCAAGCTCTTTGCGTTGTGGGGAAGGGAGGGGGCATGGTCATCTTTGGTTCTGTATTTATTACCTGTACTGCGGTAATTGTTGGAAGCTCGTCTTATGTTACCTGCATGATCATAAATTGAATGATATGAAACGTTGACGGATAAATGACGTCACAATTCGGAACCCCTCCCACTGCCTCACAGTCAGTTTATGGCTACTCGCAATTACTATATGAAGGATCTCTGTTCATTACCTCGACCACCGAAGGTGAAGGAGGTTATGTTTTCACCCCTCTCTGTCTGTCTGTTTGTTTGTCTGTCTCTGTCTGTCTGTTCTGTGTGCACGATATCTCAAAAAGTTATGAACGGATTCGGATGAAATTTGGAGAACAGGTTGGGAGTGTGACAAGGACAAATTGATTCGATTTTGGTGAAGATCAGAATCCGGATCTGGATACGAGAATTATTTAATTTATAAAGTGATTCTTCACCATTGAGAGATAAGGCCAAAAACGATATAGTGTCGTATAGCATGATATTTCAAAAATGTATTGGGCCAGATATGTTGTCATGGATCAGGTATTGCATGGCGGAGGTATGCGCTCTACCGAGTGCCCTTCTCGTTATTTGCTGTGTCCCGTGAATTGAAGCCGTGTATCCTTTACTCCGGTGCTGTCTTGATTTCCGCACAAGATGGTGAAAATGTAAGTTCAGGTATTCTGTTTCTTCCCAAAAGTGGACCTCTGGGAGTCTGGGACTGTACCCTGGCCAAATTTCCCTGCTCGTTTACACCGATCCTTCAAAGCCTTTGGGATCGGGCAAGCAGGCAATGTGCATCGAGCGAAGGTTTAACCATATTGCCTCATTTGGATCAGTTCTGTTCTCGAACTGCCATGGCGACCTCAAGGTGCTCCATGGATCGTGAGCTACCAACGGGGCATCAGATCAAGATGTACCTATATCATTTAAGTCTGATAAACGTCACTGAAATTCCTTCGGAGGAATCAAGTAAATAATTATTTTAAATTATTTTTATTTACAGTGATCCAAGTCTCATGGACATTTGTGTATTTTTTACATGGATGATCTTCATTTAATATAATCATCATACTGTATGTACTATCATATTGTAATGGAGTTACGGCGTATATGTATATGTATGCATCGTGTATGCATGTTGCCGAAACACCAATGATTGCGTCTATAACAAGAGAAGTGTGTGTGTGTGCGTGTGTGTGTGTGTGTGTGTGTGTGCACACTCGTGTCACCATGTTGTTTCGTATGCAGCCTGTGGCTGCTGGTTGCATCATTTTCTGGAAGTGTGGATATGCCGCTGACGCAGTGCCCCTTTTTACCAGTAAGCCGGCAATCATTTTGCCGACCTCAGAACGATGACAGACAGAGTCAACCCACATGGTGTTATTTCACCAGAATGACAGGTGCTCAAATTCAAGACCCTGAGATATTAAACCAGTCACCACAGTTAAGGCAACACCAACTTATCCTCTCAACAGTGAAGAATTAGTTGACAAAAAAAATTTATAATTAAAAATTAAAAAAAAAGGAGATTGCTTAAACAGCACCAACGCTCTGCACAGAGTATGGTCCCAATCTCCATTTCGGCGTATAGGCATATGAGCATATATATGCCTAATGTTGGCTTCATGGTTAGGATGGTGGGCTCAGGATCCTGGGGACCTGAGTTCAAAATCCTGCTTGGTTGTTGAATTAATACCAGGTGGGGTTGACTCAGCCTGCCATCCTTCTGAGGTCAGCAAAATGAGGACCAGCTTGCTCGGATGATTGAACCATTTGAGTATCCTGTGTCAGAGTGGTGACCCATCCAGGATTGTGCCCAATAGCCCAGGAGACTGCTTTAGCAGCACTGATGCTCTGTGCAGTTTGGTCCCAATGTATGTGTATGTGTATATGTGTATATATATGTATATATATATTGTTACGGCTGTGGAAATTCGCAATACACCATAAAGGGTCCTTAGATATTTATAATATGTCCTTGTGAATATGTGACTTGCTCGCTTCGTCCTTTCTCATTGATGATACATTTTGTGTTTGGGAGTTAAGAGCCGTTGGTTTGCCGTAATAGGAGGGAATTTGGACCGACGGTTCTCCGCGATTACGCCGCTCGGAATCGCGCACGGACAAGCCGCCTCGGCGGTTTGGTCCGTACGAGATCGTCGAGGGTGGATACCCGTTGGATCACGTGGATTTAGTCATTGAAGATGGCAATCGCCTACCCCACGTGACTTCCGATTGGCGTATTTCGGTTCTGTACAAGGACCGTCGCTCGGAGTTTCCGGGCGGCGTCCTATTCCGGGATCGGTCGGCGACTCGACTGCGGCTCCGTTAGATGCGGTCGGTTGCGCGCACTCGTCGTAACAATATAAAACTACCACCAAAATTTTTCAGGATCGGATCAAAACCCATGAGCTATGCTCGGGACAGACAGCTACAGACAGACAGCCATACATACGACATACAGACCAGACAGACACAGACACCCAAATAAGATATAAGTGTCACTTTTTTTTTCGTGAAATATATTTTTACTTTTTCGTGAACCAATATTATAATATGTTCGCTATCTGGCCTGCCTGGGTGCGACGCGATTCGTACTCAATCGCAACCGCGTCGCCCCGAGCGGACAATCAGTCGTGCCCTCTGGAACTACCGCCAGAGCCAGCCCGGGTGGGGTTAACTCACCACCGATCGTGCCATTGACCCCCCGCGCAGGATAGGGTTTCTCGCCAAATTTCGACCTACCTAAGTACTCTCCGATAGTCGACTGGGCGATCATACCTCGCCGAGTCGGCCTAGGACACGAACCGCTTAAGCGGTCCGTTCCGTGTTCAGTGATACCGAGGGTGTTTGATCGCGCGACCTCGACGGTGATTCTGTTTACCGGGCGTCAAAAACCCTCTACATTTATTCGCGATTCAAGATATAACTTATTTATTCCGCACTTTCAAAAGGAAAAGTGACGAACGGGATACATTTCACACAGGATCATTTATTTAAACGCACACGTATATACAGCCAAGGCAGTCATGCAATGTACAGGCACATAGAGCAAAAGCAATACACCGACTACGTTATTATTTACAAGCACAGTCACTTACACAGTTTCTCTTGGCAGACACGGGCCACAGCATGCATACGAAACAGAGAAAAACCCTCCATAAGGCGAGTAGGCGGGTCGTAACCTTTATGCACGGGACTGGGACCAACGGTTCCGTGGACCGAAGGGTCATACCCGCGCCCTCGTGGCACGACGGTGGCATGTCGCGACGTCGACTCCCCGCCTTGCGTAGCCGCGCCTGACTCGGGCCCCTGGGTGCAGCGAGCTCTCTCCGTCGTTGCTGCTGTGGCTTTCACGACCCACGATCCCGACAAGAAAGCTGAGGCAGAAGGCTTCAGGCCAGAGAGAGACGGATGATGACACAGCGGCGAGAGCTCATGGACCAGGAGAGAATTGATGGACCACAGCGAGCGGTCATGACCAGACGAGGCGAGCCTCGGGGCGTCTGCCCTTTATTATCTGAGGTCCCCCCTTCGCCCCACCCCGCTTCTGCTCACCTCCCTTCTGAGATGCTTCCGCAAAAGGGTTCCCCCCACCCCGACCGCCTCCGCTGTTCACCACCATCGCGGCAGCTGCCTCCCCTGCTCCGTCCCACTCCTCGGAGACACAGGCGGTGAATCCCGTGTCCCATGAACTCTTTGTGGTTCCCTTTCGTTCGAGTTTTCAACGCGGGCTTGTTGCTGCTTAGGAGGTTTCAAACAATAGAAAAAGAAAAACGCCATCTCAATAGAGTCGCGCACCCGGTGACACTAGAGGATCCTTTAAACAGACTGGTGGGGACTATCTGACATAAGCTTAGCTGTCATAACTGG
>CM068954.1:170192032-170212158 GCA_035128595.1 Eptatretus atami | reverse complement strand
AGAGAGAAGAATCCTCTTGGGTCTTTATGGCGTGGGACTTGGCAGAAAGAAGACTCCCACGAGACCGTTGCAGGTTACCTGCACCCTCGTGGTGTCTGGCTTGGGCGACCCACGATGCCCTTCCCACAGCAGCTAGCGTAGCCGCGGTCGAGCTCGGCCTTCCGTGTGGCAGGCGAGCTCTCTCCGGCTCTCTCCACACGAACGCGCTTGGGCGACCCGCGATGCTCCTTCCCCACGGCAGCTAGCGTAGCGCGGGTCGAGCTCGAGCCCCCGTGTGGCAGGCGAGCTTCTCCGGCTCTCTCCACACGAACGCGCGGTTTGCGCGACACAGCAGGCAAGGCTGCGCCCCCAGCTCGCGTCTCCTTCGCGACGCCCGGACCTCCACGCAGCTCCCCGGCCTCTGGCCTCCTCCCGACTCCCCCAACTGCGAAGCAAAAAGCATACTCCTCCCACGGGACTCACACACACGAACTCTGCACGGGACTCCACGAACTCAGCCCACAAACTCAGCCCTACCACGGGACTCTTTCCACGAACTCTTTTTGGATTCTCCTTAAACAAAGAAAAGATGTCCTCTTTATCCTTTGCACCCTCCCCCGCACCCGGCGTGACTCATGCCTCGTGATCCACCCCCGCTCAACCACGAGTGGGAGGGAGTTGTTGACGTCACCGCAGGGTTCTTCTTCCTCTTCGCAGAAGAGGGGAGGGACGTCTCCCTTGTTTCTTTCCCTAACTATTAAATTGATCCGCAGCGCATCTAATCGTTTCAAAACATTTAAACAATGGGAGGTGAGCTATCTAGGGAACATGCACTTAACGACATAGCTGACTAAGGGAACCTGTATGTTGTGTGCGATTGAATTCCAAATTCGTAACAATATCATGATCTAGTTGTGTTTTCCTGACAATGGGTGTGGTGCACCCATTATGGGCGGAGCCACGCTCAAAAAATATGTTTTTAGGGGGTATCCGATTTCAATTTGCATCTTCTCCTAGGGGGTTTATCGAATCTGACAGGGGTTTCAGTATTTGGTTAGCCCAATGGCACCTGCATAGCCCCACGGAGCTCGATTTTATTTTCGTCCCAAGGTCAAGGTCACAAGGTCACGAACTTAGAAAATTTCGAATTTTGACATAAAATCATATGACCGCCCAAACTTTGAGAGCTAGGATGACAATATTTTTTATGCATAATCTTGAGGTCATTCCCCACCTAAAGTCTGGAAACCATTTTGCTCTCTCTCGAACACCTTGCCCATGGCGCCCCTTCAAGTTTGTTTTTACGCTGATTTCATCAAAGTATGGATAATCCGAGGAGTGTGAAATGCCATAAAGCCTATATGACGTTATATTGTTCCTGGATGTTCCAGAGGAAGTTTTGCACCAAAGGTCATAATTTTGACTTTTGACCTTTAAAGTTCACAAAGGTAAATTTTCAAAGTTGTGGGAATCGAACCGGGTTTTCGACCTTCTTCGACGAACTAACTCCAATAAGCTATAGCACGTATCCTGTTTCCTTATTTTAATGTCCACAACATTGTTTTGTGACCTTTAAAGGTTATGCAAAGGTCAAATTTTGAAAGTTGTTTAACGAAACCGGGTTTTCGACATTTTGCAGCTAATAACCTGTCACTCGTACCACATCATGTTGATCATTTTTATAACTTGGTCAAACATTATCACATCGTCTCATCCTTGACTTCTGAAACAATCTACATCATCAAATACCGCTCGTGAACCATCGTCGTCTTCAGACTTGTGTATATTATATATATATTATATAATATATAATATATATATATATATATATATATATATATATATATATATATATTTAAAGAAGAAGAAGGCACTTCCAACCAAAAGTAAAAACTAGATCTACCCCGCTAATTTGAGCAAAAAAGCGAGAGCAGACCCAGTCTCAGGGCAAGGTTTCGCCGGCTTCATCAGGCTAATGTTGACCTTTTGGCCAATGTTGACCTCAAAAATAATTGGTGGTTGAATTCAATGACCAAATGTGCAACTCCTCTTCAAATTTCAAGTCAATCTGATGAAAATTAAGGATTTTAGAAATACCACCTTAGTTGTTGACCTTTGGCCGATGTTGACCTTTTGGTCTTTGCCGACTTCAAAAATAATTGGCGAGTTGAATTCAGTGACCCGAAATATAAATCCTCATCAAATTTCAAGTCAATTGGATTAAAAATGACGATTTTAGAAATCTGACCTCAAGATGACCTCTGACCTTTGACCTCAAAAGCAATAGGCTTCTCAGTTGACACTACCTCTACAACTTGGTAAAGTTTCATGACGATCGGTTTAGAATTGTGATCTGTAGAGGATTGACAGACAGACAGACAGACAGACCGACCGACAAACAGACAGAATGACAAAATGGATTGTCCAATATACTTGAAAAATCTTCAATTTTACAAGTAACAAACTCGAATGGCACTCAGTAGAGTGCATACCTTCGCCAGGCCGAACAGTTTATGTTTTGTATCCCACTGATAGACCGGATATGGATTTGTACCTCAACGAAAGTCTAATTGGCTTGTTCTTGTCGCCGAACCAACTCATCCACCGAGTTTTGCCATAACCCATCTGCAATGTTTTGAAATATCATGTTATAATATGTAGTTTTTGGCCCCAAATTTCAATGGTGAAGAATTACTTAAAAAATTTTTTTAATCTTCTCGTATCTGGATCCGGATCTTCACCAAAATCGAATCATTTCGTCCTTGTCACACACTCAGCTTCTCCACCAAATTTCGTCCGAATCCGTCCACCGTTTTGATATATCCAGTTCACAGACAGACAGACAGACAGACAGGGGTGAAAACGTAACCTCTGTCCACCTTCGGTGGCGAAGGTAATAACATTACAATCTGGTCCAGCAAGGCAAAGTATGTTTACAGAATATCCCAATTTTCAAGTGTACAGTGTTGCAGAAGAAAGTATAACTTTGTGGAAATATCACCACTTTTAATTGCCCATCCAAGATGGGATGAGATGGGCACTCCCGCCCCCAGGGCAGGAGTGCTGATGCTGGTCATAGTAGTCAATGGACAAATACATATGGTATATGGGATCTGAACCTTGACTCACAGCATCATGAAGCATCTGCTGAGATGAGAACATTAAATAGGTCAACTCAGAGGTCAACCTTTCGTCAAAAAAAGAAAAAAAAAATCAGGATTCCACTGATATTATGCTTTATCTTTTGTACGGTCGGGAGGGAGGGGGCACGATCGGGATTTTGTACCGTCGGGAAATTATATAAAAAATATAATTTTATAATGTGAGAATGAAGAGTGCTCAAATTGGAGATTTTGGAGGCAATTGCATGAAGAATTGTACAATTTTCAATTGTACAATACAATAATTGTACAATTGTACAAGAACTCTTACTTAACACGGTACAATTTCCGATCCGGTGTTACCATATTCTGTGTTACTGGGCATTGGTTCTACTGAAGGGATTTCTAGGCCAGGGTCGTGCCGGTTTGCCATTCCTCTCCCAGCAGTAGTCAGGGCAGGAATTTGTCATTTGTTCAGAGTGCCGGCGATAGCTCGCTTACTCTTTGCGAAGGACACCGTGGCATCTTTATCGTCCACCAACTCATGGCGGCAGACGGGATGCCCAGTTTGACGTCCACCCGAGGGGTGGTGAACACACTGATGCATCACCCTCCATGTGAAGCACCAGCATGACAGTTCCGAACTGGAACAAGAATCGAACCCTGCAGCTGAGACAACTCAAAGGCGAATACGCAAACCTCTGGGGGTATCGTGCCAGCCCAGGAATGAAATTGCAAATATTGATGCAGGATTCAAAATTTTAATTTATAAAATGTTGAGTCAACTGATTGCACATGAGCTCATCACTTTATTTTCCCAGGGCCATATATTTATTAGGGTTGGTGTGGATAGGCGCCATATATTTATTATGTATGCGAATCAATTTTGATTCACCTCGGTCCCCTCTCCCCCCCCCCCCCCCCAATTGCCCATACACACTGTGTGTATAACCTCAGCCTGGAGCACTACACCCACCTCTGCCCCCTTCTCATTAAACAGAGCATGACTTTTCGGTGAAGGTTTTGATGGAATCTTTTTCAAAGAAACGAAACCTTTTGTTGACCAAACATAACATGATGATGGGATCCCAAATCCAAATCCCATATACTAGGTTGATTTGTCCATTGTCTACAACTGTCCTTGTAATTCATTTCAAAGTACAATGCTGTCTACTAATATCCTGCCACCTGTGCAATATCAGAACGAGCCTCTTCATTAACCTTATAATCACCGAAAATTAAAGAATGACAATTTTTAAGCAAAGCATCAAATGTATGGCGATCCAGAATTTAATTATTAGTTATAATTTTAAAATTGTATGAATTATGCCACATTTAGGTTTCAGAATGCAGAAATACATGATTCATAGATTGCTGTCCATAGTTTACTTTGATTTACAAAGGAGCATAACATCACAGGATACTCAAATATGGGGTACTTGTGTGCTATGAGCTCTCCGTGCTCAAATGGATCTCCAACAGTGTTCGGTTGGTTTCTGGAGAGGATCCATTGTGGGTCCGGTGGTGCCATCACAATCAATCCTGCTGGCATCCAAGAAGTTGTCGGTTCAAATCTAGTTGAAGGCAGCATTTCAAGGATTTGGATTCTTTGGCTGTATGGGATTTACCTTGTCCATTCAGTAAAGAAGAACAACCCAGCTGGCTCATTAATGACTTCCTGGAAGAGGGGAATTTGCCTGCCCTGCCTGGTCTGCTCTACATGTGACATCATTCAACACATTGTGGCTGTACATTTGCTACTCTCAGGGAAACTTGGTATGGGCACTGATATACTATCTAGGAAAAGGTCATTACGATCATCAATGTACCAGAGGTGTGGATGTTGCTGAACCAGTCTCATGGCAAGGTGGTTTGACATGGCCTTAGCAGTGGTAGTAGCCTGGGCAGGAATTTGGAATTTGGATTTTGCATAATTTGCTTTAAAACTGATTTTTTTTTTATTGATTTTAAAACTGCATGACATTTAAAAACTGCCGTCCTGCCCTTTCTGTCCTCCGACTCTAACTAGCCGCTCTAGGCCGCAACATTAATCTCGAAGCCCATATTTTATTACCCTCGCCAAGTCTAAGTTTTAAGCTCTCCTTCAGTTCTTTGTCCGTCCTATTCTCCTCAATTCTTCTTTGTCAGTGGAATTGCCTCCGAGAGTCTGTCCTCTTATCTCCTTTCCATTAACTGTTTCACAACACTGCCAGTTGTCCCCTTGGTGGCAAAATGACAAGGTAGTTAAACGCAGCCCTTCGTCTCGTAATATCTTCTTTCGTACCTATCCATGAGCTTTAGTTGCGTCGCCAAATCCCCTGAATCCGTCGTTCACGCGGGAGTTCATATATTGGTGTCAGTGTCTCTTAATGTCTGTGGAATATAAACTCTCAACATTATTGGGATGTCCCAGTCTTGCTCCTTCCCTTCTCACAGTGTCTGACCATCCCCCCAGAAACTCCTGGGATGCACGCATTCTTCCACTACCTGTTTCCTGGTTAAACTCCCAACATCCAAGCTTACTGCATATCTCCACTCTTTTGTTCCCGTTTTGAAAAAAATTTGTATACTTAGTCAAGGCTCATGGAAGAGCTAGTACTGGTACACTGAATGGATCAGGATGCAACAGGACAACAGGAACAGCAGAGAGAGAGAGAGAGAGGAAGAGAGAGAGAGAGAGAGAGAGAGAGAGAGAGAGAGAGAGAGAGAGAGAGAGAGAGGAGAGAGAGGGAGAGAGAGAGAGATATGACCTGTATGCGATGGTGAAGTGATAAGCCCATAGGCTCAGCTTTATTACAGGAGATTCCAACAATCTTGAAGGCCTTGGTTTCCATGTGTCAAACTGAGCAATATGTGAAGCAGGGGAGCCAACCCAGAGGGGGGAGCAGTACTCCATCAAGCTGCAGATGAAGACCTTGTAGGTGGATAGGAGTTCAGGTGTGCCAAGGAAGGATTTTGGTATGATGGAGGATGCCCAGTCAGCAGCTGGCTTTGGAGGCCAACTTTGAAAGGTGGTTTGCCCCAAAAAGATCATGTCTGATAGTGAGTGAGACCAAGGAGTTTGAATGACTGAACTTCCTCAAGAGAATTGTGAAGAAAGTAGATGAGAAGGTTTGTCAGATGGTCCTTTCAGAGAGAGATAGTGAGAGTGAGAGAGATTTGTCAGGATTGAAATAGTATTCCAAGTGTTTGAACAGCTGGCAGCTTGTGATTTTGTCAAGGTCTGAAGAGAGAGGGAAGAGGCTGCAGCATTCCTGTTTGAAGGATGAGGGGTGTCAGTGGGGTGGTCATCAGCAAATAGATAAAGGGGATTTTCCAGAGAGTCAGAGAGATCATTTATGAAGACCAGGAATAGGACTGGGTTCAGAATATTGCCTTGGGGCACTCCAGCCTTAACAGGGAGAAGAGATGAAAAGATTCTGTTGAGAGCCACATGTTGGTTACGAGAATAGAGGAAGTCAGTAAGCCATGTGTGGAGTTGGCTGTGCCGTCTGGTGCAGTCACAGTCAGAGTCAATAGGCAGAGTATGGAGAGCAATGCGGAATGCCGGACTGTATCAAAAGCATGAGATATGTCCAGAGAGATGGCCCTCATCTCATGTCTGACATTGAGGGCCATCATCCATTGCTGGGTGAGTAGAAGCAGCATGTCCAAGGTGGAGTGACCTGGTCTGAAACCAAATTGGTGAGCTGCGATGAAGTTGTTGGAGAAAAGGAAGGTTTTCACATCAACTGTGATGATAGATTCCATGACCTTGCTGATGAATGGAAGTAAGCTGATAGGTCTGCAGTTAAGGGGATCAGTTTTTGCACCTTTTGATGTAATGCAGTGATGGTGGATATCCAAGCAGATGGAAGATGAGATAAGGCAAATGACAGGGAGAAAAGGGCAGAGAGAGGATGTGAAAGGGCAGCAGAGCAGGTTTTTAAGACACGTGAGATGATACCGTCCGGTGCAGTCGGAGAGTCAGAGTCGAGGGTTGAAAGAACATTCTCCACCTTCTCAGGTGCAAAAGATACAGAGCCCAGGAGCAGTTGGGTATGACAAGCAAGAATGGTACCGAGAGCGACGGGTTGGGAACACGAGATTTGGAAGTAAACAGAATTGAGACATTCAGCCTTCTCAGCAGTTGGCTGTGATGCCATTTGACGAGAGGAAAGGGATGGAAGGGGAGCATACACCAGAGATAAACTTTACAAGATGCCACCAGGTTTTAGAGGAGGGAGACAAGTTTGAAAGTTCATTCTTGAGGTTGGACAGATGGTGTTTTCTGGCTCCCCTGAGAGTGGACACACACTTGTTGCAGACACTTTTCGGAATGCACGGAGATTGCCTTCGGTCTGATTAGCCTTCCAGGAAGAGAAGGGAAGTTGTTTCAAAGCAACTGCCTCACCACATGATTCAGTGTACCATGGGTGGGAAGAAGGGGAGCATAATTTAAGACGAGATGAGATATGATGAATCTGTGCATGAGAGAGAGAGAGAGAGCAGGTTTCTGTGGAAGAATTCCCAGGCTGAGTTAACATCAGGGGTAGTCGATATTGGAGACCAACCATGAAGGGAGATGGCTACCTGCAGTCCCTGCCATTCTGCCTGAGTGAACTGCCAGACTAGCCTGCGTTGAGGCAGATCTCTGAGAATAGCCAGAGAGATGTTGACTCTCATGAGCACACGATCAGATGAACCAATTGGAGCAGAGGAAGAGCAGGAGACATTTGCAGGAAAGTTTGTAATTTTCAGAAAAGAGGATTTGCGATTTGAAGAAATCCAGGTCGGAAAGTTGACAGATTGAGTCGGTTCCATGGAGTCACAGAAGTCCTTTGCTGAAGAGCCATGCCTGATGAGAGAGGTACCAACACCCAGCCAAGTTGCCACAATTGAAATTGCCACACATGAGGAAGAGACAGCTGGGATGAGGACCTCATCCCCCATCCATGGGGGGTTTGTACCCCCCATCCTCCACCCTCACAGCCCTTTCTCTTTCCCCCCCCCCATTCTCCACCCTCCAGCCCGCTTGTCAGCCTTCTCACATGGGTTACTTAAGGTCTTCCATGATCTTCGATACATATATTAAAACAACACACACACACACACACACACACCTTAAGGCAGGATCAAAGCTAGACTATTAACACACCAGGACAGAAACTTCACATCCACACCTCATTGCACACAGATTTGTCACGGTGGCTACAGGTGTGCGTGTGTGCGAGCGATCACCTGTATAACCCCGGTCGCAAAACCTGCTTGCGTACGGCTGCATGGCTCATTGCATGATTGGCCTCTCCCTGGAGACTCACAATGACTGGTATAGTTGATTGTTTTTAATCAAGCAAAGTGGGAAAAATCGTTCTGAACGATCGGGACTTAAGAATTTACGATGTACGTGCATGGGATGCACTTTCACCATCGCAGTCACACAGTCATACAGGAGAGATGAAGACAAAGACTATTAAAACTAGTAATTAATGAAGGGAAGGCCATGCACTGAACCCCTGTCTATGCAGAAATATATTTGTGCTTATCAAG
The DNA here is from genome assembly GCA_035128595.1 of Eptatretus atami. Classification (NCBI taxonomy): domain Eukaryota; kingdom Metazoa; phylum Chordata; class Myxini; order Myxiniformes; family Myxinidae; genus Eptatretus; species Eptatretus atami. The sequence goes on along the minus strand of CM068954.1, from coordinate 170,203,549 downwards.
CATTTAAATTCATTTTTCCTTCGTTATTTCTGAGAATATTAAGAATTATCACCTCGTGCCGTGAACATGTTGGACACATTTGCCTGCAGGTATTACCTCCAGATGCTGGAGATGATTTTGTGTCTGCCTTGATGTCCTCACGTCCGTTGACGAACACATCTCCGCTGAGCTTCTGTTTTGTGCTCTAAATGCATTTAAATCAGTCACAGACAAACTTGCTCTTGTTCTTGCCATATTCTCTTGATTTATTCTCAATTGTTCTTCTCATTGCTCCTCTGTCTCAAGAAGTCACCCTTTGCGCATTCAAAATTCACGTTCTGTTTCAACTGGTCTGTACCTGAAGAAAGAAAGGATTGATTTTTTATCTGAAAAAGACTTTAAAAATATAACGTTGGTCAATGAATCAAAGATGAATTGTATTTAAATTTGGGATTGTATGTCACAGTTGCTGAAGACGGATGCGAACAATCCTAAAATCGGACCGGCACGGAGTAAAGTCCATGTCGAGATAAAAAGTAAAGTGATATGGTCATATGGTGTGAAAAAAGAAAGGCATAGTGTGATAAAAAGTAGTGTGCAATGATGCAATAAAAGGGATGGGCAATAAAAGGGATGGTGCAATAAAAGTTATGGTGGGATAAAGGGTATGGTATGATAAATGGTATGGTGCGGTAAAGTTATGTGGGATAAAGGGTATGGTATGATAAATGGTATGGTGTGGTAAAAGTTATGGTGGGATAAAGGTATGGTATGATAAATGGTATGGTGCGGTAAAAGTTATGGTGGGATAAAGGGTATGGTATGATAAATGGTATGGTGTGGTAAAAGTTATGGGGGATAAAGGGTATGGTATGATAAATGGTATGGTGGGTAAAAGTTATGGTGGATAAAGGGTATGGTGTTATAAAAATGTAGTGTGATATGGGGCGATAAAAAGGTATGGTGGGATAAAAGGCATGGTATGATAATGTATGTGTGATGAAGGGTATGGTATGATAAATGGTATGGTGGGATAAAGGGTATGGTATGATAAATGGTATGGTGTGATAAAGGGTATGGGTATGATAAATGGTATGGTGTGATAAGGGTATGGTGTATGATAAAATGTAGTGGTGTGGTAAAGTTATGGTGGGATAAAGGGTATGGTATGATAAATGGTATGGTGCGGTAAAAGTTATGGTGGATAAAGGGTATGGTATGATAATGATATGGTGTGGTAAAAGTTATGGTGGGATAAAGGGTAGGGGATAAAGGGTATGGTGAGATAAAAGGTATGTGGGATAAATGGTATGGTGTGATAAAAAAAAATGTAGTGTGATATGGTGTGGTAAAAGGTATGGCGTGATAAAAGGTATGGTGGGATAAAGGGTATGGTGTTATAAAATGTAGTGTGATATTGGTGTGATAAATGGTATGGTGTGATAAAGGGTATGGTATGATAAATGGTTATGGTGTGTGATAAAGGGTATAGTGTTATAAAAATGTAGAGTGATATGGTGTGATAAAGGTATGGTGGATAAAGGGTATGGTGGGATTAAAGGGTATGGTGAGAAAAAGGTATGTTGGATAAATGGTATGGTGCGATAAAAAAAATGTAGTGTGATATGGTGTGGTAAAAGAGTATAGGCGTGATTAAAAGGTATGTGGGATAAAGGGTATGGTGTTATAAAAATGTAGAGGTGATATGGGTGTGATAAATGGTATGGTGTGATAAAGGGTATGGTATGATAAATGGTATGGGTGGGATAAATGGGTATGGTATGATAAATGGTATGGTGTGATAAAGGGTATGGTGTTATAAAAATGTAGTTGGATATGGGGCGATAAAAGGTATGGTGGGATAAATGGTATGGTGTGATAAAAAGGGGTATGGGTGTTATAAAAATGTAGTGTGATATGGGGCGATAAAAGGTATGGTGGGATAAAGGGAATGGTATGATAAATGGTATGGTGTGGATTGAAAGGGTATTGGTATGATAAATGGTATGGTGGGATAAAGGGTATGGTATGATAAAAGGTATGGTGTGAGGATAAAGAGGTATGGTGTTATAAAAATATGTAGGTAGATATGGGCGATAAAGGTATGGTGGGATAAAGGGTATGGTATGATAAAATGGTATGGTGTGGAAAAGTATGGTGAAAATGGTATGGTGGGATAAAGGGTATGGTGAGATAAAAGGTATGTTGGGATAAAATGGTATGGTGTGATAAAAAAATGTAGTGTGATATGGTGTGGTAAAAAGGTATGGCGTGATAAAAGGTATGGTGGGATAAAGGGTATGGTGTTATAAATGTAGTGTGATATGGTGTGATAAATGGTATGGTGTGATAAAGGGTATGGTATGATAAATGGTATGGTGTGATAAAGGTATAGTGTTAAAAAATGTGAGTGTGATATGGTGTGATAAAAGGTATGGTGGGATAAAGGGTATGGTGGATAAGGTATTGGTAGACAAAAGGTATGTTGGGGATAAAATGGTATGGTGGATAAAAAATGTAAGTGTGTATGGTGTGGATAAAGGTATGGGTTGATAAAAGGTATGGTGGATAAAGGGTATGGTGATAAAATGTAGTGTGTATGGTGTGGTAAATGGTATGGTGTGATAAAGGGTATGGTATGATAAATGGTATGGTGGATAAAGGTATGGTATGATAAATGGGTATGGTGATGATAAAGGGTATGTGTTATAAAAATGTAGTGTGATATGGGGGATAAAAGGTATGGTGGGATAAATGGTATGTGTATAAAGGGTATGGTGTTATAAAAATGTAGTGTGATATGGGGCGATAAAAGGTATGGTGGATAAAGGGAATGGTATGATAAATGGTTATGGTGTGATGAAGGGTATGGTATGATAAGGATGGTATGGTTGGGATAAAAGGGTATGGTATGATAAATGGTTAATGGTGGGATAAAGGTGATGGTATGATAAATGGTATGGTGTGATGAAGGGTATGGTATGATAAAGTATGGTATGGTATGGGATAAAGGGTATGGTTGATAAATGGTATGGTGGGATAAAGGGTATGGTATGATAATGGTATGGTGTATAAAGGGTATGGTATGATAAATGGTATGGGTGGTGAGAAAATGGTATGGTGATGATAAATGGTATGGTGTGAGTAAAGGGTATGGTGTTATAAAAATGTAGTGTGATATGGGGCAAAAAGGTATGGTGGGATAAAGGGTATGGTATGATAAAAGGTATGGTGTGAAGAAGGTATGGTATGATAAATGGTATGGTGGGATAAAGGGTATGGTATGATAAAAAATGTAGTGTGATATGATGTGATAAAATAGGTATGGTGTGAAAAGGTATGGTGGGATAAAGGGTATGGTATGATTATAAATGGTATGGTGTGATAAGGGTATGGTGTGTATAAAGGGTATGGTATGATAAATGGTATGGTGGGATAAAGGGTATTGGTATGATAAATGGTATATGTGGGATAAAGGTAATGTATATAAATGGTATGGGTTGATAAAGGGTATGTGTGATAAAATGGTATGGTGGGATAAAGGGTATTGTATGGATAAAGGTTATGGTGTGATAAATGTATATGGTGGGATAAAGGGTATGGTATGATAAATTGGTATGGTGGGATTAAAGGGATGATATGATAAATGGTATGGTGGGATAAAGGGTATGGTATGATAAAAGGTATGGTGTGATATATGGTATGTGTGATAAAGGGTATGGTATGATAAATGGTATGGTGGGATAAAGGTTATGGTATGAAAAGGGTTATGGTGTGTTATAAAATGTAGTGTGATATGGGGCGATAAAAGGTATGGTTGGGATAAAGGGATGGTATGATAAATGGATATATGGTGTGATAAAGGGTATGGTATGATAAATGGTATGGTGGGATAATGGTATGGTGTGATAAAATGTGTGTGATATGGGGGATTAAAAAGGTATGGTGTGATAAAAGGTATGGTGTGAAAATAGTGTGATATGGTGTGATTAAAGGTATGGTGGATAAAGGGTATGGTGTGATAAAAAATGTAGTGTGATAGGTGCGATAAAAGGTATGGTGGGATTAAAAAGGGTATAGGTGTGATAAAATGTATGGTGGGATAAAGGTATGGTGATAAAAGTATGGTGGATAAGGGTATGGTATGATAAATGGTATGTTTGATAAAAATGTAGTGTGATATGGTGTGATAAAAGGTATGGGTGTATAAAAGGTATGGTGGAATAAAGGGTATGGTGGGATAAAAATGTAGTGTGATATGGTGCGATAAAAGTATGGGGAAAAGGTGGGATAAAAGGTATGGTGGATAAAAGTATGGTGGGATAAAAGGTATGGTGTGATAAAGGGTATGGTATGATAAATGGGTATGGTGGGATAAGGGTATGGAATGGATAAAAGGTATTGGTGGATAAAGGTATGTGATAAAGGGAGTGGTGTGATGATAAATGGTATGGTGGGATAAAGGGTATGGTATGAGGAAATATGGTGTGATATAGTGAATAAAAGGATGATATGGTGGGATAAAGGTATGGTGTGGTAAAAGTATGATGTGATAAAGGTATGGTGTGATAAGGGTATGGTAGATAAATGGTATGGTGGGATAAAGGTATGAATATGATAAATGGTAATGGTGGATAAGGGATATGGTATGATAAAAAGGTATGGTGTGATATTGGTATTAGTGTGATAAAGGGTATTGGTATGATAAATGGTATGTGATAAAGGTATGGTATGATAAAGGGTATGGTGTTATAAAAATGTAGTTGATATGGGGCGATAAAGTATGGTGGGATAAAGGATGGTATGTAATGGTATGGTGTGATAAAGGTATGTATGATAAATGGTATGTGGGATAAATGGTATGGTGTGATAAAATTATGAGTGTGAATGTGGGATAAAAGGTATGGTGTGATAAAAGGTATGGTGTGATAAAGGTAGGGTGGTTGTATAAAGGGTATGGTATTGATAAATGGTATGGTTGATAAAAAGTAGTGTGATATGGTGTGATAAAAGTATGGTGTGAGATAAAGGTATGGTGGGATAAGGGTATGGTGATGATAAAAAGTAGTTGATATGGTGGATAAAAGTATTGTGGGATAAAATGTATGGGTGATAAAAGGTATGGTGGGCATAAAGGGTAATGGTGGATAAAAGTGTATGGTGTGGTAAAAGGTATGGTGGGATAAGGGGTAATGGTATGATAATGTATGGTGTGAGGTAAAATGTAGTGTGATATGGTTGATAAAAGGTATGGGGTGTGATAAAAGGTATGGTGGGATAAATGGTATAAAATGGTGATAAAAATGTAGTATGTGAATGGGCGATAAAAGGTTATGGGGGATAAAGGTTTGGTGGATAAAAGGATGGTGGTGATAAGGTATGGATAAAAGTATGGTGTGATAAAGGGTATGGTATGATAAATGGTATGGTGGGATAAAGGGTATGTGTGAATGATAAAAGTATGGTGGGATAAAAGGTATGGTGTGATAAAGGTATGGTGGGATAAAGGGTATGGTATGATAAATGGTATGGTGGGATAAAGGGTATGTATGATGTATGGTGTGATTAAAATGTAGTGTGATATTAGTGAGATAAAAGGTATGGTGGATAAAGGATGGTGTGGTAAAAGTTATGGTGGATAAAGGGATTGGTGGGATAAAGGGTATGGTGAGAAAAAGGTATGTTGGGATAAATGGTATGGTGCGATAAAAGAAAATTAGTGTGATATGGTGGTAAAGGTATGGTGTATAAAAGTTATGGTGGGATAAAAGGGTATGGTGTTATTAAAAATGTAGTGTGATATGGTGTGTAAATGGATGTGTGATAAAGGGTATGGTATGATAAATGGTATGGTGGGTATAAAGGTTTATGGTATGGTAAATGGTATGTGTGATAAAGGGTATGGTGTATAAAAAATGTAGTGTGATATGGGGGATAAAAGGTATGGTGGGAATAAATGGTATGGTGTGATAAAGGGTATGGTGTTATAAAAATGGTAGTGTGATATGGGGCGATAAAAGGTATGGTGGGATAAAGAATGGTATGATAAATGGTATGGTGTGATGAAGGGTATGGTATAGATAAATGGTATGGTGGGATAAAGGGTATGGTATGATAAAGGTATGGGTGTGATAAAGGGTATGGTGTTATAAAAATGTAGTGTGATATGGGGCGATAAAAGGTAAGGTGGGATAAAGGAATGGTATGATAAATGGTATGGTTGATGAAGGGTATGTATGATAAATGGTATGTGGGATAAAGGTATGGTATGATAAATGGTATGGTGGGATAAAGGGTATGGTATGATAAATGGTATGGTGTGATGAAGGGATATGGTATGATAAATGGTATGGTGGGATAAAGGGGATGGTATGATAAATGGTATTGGTGGGATAAAATGGTATGGTATTGATAAATGGTATGGTGTGATAAAGGTATGGTAATGATAAATGGTATGGTGGAAAGGTATGTATGATAATGGTATGGTGTGATAAAGGGTATGGTTATAAAAATGTAGTGTGATATGGGGCATAAAAGGTATGGTGGATAAAGGTATGGTATGATAAAGTTATGGTGTGTATGAAGGTATGGTATGATAAATGGTATGGTGGGATAAAGGTATGGTATGTATAAGGTATGGTGTGATAAAAATGTTGTGTGATATGATGCGATAAAGTATGGTGTGATAAAAGGTATGGTGGGATAAGGTATGGTATGATAAATGGTATGGTGTGATAAAAAAAAGGGGTATGGTGGGATAAAGGGTTTGGTACGGTATGGTATGATAAATGGTATGGTGGGATAAAGGGGTATGGTATGATAAATGGTATTGTGGATAAAGGGTATGGTATGATAAATGGGTATGGCGTGATAAAGGGTATGGTGTATAAATGGTATGGTGGATAAAGGTATGGTATGATTAAAAAGTATGTGTGAAAATGTAGTATGGTGTGTATAAAGGGTATGGTATGATAAATGGTATGGTGGGATAAAGGGTATGTATGATAAATGGTATGGTGGGATAAAGGTATGGTATGATAAAAGGTATGGTGTGATATATGGTATGGTGTGATAAGGGTATGGTATGAAAATGGTATGGTGGGATTAAAGGGTATGGTATGATAAAGGGTATGGTGTTATAAAAATGTAGTGTGATATGGGGCGATAAAAGGTATGGTGGGATAAGGGTATGGTAGATAAATGTATGGTTGATAAAGGGTTATGGTATGATAAATGGGTATGGTGGGATAAAATGGTATGGTGTGATAAAAATGTAGTGTGATATGGTGGGATAAAAGGTATGTGTGATAAAAGGTTATGTGTATAAAAGGTATGGTGGGATAAAGGGTATGTATGATAAATGGTATGTTGTAAAAATGTAGTGTGATATGGTGTGATAAAGGTATGGTGTGATAAAAGGTATGGTGGGAGATAAAGGGTATGGTGTGATAAATGGTATGGTTGGAAAAGGTATGTATGATGTATGTGTGATAAAATGTAGTGAATAGTAGATAAAAGGTATGGTGGGATAAAGGTATGGTGTGATAAAAATGTAGTGTGATATGGTGCGATAAAAGGTATGGTGCGATAAAAGGTATGGGGTGATAAAGGTTGGTGGATAAAAGGTATGTGGATAAAGGTATGGTATGATAAATGGATATGTGGATAAGTATGGAATGATAAAAGGAGTATGGTGGGATAAAAGTATGGGGATAAAGGTATGGTGGGATAAAAGGGTATGTGTTGATAATGGTATGGTGGGATAAAGGGTATGGGTTATGATGTATCGGTGTGAATAAAAATGTAGTGTGATATAGTGAGATAAAGGTATGGTGGATAAAGGGTTATGGTATGATAAAAGGAATGGTGTGATAAAAGGTATGGTGGGATAAAGGGTATGGTATGATAAAAGGAATGGTGGGATAAAAGGTATGGTGTGATAAAAAGTAGTGAAGCTAAATGACTGAACATGAAAAAAAATAAAACAAGTTAGAACAGCTGTACACACAACGTCACAACAGAGTTTGTAAAGTTCACCACTGGCACATCTGCAAAAACCTTCATATTCCAGTTCCAGAATATTTATGGGAAAATGAACCAAAAGCAATCACTGAAAACATTGAAGAATCGCTCACGTATGACCTTATGATCCCATCAGGCATGAACATCGAAAACAAAGCATTGTGACCAGATATCATACTTTGGCACAAAAAAAGCAGCACTCCAATATGACGTTGTGGACTCGAGACAACCAGTTAGCGTGTAGATCATACCCATTTTGCTGTGAAGCGTAGCGTGGATTAAAAAAAAAAAAAAAAAATTTAGATGTGAGCTGACATTACTTGGCCAGTAAGGCAGTGTCAGAGTGACGAAAATGAAAATTTTTTTTTCTTTGTGCAACCCCATTTTTTTTTCATTTTTTATACAAAGCTAAAATCCGGCTCTGGTTGACTGCTTGAAATTCGTTCTTGGCATGAATAGTTCCAACTTTTGAAGTTGACCTTTCTCACTATCCCAGAAGAACCATCTGGTTTTTATATCCAGTCAATCCATTGGACCATAACCTCTGTGCAGCAGCATTGGGTGCTGCCGAAACAGTTCTGGGGCTATTGTAGGAATACTCGAGTCGCTCAACATCCCAGCCAACGCTGAGCGTACTCATTTTTAGCCAACCTCAGAAGGATGACAATCTGAATTCAACCCACCTGGGTTATTTAATTCCAATGGCAAAGTGTATTTTTAACTCAGGACCCTAGGATCCCAAAGCCTAACATCTGAGTTTTCACATAGCATACATTAATAGAAATAGGCCAAGATATAATATATATATTATATATATTATATATATATATATATATATAATATATTATATTATATATATATATTGTTACGGTGTGGAAATCGCATCTACACCATAAGTCCCGTAGGGTGAGATATATTTTTCTTTAAGTACATGTTGTAGTTAGCCCAACCCATTGTTTCAGCATGGGATTTGTGATTCATTCGCCGGCATTTTTTGCGATCCTTTGAGTTTAGGCACGTTTTTATTTTTTGGATCTCATCCTGTTTCTACCTTGTTGTTTTTTTGCACCAAACTACACAAACAACCAACCAACGGCCAGCGACAGGCCACAACCCCTACCTTCACCCTCGCTGCCGCAAACCTCAACATCACGCCATTCCAAACGTCCATGGCCATCGGACACCAAAGCCGAAACCCTCCACCACCTTCCTCCTCGGCATTCCCGCACCACCTTGTGCACCGAGCGCGGGGCTGTCTTTCAGATGGCGATACACGCGAAAAGCCACTGCGAGGTGGTGCAGAGCGGTTTTTTCCAAGGAGATATGCGGACATCAGGGAATGCCCTACCACGCCATCTGGATCCATCCAATTAGAAGCGCGGGGCGGCTGGCCCCGCCTCCAGCGCGCCTGACGAAAATCGGCATATGCAATTTGAGGGATAGGAATGAACACGCCCTTTTTCATCCGTCCAATCGGCGAGCGTGGGCTCCGCCCTGAGGGTCGTTTGGATCGAGAATTTGCTATGGTGGGTTCCTGAAGCCGATTTAAAGACGAGCTGCAAGGGCGGAATGGGAGGGCGAAGTGTCGGTGGGCAGACGCACTATCTGGTGGGGCAGCCGCAGGGAGAAGTGGGACGGAGCTCGAAGCCAGAAGTGGGCAGACGGTACGGGGCGCGCGACGGGCTGCGGTAGGGGGGGAGGAGTTGGAGAATCGGCTGAGGAGGCCTGGAGGCTCGGGTCCGACGATGGAGGGTCGGCGACGAGGTCGCGTATGAGAGAATTCCGGCGCCTCAACGTCGCGGGGACTCGGAGCAAGCCAGCCATACTCCCTCCCCAGAGCCATCAAACAATTCCCCTTTCCCCCGCGCCTGAGAGAGTGCGACAAGGGGGACCCCGTTTCCCACTTACACCCAGCAGGTGCCACGAAACCGCCGTGCAGCGACATTTTGCGGCTCGCACAAAGGCGCGGGTAGGTAGGACGCCTTCGGTCCGTGGACTTGGCCGCTTCATCCAGGTTCACGTCGATGGCATTTAGGCCCACGGGCCAGTTCTGACTCCTTTGCCTTTGAGGGGTCTTTTCTTTTGCTAGGTGTGAATGGCGGTGTTGTTGTGTTGGGCTGGGCGGCCGTGTCTGTTAAGGTGTTATCTTCTCTTTGTTGATATTTTAGGGTAGGAGAGAAGAGAGATAGATTTAGAATTAGAAGAAACTGTTATTATAGTGTTGTTGCTCCGAGTCGTTCGCGTTAGTCGGTTCGTTAGCTTCTGCGTTGCTTGCATTATTGTTGTCTTTTTAATGATATTATGTGCATTTGCTAATTGTGGCTGTAAAATACGTGCTATATGTGTGCTCGTGTCACTGTTTGCCGCGGAAGAAAAAAAATAAATGTGCATTGTATAGTCGTGAACTGTTTTCCCGTTTCGCCTTTCGCTTTCTTCATGACCCTCCATCCTGCTTTTCACGTAAAGGGTCGTAGTGGCGTGCCAAAACGCGGTAAAATAATCTAACCGTCCGACGGTCGACGAAACACCGGGGCTCGGGTTTATCCGATAGTATCGGAACGGGCCGCCAAGCACGGTCTCGTGTCGGAAGTCGACGCTCGGCAAGACAGAACAGAACAACGGTACGATCGACAAACCGCGCCGGTTTTACCATACGCGTGAGTACTGGTAGCCCGTAGCATCGACGTTGGCGAACAACCCTATCCTACGCGGGGTGGCGATTGGGCACGATTGTGTGACGGTCGAAAGGCCCACCCGTGCTGGCTCGGGCGATAGTTTCCCGGAGGGTCACGGACTGATTGGTCCGTCGGTGGGCGCGTGCCGCGATCCGAGTTACGTGGGCCGTCCGCACGCCGACGGGCGCGATTTCGCAAAATATATACTGTATATATATAAAAGTCTACCGTGGTGTGTCTAATATAATATAGTCTAAATATTAGACTAAATATTGAAAAGTCTATATTATATATATTATATATACATAAACACAACAGAACTAATAAAAGGTGCTAGTTGTGTGTGTGTGTGTGTGTTTGTGTGTTGTGTGTGTGTGTGTGTGTGTGTGTGTGTGTGTCGTGTGTGGCGTGCGTGCGTCTACCATATGGGTTTCAGAATTGTGAATGAGTCCTCCAAGGGTAGGCTCAGAGATATCCACCTTCATTTCGGTAAGGGGTTTCACGATTCAGTGGGACCAAGCTGTGGAAGGTTTTCTGTTTCAAAGTTTTGTGCCGAGGGCTCTCTTCAGGATCGTTTACGGAGCCCAATACAGTTGCACTTGTGTTTGGTTTTGTAGTGATATTCCCAAGGATGGGTTTTAATATCTCTGTGAGGTTTCTTTCCTCCATCAGTTTCCGTGAGGTTCTTCATCACTGAGCTACAACTTTGTCATTCTTCAGCTTCCAGGGATCTTTTCACTTCATGCTTGAGTTTGGTATTGGTCATTTTTCTTGATTTCTTGCATCGTTCGTCCAAAATTCCCATTATTAACACCTCAATTTAGGCAAATGCCTCTTCTCT
>CM068954.1:170136283-170166887 GCA_035128595.1 Eptatretus atami | reverse complement strand
GAAAAAAACATCAATAGTTCAGCGTACGCCAGCGTTTTAGATCAATTTTGATACGTTGTCATATGCTGGCTAAATCGTCAAGGTGTGACAGGGGCTTAATGCCCGGCTTGATTCCCACAAACAAAATTCAAACAGCTTGCCTAGTTTCGGAGATTATATGGTAATAGGCGATTTCCTTAGCGGCGATATTATGACGTCAACTTTTTTTCTAGGAAGAATTTCCAAAATCGGAGATGTTTACTGCCTGCGCGTGGGCTTTCTGCATATACATGGCAAGTTTCACGAAGATCCGATGAAAACTCTGGATTGTGAAACAAAAAATGTAAAAAATAGGAATGACGTCATAAAATTGATACGACGTCATAGTGATGTATCATATGTGCGGTAATTCATCTCTGCTAATGCCCTGTTCGATTCCCGCAAACAGAATTCAAAAGCTTGCCTAGTTTCGGAGATAATTTTTTAGGCCATTTTCATTAGCGGAGATATTTTGACGTCATAACTTTTTTTCTAGGAGGAATTTTCAAATCGGAGATGGTTACTGTCTGCGCAGGGTATTTTTACATATATATGCCAAGTTTCAGGAAGTTTCGATGAAAACTGTAGGCTGTGAAACAAAAAAGTCCACAAGAAGAAGATGAAGAACAACAACGTGAGTAAGACTTAGAGATCCTCCACGAGGATCTAAAATATGTTACAATGTCCAAAATGCGGTCACAGTCAAAATTATGTCAACCCCGCAAACTTTTTATTCCCATTATTGATGCAAAACTTAATTCCGAAAGTCGCAGCCAGCTCCAAGATACAGCTCAGCCATTGGCAGAAAAAAAGAAAGAAAGAAAGAAAGAAAAAGCTAAATGGTGGTTTAGTACTCTGAGGGGTCTAATAAACTCTGGGGAACCATTAAAATTGGGGGCACTAATTGTACAGACAAACCCTGCAACTGGTACTGTATAGGCCTTCCCCTATATCGTATACGGAGAAGCTTGAAAAGGCTTTTATCGATATTAAAATCTCACACCCACATGTATGCAAAAGTGGATTGTTGCTGTTATCCCCACACCTCTCTTGGGGTGGGAGTTTTTGGGGCACCCACCACCTTCAATAGGGCACTCCTCTGTCAAGGGTACAAGAGATAATTATCCTTAAAAAAATTAAACAAAATTTGAAAGTTAAAGCTGTCCACAGATTGTCATGACTAGTTACCCCACCCAACCCCACCACACCACACCACACCACACTAAGTCCTCATTCTACTAATTATACGTCAAAACGTCGTCGCTGTCTCCAACCGCAAGTGCTGCACACCTTTATCATTGAACTTTTAACCTTCTCAAGGGAGTTTTGCTGCTGTCTCTGCTTTCCGTCATCAAAGTTATGATTTAGATTAATTGTTTTTAACTGTACAAAGCTTTGTAGAGCATTCTGTTAAAACTTGCCACGTACTATTTGCCAACGCCACACTATGCCTGCATCACTTTGCATTGGGAAAACAGAGCAGTCGTTACCACACTGTTATTTACCACCTGAAATCATCAGATCTAGTACTTGTATGGATACCCTTGCAGCAGAGTGTAAATAAACAGAAATGCCCCATCGTGCCAGGGTTACCTATTGCAGTGCATGGTGATGTCACGCAAGTTCATTAATGGACTAGGTGTTTTAGGTTCATTGTTAAATTTTGAGATTTGGGCTGACAAGATGGCCGAGAGGTATGCACGCACACCTGCCCAAAAGCTGTCTAGCTGGGTTCGAATTTTGACACAGCTAGAAACATGGTGTTTCACAGGCAGGGTGATTCACCAATGTGTGTGCCGTCCCTGGGATGGACGTTAAACTGGACGTCACATCTGCGGGCTGGTGAAGAGTAGGCGAGCCATTGCTGACATTGCTGACACCATGGCCAAATTCCAAATTCCTGTGCCATCTATGTCGTCGAACATCAGGCCTGATCAGCCAGTTCATGAAGGACTTGTGCCAAAAACTCCCCCAGCCAACCCCACAATAACATGGGAATAATTGTGGATGCTAAAGAAAAAGAATTAAATTTTGAGTTTTGACAAAAGCTATGGTACAGCAAACATTGGTAATTAATCTTTTTGGCCTAATTAAGTGTGCCACCCTGCAAGAGAGCTTGCTCAGCCTGAAAGTCTTCAATTCCTACGTGGTTCGCACCACAGCGGTATCGCATGATACCCATTCACAGGTTAACTCAGACCTTGGCATTGACAACATTTTGGATTTTGAATGTTGTTATGGCTTCTTGTCCAAGTGCAGAAAAATATTTTTTATCCAAAGAATCTTAGCTTCAGCTTTGCTCCCTTATTTCAGCTGAAGCACCCCGTCATGTTACGCCTTGCATGGTAAAATGCACCATGAGTAAAAGAACGTGTGTTATCTCCCACAACCACAAGTGCATGAAATGTCTACCAATCCATGGTTCACGTTCAAACTCTGGATACATCGCATAATAGGCCACTGTTAATTGCCAGTGGAGGGACTTGCACACAATTTCAGCAATGATGATGCATCAGATGAGTATACAAACCTAGACACAGTGAGGTTGTGGTTGTTACAATAGTATGAAGTGGACTTGGAACTTGTTAAAACTTCTGCTTCAAACCTACATCCCCTGAAACACTCGTTTGCATTTAAATGTGTGAATTATTTTATAATAATTTGCTGGGTGTTTCATGGCGGTGTGTGGTTAGCTTCGTTACAAGTGTATAAAAGTAACACCTCGTGCTTCATTTTGATGGATGCTTTTCATACGGTTCCAAAGTCACGAAAATGAAGCTTGATTAATGGTCTTAAAATACCCAGCGATATGGTCCCAAACAGAGTGGAATAATTGCCTGATTGATGATAATTTGGTCTGCTCGCGTGATTGCAGCAGAAGGAAGAGGCCAAGGAAAAGGCTGCACGTTGAGTTGTGGATCCTGGAAGGTGGGAAAGACCTTTTTCTGCAACAGATTCCTTTGCAGTGGACTCCCTGTGACTACAAAGTGCCGAATAAATGAGAACATTGCATCGGCTAGGCGGGACACTGGATTTGTAACATCATTAGGCCATCCGGAGGATAATCCTAAAGTTTCCCTAGTCACCCTGTCACACCACATGACCCCAAAGCCTTCTGTGGCCACAACTCCCATGTCTCACTTTTCCGTGGCGACGTCCACAGAAGAAGCGATGCTGAGGAGTGAGGCATTACAAGACCGTTCACCAAGTGATATAGTAAGGCTGATTCACCCTGCGGGTCATCATCATCAAACTAACACTTTGCTGCACAAAGCACCAAAGGTGGCATCTGCCCGAGGCCACACGCTGCGAAGGCATACGCGCACCACAAGTGAGCTCAAACAATCAGGTGTGGATAAAATGGAAAAGGCCGAAATGCGTGAAATGAGAGCATTTGTTGACGAGGAAGAACTACAGGAGGGCATTGGCAGTGGGAGTCGAGCAAGAACTACAGAGAGTTCGGTGAAAAGCATGACTGAAACCACTCCCAGCATTTTGAACAAGTTTGCTTCAAACATGAAACGAACCGACAAAACTGCCACAAGACATTCCACCGCAGAACCACCAAATACGACAATAGTTTCAACAGATCTTGAGTCGAGTACGTCTCGAAAGCAAAAGGATAGCAAAGCGGTTATTGAGTTCAACGGATCCACTCCAAACAATGATTCCTTAGTTGAGCTTTCCACGACCTTTTCTCTCTCATCAGAACTGGCTAAACTAGAGTTGTTGGAAGCAACCACAAGGACAGCAAGGTTGCATGAAGATATGCCTCAGGATGAAATGCAGGAGGTAGAGAAGCGACGGCGTTTTGACGAGCAGGACGGACAAACAGACAAGAACGATGGTGATAGCAACGGGGACGATGTTAACATAAAAGACCCTGAAAAGGAAGGGAATGCAAAAAAGGTGGAAATCAAGAACCAGGCCAATGACGGTGAGGTGAAGGAAAACGATGATAAATCTGGCCAATATTTCTTGCATCATCAGCCATTCGACAAGGTTGACGAGGACGGGACGGATGAGAAAGCGATGCAAAAAGACAGCGGTGATACCGAGAACCAGTTGGTAAGCCGAATGGCACAGGGAATGCGGAAGGTCGCCGTGAATGATTCGGCGGAAGAGGGTGACAGTGCAGGGTCAGATCCGAACCCTGTCAAACTGAATGTGAAAAGCGGGTCACACTTTCACCGTTCCTCACAGGGGAATGGCACCGCAGAGCGGGAGCATTGCTCGGCCCACGTGCCACTTGTACATCGATCACTGCTCTGCCTCTGTGTCAGCCTTTCTTGGTTGGCCTTATTGCCTATGCCGAGCCTCATTTGATCTTTCCTCCATCCCACTCGTGCTTTTTTGGAACTCACCAAAATAGTGAATTTTGATTCTGGCCCACTTACTGTATGCAGCGCACGTCCTGTGTAGCACTTCATTAAAGGCGCTCAGCTGATGATTATGTGTTGTTGTCACAGATACGTTATTGTGAAATAGATCTCACAAACAGCAGTGTAGTCAGTGATATCGTCGTCATGTACTATTGAACCGTGCTTACTTCGCAGGCAAAAGTACGACACAGGCTTTTCAGCCTGCACCGGGTGACTGGAAGGAATAATTTGTAAATAAGTTTATAAAGTGGTGGCAGGACATGTGCGATGTTCACCAAGTGGACACCAAATGGGACAATAACTATACAAACATGAGGTGGTGCTCTTTATAGGTAAATTGGTTTCATCTCAATCAACACAGGACTTTCAAAATGACTACGATTGCTATAAAAACAAACAAAACATATTTATAACAGCCCTCTCAGCTCTCACTTCCCCCCTACTCCACCACCATCATTTATCTTTCTAATTGCAGATGTCCATTAAAGAAATAACCAAATCTACCATGTTCGCACGAGACGCTCCCGAAAGGTTCAAAGTCCATTCATTAGCAGGGATGATCGAGGGTTTGGGTAGAATGCGTCCATCTACGATCCTTCGGGCCTTGCACCGGGCCTCATCATCCGGAGTTTTTGCAGTACAAGCAGCGACACGATCTCAGTTTTTTTTGGGCAAGTTGAGAAAGTTCTCCAAGTTTGTCGTTGTGCAGAGGCCGACCCATTTCTTTCAGGTACTTTTACAAGTATTTTCGACTTCTTTTAGAAGTTTTGTGAGTCATTTTATGTAATAATCCTTATCTTGCACGCACGATATACATAAACATGCCCCGATCAACATTGCTGTCAAGGGGTTCTGCGCATGCGCCGAGTATTCTGGGGGCAGATTACGTCATTTCAAAAGTTCCGTATTTCCCCTGTGATGAATAAAATGGCGTTAGATTTTACACCACATGTTGTACGTGATGACATCAGTGCTGTCCTAATGGGGAGAAACGAAATACTTTCCAACCCTGTAAACGTCAGGGATGCTCATGCGTTTATTGCACGAGTTGCTTTTTTAAAATTATTAATTTATTTAAGTACACCGTATCATAAATGCCCTTATTTACTTTATCTTTAAGTTTTGGCCACAGATGATGTCATAACCCACAAAGCACTATCTTTAATGGGAGTTTCTTGTAAAACAGGGGAGTTAAGCTTTATCTCGGCTGGTCGGGACAGAATGGTGCTGAGGTAGCTTTGGAACCTGTGAGCTGTCCTGTCTGGGTTTGATTCCTAACCAAACTACAACCTGTCAGATTGGTGCTTCATTGAATCAATAAGTGCGTTGTCACTCAAATCGACTGAATGCTCCTTGTGCTATCATGAGTTGGACATTAAAGGTCCTATGACCACCAGCTTCACAAACAGTAAGCGAGTTACTGCCGGCAACCTGAACAAATTCCTGCCAAAATCAGTTCTGGTTGAATGTAACTTATAAACAGAAATTTGTATGAAAAATGGTATTTACATCATAGACACCACTTTCAAATTTGAAGCAGATGGGTGGGGTTCTCCCCATAACCCCCCCTCCCAAATCTCGTTCTCTCCATAAAAACCACACTCAGAAACATAAATACCACCGCAGTCTTATTTTTGTTATGGTTGGTTTGAGTATTGAAATTTTAATTCCTGAGGTTGGTTTGAGCTTCAATTATTTACCTGAGCCCTTGAGCCCCACCTTTCCCTTCCCACTCCACCGTGAGCGGTACGGATCATCAACATGGAGGTCAAGGCCCATAGTTGATCAGGTATCAGCAAACGGCTAGAATGATTGCATCGGAGTATTGGTAACATCTCATGCACGGTTTGACAGTGACAGATTTCTATGCAGTCACAGGATTATTATGACATATTGGGTGTCAGACGCACTATCAATAAAATAACCTCTTTTGACAGATTCATGCATAAAAAGCAAGCATGACAGACAGCATGCAACGTTCATGTCTAATTATAATTTCCATAAATGCTCACAGTATAATATGACTGCTTTAACATTTCAAATTATTCCCCGCCTCCTGGCAGGGTCGGCTGCTTAAATTTGTTGGCCCATTTTTTGCGAACTTGCTCGCCAGGCTTAGTTTGATCGAAGGTGGCAGGAATGGTAATTTGTTCAGAATGCTCGAGATAACTCACCTCCTGCAATGAGCACCACAAAGGCTTATTGCATAGACAAACCGTGACAACAACAACAAAAATAGGGGCAATACCCCTGGGCGCTCACCTTGTATAATAATGATACTGAGGAGGAAGTCAACATGAGACGGAATCAGCAAAATATATCAATGAACCAAAGTTATAGCAAATACCTATTTTGGGGGTGCACCCCCCCCCCCCCCCCGCCAGTATTTTTAAATAGCACAAACAAACTTTGGTACATCATGAGTGATGAAGGTTGTGGTGAAGTTTCATCGGAATTGTGTGTGTAGTTCCAGAGAAGAAAGCAAATACATATTTTGGGTGGCAACCCCCCCTCCCCCCCATGAACCCCTTTAGACCCCAATTTTTTTTTAATGTCCTGAACAAACTTCAGTACAACACAGGTGATGAAGGTTGTGGTCAAGTTTCATCGAACTCATGTGTGTAGTTTCAGAGAATAAGTTGCAAGTGTTTGTGGACGGACAGACGGACGGACGGATGGACGGACTGATGACTCGCCATCCCACATGGACCACAGAATTACATTCCAGGTGAGCAAACAACTCATAACACCTCCTCTTCACGAAAGACACCGAGATATTTTTAACATCCACCAGCAATTTCAAGCAGATAAGAAATCCAGCTTAACCTCCATCCAAAGGGCGGTGAAACCATTGTTGTGTCGCCATACCTGTAAAGCAACAGTTGCGCAGTTTATAGTGTGTACGCCTTGCCCCGGGGTTCTTTAATCCCAGTTGTTGATTGCAGGTGCAATCTTGTATGATCATTGAAGAATACACCACATTTGATGAAGAATGGCGTGTAACAGGTAAATGCTTTCTGGCACTTTCTGCAGACAGCCTGAGCATGGGAATGAGAACAGATCGAGACATTTTTCATTGGGTATTTGACAAAAAAGTTTCACCTGATGGTACAACCGATTTCCCGTCAAAGAAGAATACCCCAAAATATGTTAATTCCTCGGTAGTTGGACTCAAACGGAACGACGATTGCTGGTGACTACGATTGCTGCGTTTCAGCTTCTGCTGGCATTGTCCTTTTGAGGACATTATCTACAGTTTGGGGTCCAATTCGATCTCGATTGATTACAAACCACTTCGTCATCAGCATTCTCTTGGAATTTCAAACTCTTTCTTTACCAGTGGATTTATTCTTGCATGGTCGCTGCCAAGCATCGCAAAGCTGGGGGTAATCCTACCCCGAGGGACAGCAGACACAACTGCAGGGTTTATTCCTTTTGGGAAGATTGGTTGGCCCAGTGGAATGAGACCGGTGACACCGAGACGCAAGTTTAGGCACGTGCTTACCGGCGCAAGAAAATATTCATACGATGCCAAAAATGACATCCAAAAGAGTCTGTTCAAAGTCGACTCGCTCTGGCAGCACGAGATCGAGGTCTTGTTTGTTGGTCACCCACTCAACGGGTCACCATTAATACCAGATAGTATGATGTGAAGAAATGCGCAATTCGATGTGCTGTTGATGCTCTCGTATCACAGGACACCTTTTTAAAAAGCTGAAACGTCTGTGTTCTTACATGCTCTCCGACCACCTGTTTTCATGTCGTCAATGAAGCATCAACGTATCATGTCACAAACATATAATTACACTTTTACAAAGTGCTCTTCATGAAAGATTTAACCACATATCAATGAAAGCCGATGTTGTGACTTTTATCGCTCCAGTGGATCCTGAGAAGGGAGGTTAATGCTGTGCACCATACACGCTGAACGTATGAGCCAGGTGGCATTGTTAATGATGCGTATTGTTCAGTAAGGCTATGCCTGCTGCTGCTTCCGACCTTGACGGATGTTGTCAAAAGGATATTTCAAGCTCGACTTGCTGTTGTGGACACATTCGCTGATTTGCCACCGTTTATCTCGAGCCACTGAAGAGAGTGCTCGAACGTCCAAACAGGCAAAAACAGCTTTTCAAGGTTGGGGAGGATATTGGATTTTTGGAATATTTGTCCCTTGCCACTAACATACACCACTGCATGTCAGATTGTAATATCCTGTCTGTGAATGCCAAGGCGAAAAGAGACAGCGAGAGAGGGAAAATTACAACTGATAAGACAAATATGCTTGAAAAGTGTTGTCACGAGGCTAGGCCTGTTGTTCCCCACTGGATAGAGATTCATAGAGGTGGATAGAGATTCATAGAGATGTGTAGATATTTTGTTCGACATGCAAGTGACCATATCAAATTTCACAAGACCTTCTGGAGGGACTTTGCTTGAGACCAGCAGAGCTTTTGGTGAGACCATTCTGGTGCCAAGATCGCAACTTGTCAAGCCAGACAGTGTGAAAGCAAAGAATAGCAAAAATAATAAAAAAGTGAAATCCTTCAATACAGCCCGTGTGGTGAAGCAAAATGTACACGAATGTTAAAATATGCAATTTATGCTTTTTCAGTTGAAAACAATTAAAAAGCGTACATAATATTTGAAATGTAAAAATCTTGTTATTAATGTGATAAGCACCTTTATATATTATACAGAAGGAATGAAATCGTCGATACAGCGTGGCAGGAGGCCGCAAAAGAATGATGGCATAAGAAGAACTTAGCTTTCAGTGTTCGGCGCGAAATGCGATGGTGGGCGGAAATGACGTTTTCGGTTCGTTCGACATAGAGAGGGGCGCGTTTCTTGCTTTTTTTCTGTCAAGCAATAAATAAATGGTTTTCACATATATAACACGTTAGTTTCACAAATTTCCATTGAAATACTTGGGTATTTCCGTCAATTGTCGCCATTTCGGTCTAGGTTACGCAGCATCTACCGGACGGCCGTCATGGCTGTCACAGGCACGTGGGGAGGGGGGGACACCGGGACACCGGAGACGTGGTAGACGTGGTAGACACCGGCGACATTTCAAACTCGGTGCAATTGTATACAGCGCACGCGCTGTAAAAAAAAGCAGAAATGTTTTTTCATATAACTAAGGTAGTGTAAAATAGCCACCTTCCTACATATCACATTTTCCTGCATTTTCTCTGCAGATCTGGATAAAATCACAAGCTGCTCCAACCAGTGGAACATGTTTTCAATCGTGACAGATCTCACACTCTTATTATGTGTCTCCGAAAGGACCATCTGGAAAACCCCTCATCTACTTTCTCAACAATCCTCTTGAAGAAGTCCTTTCATTCAAGCTTCTGGGTTTCACCATCTGCCATGATCTTTCCTGGGAGAGTCACATTTCCAAGCTGGCCTCCAAAGACAGTCGCCAAGATCCTCCATCGTGCAAAGTCCTTCCTTGGCACACCTGAGCTCTTGACCACATACAAAGCTTTTGTTCACAGCCTGATGGAGTACTGCTCTCCCCTCTGGGCTGGTGCTCCCGCCTCTCACCTTTCTCGGCTTCACGCCATGGAAACCAAGGCATTTCGGAGCATTGGTATCTCGTGCAATGAGGCTGAGTTTTTAGGTCTCTCACTCTCTCACTAGATGGCAGGTTGGTGGTCTTTCTGTCTTCTCCCGTCTTCCTCTCTGGCCTCCCCCCCCCCCTGCTCTGTCTGCGATTGTCCCCACCACATTTCGCAGGGCGCTCAAGGTCCGCCAACAACCCCCTTCTGGTAAAACTACCAAAATTACGAATCACTGCTCACCTTCACTCTTTCATTCCTCTTTTTTCCCACCTATGAAACAAACTGCCACACTCTCTTCAATCCATTCTGCCCTCTAGATCTTCAAAACAGCTGTTCACCACCATCTCTTCTCTTCCCCCATCCAAAACCATGATCTTTTCTACCACCACTAATCCACCCCAAACCCACCTCCTTCAAATTCCACGCTTTCCTTCCTGAAAGTCCCTGTAGTGTTCATCTTGTGTACCCTGCCCATTTAGAGACTTTACCCCATGTACCCTACCCATCCCTCTCCCTTTCACAGATCTCCTTATGTCTCTGTTCCCCACTGTTTTTTCCTTCCCTCTCCCATCCCTCTTGTTACCTGCTCCCATTGTTGTTCATTCTGTGTATTATCTCTCATACGAGCCTTGACAATGAAAACCAAAAAAACAAACAAACAAACAAACATCACAACAAAGCCACCATGTATCTGGCAAAAAAAAGATAACAAAAACAAAGGGTCAGCTTCAGGAATAGAGACCGCAGTGAATCACTCCTGATCGGTAATTGGCGATGCATCGTGATCATAAACGTGGTCACTCGATTCCAACAACAATGACCAAAGCACGATGATCAAGCAGAGTCTGAGAAGGGGCACCCCGAGTCGATAACAAAACTCTGCTGGATAAACGATCCACCAAACAAGTAAAATGTGTGGTTGTAAGCACTCCGTGACAGGTGAACGATTTGAAAACTTTGGAAAGTAACATGATTAATGATTTCTCGGTTTGTGTTTCTCCCGTCACTCCACTGGTGTTTTTGTTCGGAAAGAAAGAGGGGCGAGGGGGGATAATTTTGATTCATGATGATGTAGTTCCAGGGGGTTTGGGTTGGCTTCGGTCGTTGAGGTTTTGTATCTTCATCTGGGGATTGCAGGTGCAAATCCTGACCCTGCTGGAAAGGAAATGGCAAACTGACAGTGTATTTCATTGCCCATGAAGCTGCTCTGGCAAGCCGATTCTCCCCAGGGGATGCTACTGGGTTTACCATGGTGCAGATATTTCATGATCACGTAGTCATAATGTTTTGTAGCAAACTTGTTTGGCTAGAGACTGGTGCTGCATGTGTGTAATGTGCATACATGTGTATGCGGCTTACCCGATAAGCCTTCTGACGGCAGTTGGAAGCGCAAATCAATTTTTGGATTTTGTGCCAAATGCCAAAGCATTGCATGTATTCATCACAACAAAAAGGTTGTGTAACTTTGACAGAGTCTTCTGCATTTCAACTGAACTGCCATCCTCTCTTTTAAAAAAAACAAGTGCAATGCCACTTCCAGCTTAGCTGTTGCAATGTGCACTGCACTTTGATATCAACATCTTATTTCCCAGTCAAAATAAAGAAACCCCGTTAACTGTGTAATGTTGATGGATACGTACAGCGGCTTCAGAAAGTATTCACACCCCTCGACTTTAGTCACATTCTATTGTGTAACTGAATTGAAAATGGATTGAATAACAAAAATGTTTGTTACCGAATTCCACAAAATACCCCATCATGACAAAGTGAAAACATGTTTTTAGAAAGTTTTACAAATCAATTAAAAATGAAAAGCTGAAATGTCTTGAGTCAATAGGTATTCAAACCCCTGAGTGAATACTTTGTAGAAGCTCCTTTGGCAGTGATTACAGCTTTGAGTCTTCTTGGGTATGTCTGTATCAGCTTTGCACATCTGGATTTGGGGATTTTCTCCCATTCTTCCTTGCAGATTTGGTCAGGCTCTGTCAAGTTGGATGGGGAGTGTCAGTGAACAGTAATCTTCAAGTCTTTCCACAGATTCCCAATGGGATTCAAGTCTGGGCTTTGGCTGGGCCACTCAAGGACTTTCACGTTTTTGTTTTGAAGCCATTCCAATGTTGCTTTGGCTCTATGCTTGGGGTCATTGTCCTGTTGGAACGTAAATCTTCATCGTAGTTGAAGGTATTTTGCACTCTGAAGCAGGTTCTCCTCAAGGATTTGCCTTTATTTGGCTCCATTCATTGTTCCCTCTATCCTTACAAGTCTCCCAGTCCATGTCACTGAAAAGCATCCCCATAGCACGATGCTTCCACCGCCATACTTCAAGGTGGAGATGTTTTTAGATGGGTGATGAGCTGTGCTCGGTTTTCCACCAGACGTCGTGCTTTGCATTGAGGCCAAAGTTCAATTTTCGTCTCATCAGACCACAGAATATTTTTCCTCATGCTCTCAGTCTTTCATGTGCCTTTTTGCAAACTGCATGCGTGCTGTCATGTGTCTTTTTCTCAGTAGTGGCTTCCATCTGCCCACTCTGGCCCACCGTCTGCCCCATAAAGCTTAGATTTGTGAAGTGCTGCAGAGGTTGTTGGCCTTCCACCAGGTTCTGCCATCTCAGTCAATGAACTCTGTAGTTCTGTCAGAGTGGTCATTGGGTTCTTGTTCACATAGTTCTTGCAATTGAGCAGAGTGCTTGGGCTATCCATATGACTTTGAATGGAGTCTTGCACACATTTATGCTTCAAGCTACTTTACATGATAGAATGTCCAGACCTGAGTATGTATAACGGTATAGACCACTCCCTTGTTCCCTGTTGGTCCCAAAAGGTGGTGTTGGCGTCGGTGGTGATGGTGGATGAGTGATGACAGCGATGGTGTAGTGGTGAGCTTTCAGCATGGTGAATTGTGGTGGTGGTGGTGGTCGTTCATTGTGGCTGTTAATGGTAAGTGGAGGCTAGCTTGGGTTGTGGTTCGATGGTGAGGGGTTTATAACGAAGGCGTTTTGTTGGTGGATGAATTGTTGTGGCATTTGGGTTGAGTTTGGTGAGGGCTGTGGTGTAATGTTCGTTGGGTTATGGCATGAGATTTGAACATGAAAAGGCACACATATGCAAATGAGTTGCCCCTGTTGCTGTGGCCTGCATGCTTGCGTGACAGAGAGGTGGTCGTGTGTACGAAGCAAAATTGATAAAGAATGAGAATTAAGACCTGCCTAAAGCCCACACAACACGTATGGACCCATAAACTTATCTTTACTTGCGTGCAAACATGTGGAGTGTGATAAGCACTCCCCTCCCCTAATCTCCATCGGACAGAGTCCTACACCAAAGCATCACCTCCAACCCAGGGGCCTCGGATTGGAGACTCTGTCAAACAGACAAAGATTACATTGTTAACATCAATCAGAGCCGCTTATTCTGATTTCAAGCTTCAGGAAGGCATGCCAATAAATCTCTAACCAATGATGACCACATTCGTCGTTTATACATCCGACGCACCTCCTGACTGCTATGGTGAGCATCGCTGTGGATTATGTCTCACATGGTAAAACCGCATCATCCGCAAAGAAGAACCATCTGCCTGCCATCCAGACGAATTGTTCCCGCTAATGCAAACCATTCAACCAGAAGCACATGATTGATCGGCAGCAAATCAAACATGTGGATTGTGACGAGCACCCCCCCCATTCTCCATTGGACAAGTCCTTCTTTGCAGATTATGCAGTTTTACTGTGCGAGACATAATCGTAGCAATGCTCACCAAACAGTCAAGAGGTGCGTCTGATCTGCATGTGTCTGCATGTGTCTGCATGTATCTGTATGTATATATGTGTGTGTATATATATATATATATATATATATATATATATATATATATATATATGTATATATATACAGTGGGGAGAACAAGTATTTGATACACTGCCAATTTTGCAGGTTTCCCACTTACAAAGCACGTAGAGGTCTGTAATTTTTATCATAGGTACACTTCAACTGTGAAAGACGGAATCTAAAACAAAAATCCTGAAAATCACATTGTATGATTTTAATAATTAATTTGCATTTTATTGATGAAATAATATATTGATCACCTACCAACCAGTAAGTTCCAGCTCTCACAGACCTGTTAGTTTTGTCTTTAAGAAGCCTCCCATTCTCCACTCACTACCTGTATATAACTGCACCTGTTTGAACGTTTATCTGCATAAAAGACAGCTGTCCACACTCAATCAATCAGACTCCAAACCTCTCCACAATGGGCAAGATCAGAGAGCTGTCAAGGACATCAGGGACAAAATGTAGACTTGCACAAGGCTGGGATGGGCTACAGGACAATAGGCAAGCAGCTTGTGAGAAGGCAACAACTGTTGGCGCAATTATTAGAAATGGAAGAAGTTCAAGATAACAGTCAATCTCCCTGCGTCTGGGCTCATGCAAGATCTTCACCTCGTGGAGCCTCAATGATCATGAGAAAGGTGAGGGATCAACCCAGAACTACACGGCAGGACCTGGTCAATGACTTGAAGAGAGCTGGGACCACAGTATCAAAGAAACCATAAGTAACACACTACGCCGTCATGGATTAAAATCCTGCAGCGCACGCAAGTGCCTTCTGCTCAAGCCAGCGCATGTCCAGGCCCGTCTGAAGTTTGCCAATGACCATCTGGATGATCCAGAAGGAATGGGAGAAGGTCATGTGGTCTGATGAGACCAAAATAGAGCTTTTTGGTTTAAACTCCACTCGCCGTGTTTGGAGGAAGAAGAAGGATGGAGTACAACCCCAAGAACACCATCCCAACCGTGAAGCATGAGGTGGAACATCTTCTTTGGGGATGCTTTTCTGCAAAGGGGACAGGACGACTGCACCGTATTGAGGGGAGGATGGATGGGCCATGTATCGCGAGATCTTGGCCAACAACCTCCTTCCCTCAACAAGAGCATTGAAGATGGGCGTGGCTGGGTCTTCCAGCATGACAACGACCCGAAACACACAGCCAGGGCAACTAAGGAGTGGCCCGTAGAAAGCATCTCAGGTCCTGGAGTGCCTAGCCAGTCTCCAGACCTGAACCCAAGAGAAAATCTTTGGAGGGAGCTGAAAGTCTGTGTTGCCAGCGACAGCCCCGAACCTGAAGATCTGAGAAGATCTGTATGGAGAAGTGGGCCAAATCCCTGCTGCAGTCTGTGCAAACCTGGTTAAGAACTACAGAATACGTCTGATCTCTGTAATTGCAAACAAAGTTTCTGTACCAAATATTAAGTTCTGTTTTCTGATGTATCAAAACTTTATTCATGCAATAAATGCAAATTAATTATTTAAAAATCAACAAGTGATTTTCAGGATTTTGTTTTAGATTCGTCTTTCACAGTTGAAGTGTACCTATGATAAAAATTACAGACCTCTACGTGCTTTATAAGTGGGAAAACCTGCAAAATTGGCAGTGTATCAAATACTTGTTCTCCCCACTGTATATATATTATATTATATATATATAATATATATATATATATATATATTATGTGTGTGTACCCGGGCTAGTGGCGTGCGCCTGTATCCGGCTACTCGGTGGCTTGGGTTGGAGGATCGATTGAGGACGGGAGCTCTGCACTGGGCCGTGCTATGAGAGGGTGTAGAGCAGCCTGGAATCATGGCGAAACCCAATCCTTATCCCTGTGTCGTAAGAGGCGACCAGGGTTGCGTCAGGAAGGGCATCCGGCGTAAAACCTATGCCAAATCAGTATGCGGATCATAACGGATGATCCGTGTGGCGACCCCGAACGGGAGAGCCGAAAGCGAACAGCATATATATATATATATATATATATATAATATATATATATATAATATATTATATATATATATGTGTGTGTATCACCCTGGTGAAGTCATGTAACAACAAAACAACACAACACTCCACACTATTACTCCCTATAAACCAATAACACCTCACACCACACACCTTATTAAAGCTTAACCAACCCTCTAACTTATTTAAAACCACCCCCACTACACTACCCTGTACTCTAATACAATTACCCCATAAACACAATTATACCTAACACCCTCTATTATAATTTTACCACTCCCCCAAAACAAACCATTATTAAATACAAACCCAAAAACTTAACTTTTACACAAAAACAACCAAAAAATAAATTAACTACCTCAACAAAAATTATATATACTTACTTACCCTACCTTTTAACCAAACATAAAAACATTTTACAAATAAACAAAACAACTCCTTCTATTTTAACAACCCTCAATTTACCAACTATCTACACTACTACACCTCCCTAATAAATACATACACATAAACCCTAACACACCCACTTACCCATTGTTTTCAACCTTTGTCCTCAACCCCCCCCCCCCTTCCTCTTACGGCCCCCTCCATATCCTTGTATACAACATTGGGACAACAATTGGCATTGAGGCAGTGGCGACCAGGCTGGGATGCAAAACGAAGTCGTTAAGGAACAGGGACACACAGGCTGGTGGGCAAGCTTTAATTTGCAGGATCAGAGAGGATCTTGGCAGCATCGGCAGTGTGTTTGATGAAAATGCCCATCGTCTACAGCCAGGATCCATTCCTTCCAGTGGAGTGCTCTTCAACATCCCTCTTTTCTCCACACCTACCCTTCCTCTTGGTGACAGCAATGTTGGCAGGTGGTTACTGGCATTCATTGGGATTCAAATATATGGCAGAAGGCAGTCTGCGCTGGGAGCCTTCTCAAGCACGTAGTTTTCCCATCACCCTTCTGCCAGTGAACCTATTCCTGCAGTGTGGTGTTCATAGTCAAGTGTGAGTGCTGAGTTGGCCTGATGCTGATCTATGACCATGATGAACTTTTGTAAACATGAGCAATTGCCTCCCTGTTCTGTGGTTGTCGGCCATAGAAAGTCCAAAATTTTTGTGCCCCGACACCCCGCTTTGACATTTGCATGCCATTGTGGGGAGCTAGAAATGTGCAATTATTGTTCTGGTGTACATAGCTCTATGGCCGAGAGTGTTCTGCAAATTATTTCATTAACATAATTGGCTGACATAAGATTACAATGGCCAGTGAACGAGTGTCAAAGAGACTTGATTTCGTACCGATGTTCTGAATCTCAAAGGTCAAACCACCACCGATTCACATTTACATAAGTGAAAGTAATACATCGAACATCGAGCATGGTTAATTCGAAAAATTTGCACTGCTTAAATGTGGCCATTGTGTGTGTGTGTGTGTGTGTGTGTGTGTGTGTGTGTGTGTGTGTGTGTGTGTGTGTGTGTGTGTGTGTGTGTGTGTATGTGTGTCCTCCATAACTCCAAAACCATAAATCCTAGCAGCCTGAAACTTTGCATGTGTACGAAGAAAACTCCAAGGAAGTGCAAGAGTGAAAATTGGGTGTTTGGGTTAATTAAAACACCACTTTTGAAGATAATTAACGGCCTTATTTAATTATATCCTTAATCAGGCAATCCTTGGCCACATCACTCTCCCTCACTGGAGTCTTAATTCGCCATTTTGTTCGGCCTGCTCAACAATGCCTCGAGTTGGAACAGGTTGCAATGGTTTATGATAAAGTGCTCAAAATGTTTGTTTTCACTTTCCTCACTCATATCATCGAAAGTCTCATCTATATACCTATGAATCGCTGTATACATCGCTTTTGTAAGTACTATAGTTTTCAAATTAGGAGCTTGAAGCAATTTCATGCGTTATATGATACGATTTTCCACGATTTACTCTCACGGATGAATTGAAGTATGTCATCGAAATATAATTTGAGTTTGGAGGATTGGATCATGTGGATTAAATAACTCGAAATCTGGAGTGAAATCTGAAAATGTTAATAAACCTGCGATGTTTAGTCTTTTTGCGCTGTGTGCCATTACCGATCAGCTTGCTATCGCTTGCCAAGCCAGCCGTTTCTTATCACCATTTCATTGGAGTGCTTGCTTGAGTGAAGCCACTTGATGAGTGCCCTATAGTTGATAGCGGTACAGTTTGTGTCCTGATCGGGATGTACAGTCGGCAGGTGCTTCAAGGCAGAGGTACATATGGGTGGATTTGGATCAGTAAAGGGACTCTCCGCGGGTGTATGTGCATGCCTGCATGCTTGGTTACGGGTGCCGTGGTGGCAAAGTTTCATCCCGTATCTTATGATGATGATGCGTAGTGGAGGTTTTAACTTTTAACCCCAGCAGCATACGTGTGATCACGTTTCCCTTTGTCCTTGTGACTGTTTCAAAAGCAATTGGATATTTTATATGAACTGGGTTTGCTTTACAAAGGTTCTGTGGTTTCTCTTTGTGAGTTTCAAAGCAAAATATATTTTGATAACACCTGATTTCCGAGCTGTTCACCATTTTTTTTTTTGTATACCTTGTCGAGGCTCGTATGAGAGCTAACACACAACGCACATCAAGGGGGCATGAGACAAGAGGGAGGAGTGCGAAGGATAAAACAGTGGGGAACAGAGAAATTAGGAGATCTGTGGAAGGGAGAGGGATGGGAAGGGGAACATGGGAATAGAAGATGGACATTACAGGGACTTTCAGAAAGGAAAGCAGGGAATTTGAAGGAGGTGGCTTGGGTGGATTATCGGGGTAGAAAAGATCAAGGATTTGGATGGGGGATGATAAGAGGTGTGTGGTGAACAGCTGTTTTGAAGGCTGGAGGGAAGAATGGGAATGAATAGAGTGAGGGAGTTTATTCCAAAGGCGGGAAAAAAAGAGGAATGAAGAGTGAAGGTGAGCAGTGATTCGTGATTTTGGTAGTTTTACCATAAGGGGTTGTTGGCGGACCTTGAGCGCCCTGCGGAAATGTGGTGGGGACAAATCGCAGAGAGAGCAGGGGGGGGGGGCGAGGCTGGAGAGGAGACGGTAGAAGACAGAAAGTCCACCGACCAACCTGCGGTGATTGAGTGAGAGGCCCAAAGACTCAGCCTCATTGCGGGAGATGCCAATGATCCGAAATGCCTTGGTTTCTACAGCATGAAGCCGAGAAAGGTGGGAGCGGAGCACCAACCAGAGGGGAGAGCAGTACTCCATCAGGCTGCGGAAAAAAGCTTTGTAAGTGGTCAAGAGCTCAGGTGGGCCGAGGAAGGACTTTGCACGATGGAGGATTCCCAGTCGGCGACTGGCTTTGAGGTGAGGTTTGAAATGTGGCTTTCCCAGGAAAGGTCATGGCAGATATGGAGACCCAGAAGCTTGAAAGAAAGGTCTTCTTCCAGAGGATTGTTGAGAAAGTGGATGGGGGGGGGGGGTTCTAAACAGTCCTTTCGAAGAGACATAGTGACAGTGTGAGATGTGTCCGGATTGAAAGACATGTTCCACGTGTTGCACTAGTTTGTGATTTTATCCAGACTGCAGTGAGCGAAGAAGCTGCTGCTTGCCGGTCTGAGGGATGACCGATGGTATGGCAGAGGGTGGAGTCATCAGAAAGAAGATATAGAGGATTTTCCAGAGAGTCGGAGAGATCATTGATGAAAACCAGAAAAAGAACAGGGCCAGAACGCTACCTTGAGGAACTCCAGCCTGGACAGGAAGGGGGGATGAAAGAACTCCAATTAGGGCCACACGGTGACTGCGACAGAGAAGGAATCTGCGAGCCATGAGTGGAGATGGCCTTGGATACCATAGGAAGAGAGTTTGGTGAGCAGGGCAGGGTGCCAGACTGTGTCAAAAGCACGTGATATGTCCAGGGATACGGCTCGGATTTCCTGTCTGGCATTGAGGGCTTCCATCCATTGTTGGGAGAGCAGAAGCAGCATATCCAGGGTAGAGTAACCTGGTCTGAAACCAAATTGATGATCAGAAATCAAGCAATTGGAGTAGAGGAAGGATTTGATGTCTGAAGCGATGATGGATTCCATCACCTTGCTGATGATTGGGAGAAGGCTGATTGGTCTGTAGTTGCAGGGATCTGTTTTTGCACCTTTTTGTGCAGGGCAGTGATGTTTGCTGATTTCAAGCAGATGGCAGATGACCTTGAGCAAATGAGAGGGTGAATAGAACAGAGAGAGGGTGAGCAAGAGCAGAAGAGCAGGCTTTGAGACACGTGGGCTGATGCCGTCTGGACCGGTTGCAGAATCTGAGTCGAGGTTTGACAGCAAGCTCTCCACCTTGTCAGGAGAAAAGGACACAGAGTCCAGGGACAGTTGGGTGCGACTGGGTAAGGTGGGTAGAGAAAGTGATGGGTTTGGACATAAGATTTAGCTGCAAACACCGAGTTTAGGCATTCAGCTTTTTCACGTGCGGTATCAGCAGTGCGGCCATTTGAGGTAAGGGAGGGGATGGAGGGGGAACATACACCAGAAACAGATTTGATTAGATGCCACCAGGATTTTGAGGAGGGAGAGAGGTTTGAGAGTTCAGACTTGAGATGAGAAAGATGTTGTTTTCTGCTCTCCTGGGGGTAGATTCACACTTGTTCCGAGCTTTATGGAAGGAACTGAGATTGCCGTCAGTTGGGTTTGCTTTCCATGAGGTAAAGGCAAGTTGTTTCAGGACAACTGCCTCACCACAAGCTTCAGTGAACCAAGGGCGGGAGGAGGGTGGGACAACTGAAGACGAGAGGGGATAAATCTGTGCATGAGGGAGACAAGTTTCTTTGAAGAATTCCCAGGATGAGTTGATGTTGGAGAAAGTAGTGATAGGAGACCAGTCTATAAGTTTGAGGGCTGCTTGGAGACCCTGCCAGTCAGCTTGAGTGAAACGCCAGACTCGACGGCGTGAGGTGGTTCTCTGATAATAGCCAGAGAGATGTCCACTTTGACAAGGACGTGGTCAGAAGAACCGATTGGAGCGGCGGAAGAGCAGCAGATATTGTCAGGGAATTTGTCAAAATCAGATCCAGAAGAGATGGAGTACCATTGGTTGAAATCCGGGTTGGGAAGTTGACCGATTGAGTCAGTCCCAATGAGTCGCAGAAAGCTTTTGCTGAGGTGCCATGACAGGTGAGAGAGGTACCCACACCTAGCCAACTGGCATGATGACAATTGAAGTCGCCACATATGAGGAAGAGAGAGTTTGGATGAGAAGATAGAAGTGGTCCATGTTTTAGATAGTGAGGTGTAGATGGAGTCATCACTGTTAGGTGGACGGTACAGTACACATATAAATATGAGGTGGGAGTGGAGGGAAGCCGTAGCCAGAGGTATTCCTGGGGGTGTGGGGAGTGAGGCAGTGCATGGAGAGTGAGGAATAGAGTCTTTGATGAAGAGAGCAACTCCTCCACCAGGGCGAGGCTCAGGTCTGTCATACCGGAGGAGGAAGTAACTGGGGAGAGATACTTGGGAGTCAGACACGTCTTGGGGGAGAAAGTTTCTGTTAGGCAGATTATGTCTGGTTTGTCAGTGGCAACCTGTATGGAAAGATCTGAAAGGTTTGAGCGAAGGCCCCGGATATTTGAGGTCCATACTTTTAATGAAGAGGTAGGGGAGGAGGCTTTGGGTGCAGGGGGTGTGGGGAGGGGGAGGGTAGAACAAGGGACGAGGGGGGAGGTAAGGAGGGTGTTGAAAGAGTGTGGGGGATTGCAGAATAGCTAGGGGAGGGGGCCGATGAGGAGAAGAAAAGGCTCTGTGGTTCTGGGGAGAGGGGGGACAAGAGAGGGGAAGAAGACAGTTGAGGATTTAGGAGGTGGAGAAGAGTGGAGGTGAGAGGGCAGTGGAAGGAGGCAGCTTTGTGGATGGGAGGGGGGCAACTTGGGAAGGATGAGTGAGGGGATGAATGGTGGAGAAAGGTGAGGGGGAGTTTTTGAGAAGGTGAGAGGGAGGCTTGGAGGAGAAGAGTGGGATGGTTGCGTTGAGAGTGAGGGTGAGAGGGGTGAGTTGCACTGAAATTGGAAAAAAGAATGGTTGATGGAAGCAACATTCATAGCAAATGGGGTTTTAAAAAGTTTAGGTCAGTTATGCGATTAAACACATTTCTTGAGGGATGCAATAAAGGCGAATTCAGAGAATGGAGAGAAGAAACGCTTTAACAGTTGGATTTTTTAGGCAAGGTATGAAGGAAAGGTCGAATGAGGAGCAGTCTGTTTAAATAGCAGAAGAGAAGTGCATTATGTACAGTGAAGAGAACCACATGTGTGAAAGAGGAAGATGAACATTATAAGAGATCGTTTTTGGTTCACGAAAAAAATTTTCACGAAAAAATATATTGGTTCACGAAAAAAATATAAGCGACTACTATATTCGTTATTGTTGTGTGTCTGTCTGTCTGTCTGTCTGTCTGTCTGTCCCGAGCATAGCTCGTGGGTTTTGATCCGATCCTGATAAAATTTTGGTGGGAGTTTATATCAATGATCTAGTTGTGTTTCCTGAGAATGGGCGTGTGCGCCCATTATGGGCGGAGCCACGCTCAAAAAACGTGTTTTATGGGGTAGCCGATTTCAATTTGCATCTTCTCCTCGGGGTTTGTCGAATCTGACAGGGGTTTCAGTATTTGGTTAGCCCAATGGCACCTGCACAGCCCCACAGAGCTCGATTTTTCATTTTCGGCCCCAGGTCAAGGTCACAAGGTCACGAACTTAGAAAATTGCGAATTTTGACAAAAAATTATCTTCTCCGTGGGGTTTGTCGAATCTGGCAGGGGTTTTTGGTGTTTGGTTAGCCCAATGGCACCTGCATAGCCCCACGGAGCTCGATTTTTCATTTTCATCCAAGGTCAAGGTCACAAGGTCACGAACTTAGAAAATTGCGAATTTTGACATAAAAATCCATCTTCTCCGAGGAGTTTGTAGAATCTGGCAGGGGTTTCAGTATTTGCTTAGCCCAATGGCACCTGCATAGCCCCACAGAGCTCGATTTTCATTTTCGTACAAGGTCAAGGTCACGAACTTAGAAAATTGCGAATTTTGACATAAAAATCATCGACCGCCCAAACTTTGGAGATAGGATGACAATATTTTTTATGCATAAATTGAGGTCATTCCCCCCTAAAGTCTTGAAACCATTTTGCTCTATCTCGAACACCTTGACCGTGGCGCCCGCTTCAAGTTTGTTTTTACGCTGATTTCATCAAAGTATGGATAATCCGAGGAGTGCGAAATGCCATATAGCCTATATGACGTTATATTGTTCCTGGAATGTTCCAGAGGAAGTTTTGCACAAAGGTCATAATCCTTGACCTTTGACCTTTAAAGTTACACAAGGTCAATTTCAAAGTTGTGGGAATCGAACCGGGTTTCGACCTTCTTCGACGAACTAATCCAATAAGCTATAGCACGTATCCTGTTTCCTTATTTTAATGTCCACAACATTGTTTTGTGACCTTTAAAGGTTATGCAAAGTCAAATTTTTAAAATTGTTGAACGAAACCAGGTTTTCGACATTTTGCAGCTAATAACCTGTCACTCGTACACATCATGTTGATCATTTTTATAACTTGGTCAAACATTATCACATCGTCTCATCCTTGACTTCTGAAACAATCTACATCGTCAAATACCTCTCGTGAACCATCGTCGTCTCAGACTTGTTATTATTATTAACGTTTGAGAGAGGTTTCAACAGATTAGGTCGTGGAAGTGTGTAGAAAAAAATCGAGGAAGAAGAAGAGGAAAAAGAAGAGGAGATGAAGAAGAAGAAGAATCGGAGAAAGGTAGCGGTTTTTTGTGGGGGGGGGATTTAAGATAAGAAATAGAGTGATTAGTTGGGAGGGATGGGGGATAAGAAAGTGGGAAAGATAGAAATTGAAGATAATGGGGAGAAAAAACAATAAACACGATCGTACACCGAGGGGAACAAAGGGTCGGCCTCAAGCCTCAAGGATAGCCCTCAAGCACCCAGTAAGACAAGTTCGACGAAATCTCACAAAATAGCACGATTTTTGAAACAAAACTGAACTAGGAACACACAGTAACATGTAGGTGAGAAAATAAACAGTTAAAACGGGACAGATAAAGACCGGAAACTTAACTTTGAGATCGTCAGCAGGGAGACCCGAAGGAGACCTGCCAACACTCCAAACCCAGAACCGGAATTTTGATTTTAATCAAATATTAATTTTTCTAAATTACGAGCCAATTCCCACCCATCACACGACGAGTGGTGTGTATTGTTCATAAAGCACAACATATCCTCTCTGATAAGTCCCCTACCCCACCTTCTCTCTCTCTTTGTTCCATCCTCAGTCCACCCCCTTCTAATCCAGTGCAGCACCCTCCTCCCACACCTCTCTCTCTCCCCTCCCCCTCCTCCTCTCTCTCTCTCTCTCTTTCCCTCTTCCCCCTCTGTCTCTGGCAGTGGTTATGCTCGGACGGTGGTTATCTCCGCATGTATCTGGACAGTGGTTACGTCTGGATGGTGGCTATCTCCATAAGTGTCTGGATGGTGGTTATTCTGGATGGATCCTCCCCTCACACTGCCTACCTTGCTCTCCCCTCATACTCCTTCCCTTGCCTTCCCCCCATGCTGCCTTTTAACCCCACCGCTTCTCACTCCTCAACCCTCCTCATTCACCCCTCCTTCCTCGTCCCCGACCCCTCCTCGCTCACTCCCCCACCCCCTCTTCCTCGCTCCCCGACCCCTCTCGCTCCCCCTCCCTCGCTCCCCGACCTCCTCCGCTCCCCTCCCTCCTCTCTCCCTCCTCCCTCTCCTTCTTCCTCCTACCCTTAATGTTCCCTTAGCGAAGCAACGGGTTGTATTTGCTCAAAAACTAATAATTATAGCACGTGAGTAACCACATAAGTATGCAATGCTTCAGTGAATGAAATCACAATGGTTACAAAATGAGATTTTGGCTCAAAGCTAACAGTATAGGGGTAACATCATGCATGACTGTATGTGGAAGCTTTTTACAAGCAGTGAATAGGGGGGAGGGGGAAGGGTGGAGGGACATTATAATGGACATGATGTGATTGTGATTTTATAAGTACCTTAAAGTGTCTTTAGTCCATGTGTTTCATGTGGGACATTTTGGATTGTTGCAGACAGGATGCAAAATCTTCTTCCATCGTGTTATGTAAATACGCAACTTTTGAAATGACGTATGAATGCTAAGTGAGTCCATTTGTACATGTGCTGAGTGTGTGTCTACACTGACCCGTTCTGCCTGCCGGCACTTTTTAACCTGCCATTAGGCCCTGTCACACCTTGACGTTTTAACCAGCAATGGCAACGTATAAAAATGTATGTAAAACGTTGGCGTACGCTGAAATTTTGATGTTTTTTTTTAAGTTTTGGGCGTATTCATAACGTGTTGGTCGTATGCATAACATATTAGTAACGGGCACAGAACGTTTCGTTGTGTTATTGATAACTTTTACCAACGAATGCTTAGCCTGTTGTCGGCGTTCACAACCTATGCCCAACGATAGTTTAACTTACGCATAGCGCGCTAAACGTAACGCCGGCGAACTCGTGCGTAGCCTGTTAAGAACTGCCGCACGCCGATTTAAATCATAACCGCTGAGAATTTGAAGTGTCAACATCGCAGTCACACCTTGACGATTTTGCCAGCGTATGCCGGCCTATGAAAAATGTGTCTAAAACGCTAGGCGCACGTCAAATACGGTATAGGTAAGTTGTGTATACGTTAAGAGTAGGCTGGAAAACAATGAAGTACGCTGTCATATTACGTGGTACATGTAATACGTCGTGAAATTTCAGCATGTTGAAAATTTTACGACGTACTCGGCGTATGGCTAACACGTTCCGCATGCGTTGTCATATGTTCCTGGCACGCTCCGCGATTGTTTACACACGACGGACACACGTTACTTGTAGGTTACTCATAAGTCGAAACACGTCAAGGTAATATTTAACATACCCGCAACCTAATTTTCAACCAATGGGTGACGTCCTTTTAACCTATGAGTAGCGTGCTCTGAACCTATGTTTAACGTGCTTGAAACCTATGAGTAACGTGCATTGAACCTATTTGTAACTTGCCTTGAACCAATGACTAGCGTGCTATGAACCTATGAGTAACGTGCATTTAACCTATGTGGAGCATGCTTTGAACCTAAGTATAACGTGCTTCTAACCTTTGAGTAACATGCTATGAACCTATGTGTACGTATCTCAAACGCACATTGTCGTATGTAGACGAATTAGATTGACGTCTTCCGGACGACCACAGCACTTACTGAACGTGTTTCTAACTTACATCTACCGTGTAATGGCGTATTGGCAGCATTAAGGGGAATTGGTGTCTACAGCTTGGCTTCACAAGAGGAACCCATCATTGTTCCAGACTCATGTTGAGTAGATGTCAATGCCAGTAGTATCAGTAGTAGTAATACTATTAGCAGTAGTTGGTGTGCGTGACAGTAGTAATAGTAGTAGTAGTTGTAGTAGTAGCATGTCTATGTCAGTAGTAGTAGTAGTAGTAGTAGTAGTAGTATGTCTATGTCAGTAGTAGTAGTAGTAGTAGTAGTAGTGTCTATGTCAGTAGTATAGTTGTAGTAGTAGTAGTATGTCTATGTCAGTAGTAGTAGTAGTAGTAGTTTAGTAGGTAGCGTGATGGGGAGGGTGTGGGTGATGATGGACCCTCTTATCGTCCACGAATAGGAGACTACTTTGCACCATTGTTCGATGTTCTTTTCGGCTAATTGTTTTTTCCTCATTCCCCAGATGAAAATTTTCTTTGTTTTACTTTTTAAAGTATTAAAAACGACTTTGACAATGCAATGTACTAGTAATGAACACAGAACGCTTCGATAACTTATACATAAGTTATACCAACGATTGTTTATCGTGTTTTAGGCGTCCACAACCTATGCCCAACGATAGTCTAGCGTATGCATAGCGTAATAATTCCCAAGCACGTTATTCATAGTTATAAATAAGTCACGGGTACCCTAAACATTACTTTGATGTGTTTCGACGTATGAGGAACTTTCAAGTAGCGTGTTGCAAAGTGTGAACAACGTTCGTGTAGCTGCTTACAAAACGTTACTCATAGGTTAGAAATAAGTTTCGGGTACGCGAATGTTACCTCTACGTGTTTCGACTTATGAGTAACATACAATTAACGTGTGTCAACGATCGCATAACGTGCCTACAACTTATGGCCAGCGTAGCTGAACGTGTGAGCCAAACGCCGAGTACGTGTAAAATTTCAAGCATGCAAAATTTTTTGGACAACCAAAAAGTACAACGTTTTAAACCAGCGTAATACGACCTATGGTAGTGTTTTTCAGCGTGCACCTAACGTACACAAAACGTACCCATAACGTATTCGACGTGTGCCAGCGTTTTAGACAAATTTTTCATAAATCGGCATACGCTGGCTAAATCGTCAAGGTGTGACATGCCCCCTTTACTAGTGCAAAATGTATTCTTCAAATAGTTTTTTAAACATAATTTTCAGTATTTAGACGAAAGAATGGCAATTTCACAATGTTCAACCATAATGGTGTTCCTGACTGCAAATCGGACTCATGGAAATACAGGAATATGAGAAATACGTATCTGTGGATTTGAGGTGTTGGGTTCGTAGCATTTACTGAACTCGTGTTAGGACATTCTAGCATCCCAATCCCCCCTCTCAACATGATTAATCGTAAATATTATCATTTTCAACTTACCCTGTTCATGCACAAGGCCCAGATATTTCCTTCCCATTGGTGTTCAGAAGAACCTAATCCAGATTCACAGTCCATTCACTGGTAGTGACCCATCGGGGAGTTGTGTCCACTGACCCACATGGTCGGGAGTTCGCAGTTTGAGCAGGTGCCCATTTGGTGAGCTGAGAAAGTTATCCAAATCTTTCGTTGTGCAGAGGCACAGCCCATCCTCTAAGATACTTTCCAAGTAATGGCTTCTGTCAAAAGCTTGGTGAGCTTTTCCAAGTATTCATCCTTATCCCAGACACATAATACATTTTGTTTCGCTCCAAACTCTTCAACTTCCTGGGGTTTCTAAACAGCTTGTCTTGGCGATTTGGTCTCACGTGACAGTGTTCCTTCTATACCTGGCTCTTGCGTCTACAGCAAAGGCCTAAGCTGAACAAGAATCTACGGAGGCACCATGTGACCCAGGGATCGTGTGTGGATTGGCCACCGTTTTTATCCTGCTTGGAAGCAGTACACATTCCATGCGCAGCCTTTTACAACTGTGTGGTAAGCATTGCACCAGGGGCAACACCGCCTGTATCTGCCTGCACCAACCGGGCCTCTGAAGAGCCAAAGCATACACCAATTGCATGCCTTGATGTGCTTCATGTGTCTCTCACTCTCACTGAGACTAAGATTCTCCTCTGCTGCTGCTACCATAAAGAGGATGATGCAACAACTTCAGAAAAAGTCTTTGAGACTCTTGCGTTCCCCTGCTTCTGCACTTTTATGTGACAGCAGGAAAAAACATACCCATCAGAGATGGGGAATCCCCCGCCATTGAAATAAATGTTGATGCCCAGCCAGCCAGCCGGATGGACGGACGACCCGGGTGACAACAATATCCCCCTTCCGCCACGCGGCGGGGGATAAAAACAAGAAAGGTTCTCCCAATTACCTCTATTTCTGTATCTAGAGATGACACAATTAACTCTTGCAATGCAAATAATAATAAAAAGCTTTGTTTCCATGCCTGTTGGACTCCAAAGTGGTGCAGTTTCCCATTGCACATGACACACAACGAAGGGTAAAATTTCCTTATTGGAAAAACGATCACGGATCATCATGCACTTGTTCTTGGTGCTGTGAAAAAACAACAACCCTACTTCCCACAACTGTCCTCTAAGCTTAGGTTTGTTTCTTCCAAAACTACAGTTTATTCTCACAAGACATATTTTACCTTTTCATTACCATTCTGTCATGATTTTCACATTCGTTTCCAGCCGAACATACTTGAAATATAAAATTTGTCAGGCTTTATAACTCAAGTGGTGAAAGTGTTTGCTGCTAAGGCAGAGTGTGGTGTTGCAAAAGCATTTCATGCCTAGTTATTCATTTTTATTGTGTTTCTGTTTTGAGTAATGTATCTTTGATGAATTTCCTTGTGGGCTATACTTATTGAAAGTAAAAGGAAAACGAAAATATAGCTTTCTGGAATATTGCTTTTACTGTCAGGATTGAAGCATGAGTATTGGATCTAAGGGAATACCTGACAAGAAGCACCTGTAGTCACTGGATGAAAATTTATAAAAAATGTTTTCTGCGTGGATTGGTTGTGCAGGCGTGCATATTGCCAAATGGTCCAAGCCAGTTCTGCTAAAACGGCACGGTGAAAAATCTGGCAGCGATTCCTTACATCAACAGGCAATTCACAGAGAGAACCTCCTGAGAGTTCACCGATTCGCTCGAGATCTCCGCTTATCCAGCGTGCGGTCAAAGTTGCAGTACCATGCTGTGCACAAAAAAGTCAAAGTGGCGTTCAAGGCCCGACGGTTCCAAGATGATCCTCATTGAGAAACATAATCATCTTATAATATCCAATTTGCACAAAACATACACTTGAGAACATATCATACATGGGATTGTGTCATCCATCAATGCAAAGATGAACCAGATGAGAGTTAGCCTCATTCAAAATCAAATGAGACATATTTGTAGGAAGGTGTAGCCTCATTGACAGAATACAGGGGTGCTTTACAAGCAAGACACTCATGATAGTACAACAAAATACTGTTACATGTACGGACCCCACATAAACTGTCTAACCACAACTGCAGCTGGTGCTGAGACCGAATATAGCAGAGATTCTTCCATGGATGACTGTAACAGGGATCACGCTCGAGTGTTATTTAGTGCCTCCCTGTATTCCAAACATGGTTTAAGCCAGGTTGGTTGATATCAACATTAGAGTTACGGAAACTGTAATTTTATCCTCCAGGAGGGCTCAATAGACTGAATTGGTTGTCATGGGAAAGATGGCAGGAACAGACTTGCACACACCCTTAAGGAATATATAATTTAATAAACAGACTAGACACAAAAAATAGAATGCTTGATTAAGACAGACAATAAACTATAACGGCACTCAGTAGAGCGCATACCTCCTCCAGGCTGAACAGTTTACAATGAGTTTTGTCATAATCCCTCCACAACATTTTGAGATATTATGCATGCTACATATTGTTTTTGGTCCTATCTCTCAATGGTGAATGATCACTTAAAAATAAAATATATTACTATTTGGATCTGGATCTTTACCAAAAGCTAATCAATTCATCCTTGTCACACACTGTTGTCACACCTTGTCACACATTCGTCCGAGACAGACAGACAGGGGGAAAAATATAACCTCCGTCCACCTTTGGTGGCGGAGGCAATAATCACAATACTTTACCATTGAAGCTAATCCAATCCATGCTCCACATATAGCTAGAGTCTTGGCCAATTGTTGGTGCCGCTCCTCAACAAATGGGCCACACAGTATAGCATGGTCAAAGGAACGCTGCTTTACTCGGCAACAATTATGAGCAGCCATGGAGGAGGGCCTGCTCCTCACTGGTGTGATGTCAGAGGGTCGGCACTTCCTTCTCTAGTGAGTGAAGGAAAGGGGTGGGGAGGGACGTGCCATGGTGTGGATGTGCGTGATGCCTAATGTGTCTCCTCACCTGGTTCAACACGAGAGACACATGACAGGACATCTTTAAGATCTCATCTAAAATGGGTAAGGCCCGTCTTTCACATGGGCCCTACGACAGACAATTATCCCCAGCATGTGTCCTTTATTCCACGTACATTGTCGCTTTAAAAAAAA
>CM068954.1:170133903-170136273 GCA_035128595.1 Eptatretus atami | reverse complement strand
AAAAAAAATTTTTTTTGCAGGTTATAAGGTTAATGGATAAGCTGTTACATGCAGATGGACATGAGACAACACTGCACTCGACTTCATACAAACACAGCCAGTGACCAGCCGGTGCACTCCCCGGAATTTATAGGCCGTCGCTCCAGATAACTCGGAAGCCGGCGGGTCGATTAATCGACCGTGAAAAGCCAATATCTCGACCGCGTGGCGTTGGGTTAATTGTCTAGATCCCAATATACCTAAATAACCACGCAGTCTTGGCTACCGGGGATTCACGCCCTCGCAACGTCTTTCTCAAACCGGGTCACTCTACCGACTGCGGTAGAGTTCCAACTAGCGACTACCAATCCGGCTCGGTTGCAGCCGAGCAGAAACTGCCAAAGCCGTGCCGGCTAGGATTAACGGATTATCGGGGATGAAACCCGTCTGAACTCAGACCCGGACCATGCTGGACCAAATAAAGAAAGGACGGAAACGAGCTGGGAACATTTCTAATCATTTATTTACAATAAAAGACAAGGAGGCAAGACTTGAAGCGAATATGCAGAGAATATTTAGAAGGATCAAAAACACTTATTCAGTTCTACTTAAAGACGGGCCCACACGCAGACACACACACAAATGAAAAGAAAAACCCAGAGTTTTTATTGGACCCTCCAGCCGATGAGAGAGACAGCTGGGGTCAGAGTTCGGATGGGTACCTGTGGGTCATCGAAGGTCCCAGCCGCACGTGTGGGATTCGTGGCTGTGGCGGCCCGCGTGGCGAATAGTCGGGTTCACAAAACAGGCCAGAACTCCCCGCAACAGCCACCGCGAACAAACTGCAGCTGACTTAGCCTAAGTGAACAGACTGTCTCTGACTCAGGCTCCGTGAACAAACTGCCTCCGACCCAGGCTCCGTGAACAAACTGCCTCCGACTCAGGCTCCGTGAACAAACTGCCTCCGACTCAGCTCCGTGAACAAACTGCCTCCGACTCAGGCTCCGTGAACAAACTGCCTCCGACTCAGGCTCCGTGAACAAACTGCCTCCGACTCAGGCTCCGTGAAACAAACTCCTCCGACTCAGGCTCCGTGAACAAACTGCCTCCGACTCAGGCTCCGTGAACAAACTGCCTCCGACTCAGGCTCCGTGAAACAAACTGCCTCCGACTCAGGCTCCGTGACAAACTGCAGCTGACTCAGGCTCCGTGACCAAACTGTCTCGACTCAGGCTCCGTGACCAAAATGTCTCGGACTCAGGCTCCGTGACCAAACTACAGCTGACTCGGTCCGAGACCAAACTGCCTCGACTCAGGCTCCGTGACACAACTGTCTCGGACTCAGGCTCCGTGACCAAGTCTGGACTCAGGCTCCGTGACCAAATTGTCTCGGACTCAGGCTCCGTGACCAAACTGCTCGGACTCAGGCTCCGTGACCAAAACTGTTCGGACTCAGGCTCCGTGACCAAACTGCCTCGGACTCAGGCTCCGTGACCAAACTGTCCGGACTCAGGCTCCGTGACCAAACTGTCTCGACTCAGGCTCCGTGACCAAACTGCAGCTGACTCAGGCTCCGTGACAAACTGCAGCTGACTCAGGCTCCGTGAACCAAACTGCCTCTGACTCAGGCTCCGTGAACCAAACTGTCTCAAAACCCGACTAGCCACCGTCAAAACTCGTTCTAACCACACAAACTCTCGTCCACACACCTCCCCTTGCACAGAGCGTCTCGGAGATATATCTCCTCCAACACGGGGAGGGGCCTTGGCGAGAATCATCTCGCTGTCCGTCCCTCATTGGCCCACGGCCGCACCCCACCGGGGCAGAGCCGTGGCCCCTGCTCGGAGACCCCACATTCTCCACGTGGCTCCGCTCTCGAAGAGTACAAGTATCCATGTTGCGTTTGTGTAAGAGTTAAAACGTTTGTGGAAGGAGCGTTGGTGGGAGCGCAAGGACGGCTGCAAGACCCTGCCCTGGCGAGTCAGAGTGCTTGTAGACAGAGGGGGGGTAGTGGATCGTGATGGGGATGGATCATGCAGATAGGATGGTTTATTCGATGGCTCGTTGGACATAAATACCTAACAAAAGACGTCACAATGCACG
Organism: Eptatretus atami; assembly: GCA_035128595.1. Classification (NCBI taxonomy): domain Eukaryota; kingdom Metazoa; phylum Chordata; class Myxini; order Myxiniformes; family Myxinidae; genus Eptatretus; species Eptatretus atami. The sequence goes on along the minus strand of CM068954.1, from coordinate 170,134,191 downwards.
TTTTCGAGCCTCCCACTAAACAAAAGGAAGGGGTCCTGACTACACACGTACTTACCCAGGCCCCCCTAACAAACGGACGCCAACGTTGTCAGACAGAATGAAAACCCGTCATTCTGTTACAAAAACAGCTAAAATTGATGAAAAAGTGGCCGAAATTGAAACCAACACAGTAATTACGGTCGCAATAGCAGATATAACCGAACCAACACGTTTATTTAACACACAAAAACGGTCTGACGGACACAAGAACGGTCAATCCCGAAATAGAACGGTGGGGAATGGAAGCAA
>CM068954.1:170123903-170128903 GCA_035128595.1 Eptatretus atami | reverse complement strand
AAATAAAAAAAATAAATAAAAAAAATAAAAAAAAATATAAATAAAATGATAAATAAAATAAAAAATATATAATTATATAAAAAAAAAAATTATTAAATCAAAAAAAATAAATAAAAATCATATTTAAATAAAAAAAAATAAAATAAAAAAATAAAAAATATAAATTTATTAAAAAAAAAAATACAAAAAAAATAAAAAAAAAAATAAAATGAAAATTTTAATATAAATTAAAAAATAATAATTAAAAAAAAATAAAATATTAAATAAAATAAAAAAATATATTAAAAAAAAAATAAATAAAAATAATAAAAAAATCAAAAAATATAAAATATAAAAATAAATAAAAATATAAAATATTAAATAAATATTAAACAAATAAATAATAAAAATTAAATTAAAAAAAATTAATATAATAAAATAAATAATATATTTAATAAAAAAAAAAAAAAAAATAATTCAAATAACTATATAAATAAAAAAAAAAAAAAAAAATAAAAAATAAAAATTACTAAAAATAAAAAATAATAACTAATTTTTTTTTTTTTATATTTTTTTTGATCTAAAAAATTAATAAAAAAATAAAATAATAATAAAATATTAAATTAATAAAATTAATTATATAAAAAGCAAAAAAAAAAAAAAAAATAAATAAATTAAAATAAAAAAAAATTGATAAAAATTAAAAAAAAAAAAAAAATATAAAATAATATAAAAATAATAGATAATAGAAAATTAAATAATATTAAAAAAAAAATCAAATAATATAAAAAAAAAAAAATAAAATTGATAATTAAAATAAAAAATAAATAAAAATATAAAAAAATTAAAAAAAAAAATAATATATTAAAAAAAAATTTAAAAAAAAAAAATAAATTTAAAAAAATAAAAATTATTTGAAATATAAAAATAATAAATAAAATATATATATTAATTAAAATTAAAAATATAAAAATAAATAATAATAAAATAATAATAAATATAAAAAAAATTAATAAACTAATAAAATTATAAATAATAAATTATAAAAAAAAAAATTAAATAAAATAATTTAAAAATAATAAAATAAAATATATAAAATAAATAAATAATTAAAAAAATATAATATAAAAAAAAAATTATTAAAAAAAAAATAATAAATAAATAAAAAAATTAATAAAATATTAAAATATATATAAAATTTAAAAATAATAATATTATATAAAAAAATAAAATATTAAATATTCAATTATAAAAAAAAAAATATAACTAAAAATAAATATTAAAAAATAAAAAAATTTAAAAAATATAATTATATTTAAAATATAAAATAAAATAAATATCAAACAAAAAAAATAAAATAAATAAAAATATATAATTATATAATTAAAAGATAAAAAATTTAATAATATATATAAAATACATAATAAATATAATAAAAATTAAAAAAAAAATAAAATATAAAAAAATTAAAATTTAAAATTTTTTTAAAAAAATTAATTAAAAATTAATAACACATTAATAAATAAATAAATATAAAAAAAATTAAAATATATAAAAAAAAATTTTTATTAAAAAAAAAATAATAAAAAAATTAAATATAAATAAAAAATAATAAATAAAAAAAATAAATATAAAAAAAAAATAAAAAAATATAAATTAAAAAAAAAAATAAATAATATCAAAATAAAAAATATAAAAAAAAAAAAAAAAAAAATAAAAAAAAAATTAAAAAAAACAAAAAAAAAAAAAATAATAAATAAAATCAAATAATAAAAAAAATAAAATTAGAAAAAATTATTCAAAAAATAAAAAAAAAAAAAATATAAAAAAATTAATAATTAAAATAATAATTAATAATTAATAATATAAAAATATAATAAATAGGATGTAAAAAAAATAATAAAAAAAAAAATTAAATAAAAATTAAATAAAAATATGAAAATAAATAAATTGAATAAAATAAAAATTAATAAAAAAAAAAATTTAAATACAATACTATAAAACAAAAAAAATTATATTAAAATTTAAAAATATAAAAATAAATCATAAATAAAAATTTAAATAAAAAAAAAAATAAATACATAATAAATAAAAATATAAAAATATATAATAAAATATAATCAAAATAAAAAAATAAAATAATATAAATATTAAAAAAATAAATAAATAAAAAAATATAAAAAAATAAAAAATCTCAAAATATTTTTAAATAAAAAATAAAAAAAACAAAAAAAAAAATAATAAAAAAATAATAAAAAAATAAAGATTTATAAATAAAAATTAATTAATTTTTTAAAAATAAAAAAATAAAAATAAAATAAAAATCAAAAATAAAAAATAATAAAAAAAAAATAAAATTTTTATTAATAATTATAAAAAAAAATTAATAATAAAAAAATAAAAATAATAAATATAATTATATAAATAAAAAAATATAAAAAAAAAAAAAAAAAAAAAATTAATAAATAATAAACAAATATAAAAATAAAAAAAAAAAAACAATAAACTAAAATAAAAATAATAGATAAAAAAAAAATAATATAAAAAAATAAAAATAAATAAATAAAAAGAAAAATATAAAAAATAATAAAATATAAATAAAAAAAATAAAAAAAAAATTTAAAAAAAATAAAAACTAAACAAAATAAAATAATAATTAAAAAAAATAAAAATAAATACTTAATTAAAAAATAAATACATATAAAAAATAAAAAATCATAATATAAAAATAAAAAATATATTTAAAATAAAAAAAAATAAAAAAAATTAATACAAAAAAAAAATAAAAATAATATAAAATTTTAAAATAAATAAAAAAAAAATAATAAAATAATAAAATATTAATAAATTAAAAAAATTATAATTAAAAAATAAAATAATAAAAAATAATAAAAAAATAAATTATATAAAAAAAAAAATAAATAATAATTAAAATAAAATTAATAAAAAATATAAATGAATTAAAATAAAAAATAAAAAAATATCAATAATTAAAAAAATAAAAATAAAAAATAAAAATATAGAATATTATATTAAAAAATAAAAAAAATAATAATAAATAAAATATTAAATAGAAATTAAATAAATTAAAAAAAAAAAATAATAATAAATTTATAAAAAAATAATATAAAATTAAAAATGTTAAAAAAATAAATTAAATAAACAAAATATTAAGAATATAAATCAATATAAAATTAAAAAAAATAAAAAAAAAAAATAATAAATAAAAAAATAATATATAACAAAAAAAAAAATATAAAAATAAAATATATAAAATAAAAAAAAAAAAAATATAAATTTCAAAAAAAAAAATAAAATAAATTAAAAAATAAATAAAATATATAAATATATTATAAATAATTAAATAAATATAAAAAAAAATATATTAAATAAAATAAAAACTAAAATATTAAATAAATAAATAAAAAATTAAAATTTATAAAAAATAATAAAACTATACATATATAAAAAAAAAAAATAAAAAAAATAAAATTAAAAATATAAATAAAATAAAAAAATATAAAAATAAAAAATAAAAAAAATATATAAATAATTAAATAATAAATAAATATAAAAAAAAAAAAAAAAAAAATTAAAATCAAAATAATAAAATAATAAAAAATAAAATTAAAATAAAAAAATAAATATAAAAAAAAATAAAAAATTCTAAAAATTATAAAAATAAAAAAAAAAAAAATAATAAATATAAATATAAAAAATAAAAAAATAAAATAATATACAAAAATAATATAATAATTAAAAAATAATAAAATAAATAATAATAAAATGATAAAATAAAAAAAAAATAATTAAAAAAAAATATTAAATATAATAAAAATAAATATAAAATATAAAAAAAATAAAAATAAAATAAATATTAAAAAATTAAATAAAAATAAAAATAAATAAATAAATAATTAAATAAAAATAAAAAAATTAAAAAATATAAAAAAATATATTTAAAAATTAATAAAAAAAATAAAATAATAAAAAAAAAAAAAAAAAAATTAAAAAATTAAATTAAAAAAAAAAAAAAATTATATAATTAATAAAAAAAAAATAATAAAATTAAAATAAAATAAAAAAATATATTATAAAATAAAAAATTAAAATAAAAAAAAAAATATTTTTTAAAATAATATAAATATATATAATAAAATAAATTAATAATAAATTAAAAAAAAAAAAAAATATTAAAAAAAAATAATAATTAATAAAAAAATAAAAAATTTAAATAATAAAATAAAATAAAATAAATATAAAATAATAATAAATAAATTAATAAAAAAAAAAAAAAAATATACATAATAAAAAATAAAATACAAAATATAAAAAAAATAAAATAAAAAAAAAAATTAATATATAATATAGAAATAAAAAAAAATAAAATAATAAAAAAAAAAAAATAAAAAAAAAATATAAAATATTAAATTAAATTAATAAAAAAAAATTAATTAATTTAAAAAAAATATTAAATAAATTAAAAAAAATATTTAATAAAAAAAAAATAAAAATATTAAATATAAAAAAATAAATTATATAAAAAAAAAATATAAAATAAAATTTGATAAAATAATATTAAAAATAATATAAATATATAAAAAAAAAAAAAAAATAATAATATATATAAAATAAATTATAAATAAAAATTAAATAAATAAAAAAATAAAAAAAAAAAATGAATATATAAATATAAAATAATATTATAATATAAAAAATAAAAAAAGATATTAATAATAATATAAAAAAATATAAATAAAATAAAACTATAAAAAATAATAATAAAAAATAAAAAAAAATAAGATAAAAAAAAAATTAATCAAATAAAAACAAAATAAAAAAAAAAAAAAAAAAAAAATAAATAAAAAATCAAAAAAAATAAAAAAAATAAAAATAACAAAAATTAAAAAAAAAAAAAAATTAAATAAAAAAAACAATATAAAAATAAAATACAATAATATATATTAAAATAAAAAAAATAATTTATTAAGTAAAAATATTTAAAAAAAATAAAAAAAAAA
>CM068954.1:170116403-170118903 GCA_035128595.1 Eptatretus atami | reverse complement strand
GATTTTGACCTTTTCATGACCTTGACCTTGACCTTTGACCCGATCGCTCCCAAAATCGAATCAAATGGTCCTCGGATAATAACCAATCATCCACCAAATTTGCTGCGATTCAGTTCTATACTTTTGGAGTTATGCGAATAACAAACACAACAAACACACATATTCACAAATAAAATAATAAATACACAGCGATCAAAACAATAACCTTCGCAACAAAGTTTCGCGAAGGTAATAGTCACCAGAAGTGGTGTCTGAAATAATACACCGCTTTAATAATGAACATTAGTACATTATTATCACGTCCATTGCAGTATTATACGGAACGCAGTGAGCTTCATACTTAACGCGTGCACGTGAGAGAATAGGAAACACAAACAACACAAACACAATAGCCCTGGCTATTTGGAATCCGTGTCGTTAGCTATGACCTTTTGCTTCGGTGTGTAAACGCTGTGCGGGTGTATAAACACAATATGGGTTTTATTTCTATCTGTGTGAATATTACTTACGCGTGCACATGAGAGAATAGAAGGAAACAACAAAAACAACACAATATCCTGGCAATTGTGAATCCGTGTCGTTGGCGATGACCATTTTGCTTCCGTTTTTGTTTTGTTTCTGGTTTTTTTTTGTTTCTGGTTTTTGTCATGGGGAATGATGCATGCCGGGAGATCATGACCGGAAGTGTTTATTTATTTATTCAATTATTTTTCCCAAAGTTAATTTTATACTTCCGAAGGTGATTTTTTTCATGACAGGAAGTGTTTATTTTGTATTAACATTACCGGGAGTGATTTTGAAACTCTTTCCGGAACTTTTAATTTCTTTTATTCTTGACCAGAAGTGATCGTTTATTTATTTATTTATTCAATATTTTTCCCCCAAAGTTAATTTTAATAAAGATATCTCCCGCATCATTCAAAAAAATTTTTTAATCGTGATTTACATTATTTGATCGCTGATCCCGAATCCAGGCCGACAGTAACCGGAAAATGCGTCCAAAATCATCAGCTGTGCGGCGCTTACATGTACCACGTATAGTTGGCAAGTATACAGTTGGTGAACAAGTTTTATGTAAAGTCAGAAGCGAATGTAAGAAGAATTCTACGTTCGCTTCTCGGCTTTGCCTATCTCCATATTAATAAATTATGAACGTTGCATTATTATTATTTAGCGAACGCAGTGATCTTCATACTTAACGCGTGCAAGTGAGAGAATAGGAAACAACAACAACAACAACAACAACAACAACACAATACCCCTGGCTATTTGGAATCCGTGTCGTTAGCTATGACCCTTTGCTTCCGGTTGTTTTTAAACGCTGTGCGGTGTATAAACACGATTGGGTTTTATTTCTATCTTGTGAATATTACTTAACGCCTGTGCACATGAGAGAATAGGAAACAACAAAAACAACACAATACCCTGCCAATGTTGAATCCGTGTCGTTGGCTATGACCCTTTTGCTTCCGTTTTTGTTTTGTTTCTGGTTTTTTTTTTTTGTTTCCGTTTTGTCATGGGGAATGATGCATGCCGGGAGATAAAGGCATCGTCGGAGACATGAAATACCCAAATAATATCATGCATGGTGTATATTTCCTCCACTGATTTTAATAAATATCTCCCGCATCATCAAAAAATAATTTTTAATCGTGATTTACGTTATTTGATCGCTGATCCCGAATCCAGGCCGAAGTAACCGGAAATTGCGTAAACAGTTGTGAACAAGATTGTAGGTAAAGTCAGAAACGAATGTAAGAAGAATTCTACGTTCGCTTCTAGTATTTTTTTTTTAGATGAGATCCTGTTCTAGGCGGTGTAGTTGTCGTTGTGAAGGTGATGTTGAGTAATATTTATTTTTTTAGATGATCCTTTCTTAGGCGGTGTAGTTGTCGTTGTGAAGGTAATGTTGAGGTAATATTAATTTTTAGATGAGATCCTGTTCTAGGGCGTATAGTTGTCGTTGTGAAGGTAATTTGAGGTAATATTATTTTTTTAGATGAGATCCTGTTCTAGGCGGTGTAGTGTCGTTGTGAAGGTAATGTTGAGGTAATATTATTTTTTTAGATGAGATCCTGTTCTAGCGGTGTAGTTGTCGTTGTGAAGGTAATGTTGAGGTAATATTTTTTTTTTTTGATGAGATCCTGTTCTAGGCGGTGTAGTTGTCGTTGTGCAGGTAATGTTGAGGTAATATTAATTTTTTTAGATGAGATCCTGTTCTAGGCGGTGTAGTTGTTGTGAAGGTAATGTTGAGGTAATATTATTTTTTTAGATGAGATCCTGTTCTAGGCGGTGTAGTTGTTGTAAGGTAATGTTGAGGTAATATTTATTTTTTTAGATGAGATCCTGTTCTAGGCGGTATAGTTGTCGTTGTGAAGGTAATGTTGAGGACATTTTTTTTTCAGATGAGATCCTGTTCTAGGCGGTGTAGTTGTTGTTGTGAAGGTAATGTTGAGGTAATATTAATTTTTTCATAGCAAAAAGGACTGTTTAATTTGAT
>CM068954.1:170095565-170115214 GCA_035128595.1 Eptatretus atami | reverse complement strand
AAACACACTCGGAAGAAACGGAGATAGCTTGATCCAGCTTAACAAACTGAAAATAACATACATGGATACGGAACATGAGTCATCGGTCGTAAAGTTTGAAGCAGGAGTGCAAAACATATTAGTGACTGAGAAAGATTAATACTGAAATCCAAATCTTATCGTTGTGGCAGAGAGAGGCACAGCCCATCCTCTAAGATACTTTCCAAGTAATGGCTTCTGTAAACAGCTTGGTGAGCTTTATCCAAGTATTACATTTCCTTATCCCAGACACATAATACATTTTGTTTTCGCTCCAAAACTCTTCACTTCCTGGGGTTTCTAAACAGCTTGTCTTGGCGATTTGGTCTCACGTGACAGTGTTCCTTCCTATACCTGGCTCTTGCGTCTACAGCAAAAGGCCTAAGCTGAACAAGAATCTACGGAGGCACATCGTGACCCAGGGAATCGTGGTGTGGATTGGCACCGTTTTTATCCTGCTTGGAAGCAGTACACCATTCCATGCGCAAGCCTTTTACAACTGTGTGGTAAGCATTGCACCAGGGGCAACACCCGCCCTGTTACTGCCTGCACCAACCGGCCTCTGAAGAGCCAAAGCAATACACCAATTGCATGCCTTGATGTGCTTCATGTGTCTCTCACTCTCATGAGACTAAGATTCTCTCTGCTGCTGCTACACCATAAAGAGATGATGCAACAACTTTCAGAAAAAGAGTCTTTGAGACCTTGCGTTCCTCTCTGCACTTTTATGTGACAGCAGGAAAAAACATACCCCATCAGAGATGGGAAATCCCCCGCCATTGAAAATAAATGTTGATGCCAGCCAGCCAGCCGGATGGACGGACACCCGGGTGACAACAATATCCCCCTTACCGCCACGCGGCGGGGATAAAAACAAGAAAGGTTCTCCAATTACCTCTATTTCTGTATCTAGAGATGACACAATTAACTCTGCAATGCAAATAATAATAAAAAGCTTTTGTTCCATGCCTGTTGGACTCCAAAGTGGTGCAGTTTCCCCATTGCACATGAACACACACGAAGGGTAAATATTCCTTATTGGAAAAACGAATCACGGATCATCATGCACTTGTTCTTGGTGCTGTGAAAAAACACAACCCTACTCTCCACAACTGTCCTCTAAGCTTAGGTTTGTTTCTTCCAAAACTACAGTTTATTCTCACAAGACATATTTTACCTTTTCATTACCATTCTGTCATGATTTCACATTCGTTTCCAGCCGAACATACTGAGGAAATATAAAATTTGTCAGGCTTATAACTCAAGTGGTGAAAGTGTTTGCTGCTAAGGCAGAGTGTGGTGTTGCAAAAGCATTTCATGCCTAGTTATTCATTTTTATTGTGTTTCTGTTTTGAGGTAATGTATCTTTGATGAATTTCTGTGGGCTATACTTAATTGAAAGTAAAAAGGAAAACGAAATATAGCTTTCTGAATATTGCTTTTACTGTCAGATTGAAGCATGAGTATGGATCTAGGGAATACCTGACAAGAAGCACTCTGTAGTCACTGGATGAAAATTTATAAAAAATGTTTTCTGCGTGGATTGGTTGCAGCGTGCAATTGCCAAATGGTCCAAGCCAGTTCTGCTAAAACGGCACGGTGAAAAATCTGGCAGCGATTCCTTACATCAACAGGCAATTCACAAGAGAGAACCTCTGAGAGTTCACCGATTCGCTCGAGATCTCCGCTTATCCAGCGTGCGGTCAAGTTGCAGTACATGCTGTGCACAAAAAAGTCAAAGTGGCGTTCAAGGCCCGACGGTTCCAAGATGATCCTCATTGAGAACCATAATCATCTTATAATTCCCAATTTTGCACAAAACATACACTTGAGAACATATCATACATGGATTGTGTCATCCATCAATGCAAAGATGAACCAGATGAGAGTTAGCCTCATTCAAAATCAAATGAAGACATATTTGTAGGAAGGTGTAGCCTCATTGACAGAATACAGGGGGTTTACAACAAGATCACTCATATAGTACAACAAAATACTGTTACATGTACGGACCCACATAAACTGTCTAACCACAACTGCAGCTGGTGCTGAGACCGAATATAGCAGAGATTCTTCCATGGATGACTGTAACAGGGATCACGCTCGAGTGTTATTTAGTGCCTCCTGTATTCCAAACATGGTTTAAGCCAGGTTGGTTTGATATCAACATTAGAGTTACGGAAACTGTAATTTTATCCTCCAGAGGCCTCAATAGACTGAATTGGTTTCCATGGGAAAGATGGCAGGAACAGACTTGCACACACCCTTAAGAATATATAATTTAATAAACAAGACTAGACACAAAAAATAGAATGCTTGATTAAGACAGACAATAAACATAACGGCACTCAGTAGAGCGCATACCTCCTCCAGGCTGAACAGTTACATGAGAATGCCAATATCCCACAACATTTTGAGATATTATGCATGCTACATATTGTTTTGGTCCTATCTCTCAATGGTGAATGATCACTTAAAAATAAAATATATTACTATTTGGATCTGGATCTTTACCAAAAGCTAATCAATTCATCCTTGTCCACACACTGTTGTCACACCTGTCACACATTCGTCCGAGACAGACAGACAGGGGAAAAAATAAACCTCCGTCCACCTTGGTGCGGAGGCAATAATCACAATACTTTACCATTGAAGCTAATCCAATCCATGCTCCACATATAGCTAGAGTCTTGGCCAATTGTTGGTGCCGCTCCTAAAAAATGGGCCACACAGTATAGCATGAAAGGAAAAGCTGCTTTACTCGGCAACAATTATGAGCAGCCATGGAGGAGGGCCTGCTCCTCACTGGTGTGATGTCAGAGGGTCGGCACTTCCTTCTCTAGTGAGTGAAGGAAAGGGTTGGGGAAGGACGTGCATGGTGTGGATGTGCGTGATGCACTATGTGTCTCCTCACCTGGTTCAACACGAGAGACACATGACAGACATCTTTAAGATCTCATCTAAAATGGTAAGGCCCGTCTTTCACATGGCCTAACGAAGACAATATCCCAGCATGTGTCCTTTATTCCACGTACATTGTCGCTTTAAAAAAAAAATTTTTTTTGCAGGTTATAAGGTTAATGGATAGCTGTTACATGCAGATGGACATGAGACAACACTGCACTCGACTCATACAAAACAGCCAGTGACCAGCCGGTGCACTCCCCGGATTTATAGGCGTCGCTCACAGATAACTCGAACCGGCGGGTCGATTAATCGACCGTGAAAAGCAATATCTCGACCGCGTGCGTTGGGTTAATTGTCTTAGATCCAATATACCTAAATAACCACGCAGTCTTGGCTACCGGGAGATTCACGCCCTCGCACGTCTTTCTCAAACGGGTCACTCTACCGACTGCGGTAGAGTTCCAACTAGCGACTACCAACTCCGGCTCGGTTGCAGCCGAGCAGAAACTGCAAAAGCCGTGCCGGCTAGGATTAACGGATTTCGGGATGAAACCCGTCTGAACTCAGACCCGGACCATGCTGAACAAATAAAGAAGCGCGAAACGAGCTGGGAACATTTCTAAATCATTTATTTACAATAAAGACAAGGAGGGCAAGACTTGAAGCGATATGCAGAGAATATTTAGAAGGATCAAAAACACTTATTCAGTTCTACTTAAAGACGGGCCACACGCAGACACACACACAAATGAAAAAAGAAACCCAGAGTTTTATTGGACCCTCCAGCCGATGAGAGAGACGAGCTGGGGTCAGAGTTTGGGATGGGTACCTGTGGGTCATCGAAGGTCCCAGCCGCACGTGTGGGATTCGTGGCTTGTGGCGGCCGCGTGGCGAATAGTCGGGTTCACAAAACAGGCCAGAACTCCCCGCAACAGCCACCGCGAACAAACTGCAGCTGACTTAGCCTAAGTGAACGACTGTCTCTGACTCAGGTCCGTGAAAAAACTGCCTCCGACTCAGGCTCCGTGACAAACATGCCTCCGACCTCAGGCTCCGTGAACAAACGCCTCCGACTCAGCTCCGTGAACAAACTGCCTCCGACTCAGGCTCCGTGAACAAACTGCCTTCCGACTCAGGCTCCGTGAACAAACTGCCTCCGACTCAGGCTCCGTGAACAAACTCCTCCAGACTCAGGCTCCGTGAACAAACTGCCTCCGACTCAGGCTCCGTGAACAAACTGCCTCCGACTCAGGCTCCGTGAACAAACTGCCTCGACTCAGGCTCCGTGACCAAACTGCAGCTGACTCAGGCTCCGTAGACAACTGTCTCGACTCAGGCTCCGTGACCAAAATGTCTCGGACTCAGGCTCCTGACCAAACTACGCTGACTACGGGCTCCGAGACCAAAACTGCCTCTGACTCAGGCTCCGTGACCAAACTGTCTCGGATCAGGCTCCGTGACAATGTCTTGGACTCAGGCTCCGTGACCAAATTGTCTCGACTCAGGCTCCGTGACCAAAACTGTCCCTCGACTCAGGCTCCGTGACCAAAACTGTCTCGGACTCTAGGCTCCGTGACCAAACTGTCTCGACTCAGCTCCGTGACCAAACTGTCGGACTCAGGCTCCGTGACCAAACTGTCTCGACAGGCTCCGTGACCAAACTGCAGCTGCTCAGGCTCCGTGACCAAACTGCAGCTGACTCAGCTCCGTGAACAACTGCTCGACTCAGGCTCGTGACACAAACTGCTCAAAACCCGACTAGCCACCGTCAAAACTCGTTCTAACCCACACAAACTCTCGTCCAACACCTCCCCTTGCACAGAGCGTCTCGGAGATATATCTCCTCCAACACGGGGAGGGCCTTGCGGAATCATCTCGCTGTCCGTCCCTCATTGGCCCACGGCCGCACCCACCGGGGCAGAGCCGTGGCCCCTGCTCGGAGACCCCACATTCTCCACGTGGCTCCGCTCTCGAAGAGTAACAGTATCCATGTTGCGTTTGTGAAAGAGTTAAAACGTTTGTGGAAGGAGCGTTGGTGGGAGCGGCAAGGAACGGCTGCAAGACCCTGCCCTGGCGAGTCAGAGTGCTTGTAGACAGAGGGTGGGTAGTGGATCGTGATGGGGATGGATCATGCAGATAGGATGGTTTATCGATGGCTCGTTGGATATAATAACCTAACAAAAGACGTCACAATGCACGTTTTCGAGCTCCCACTAAACAAAAGGAAGGGTCCTGACTACACACGTACTTACCCAGGCCCCCTAACAAACGGACGCCAACGTTGTCAGACAGAATGAAAACCCGTCATTCTTGTTACAAAAACAGCTAAAATTGATGAAAAAGTGCCGAAATTGAAACCAACACAGTAATTACGGTCGCAAATGCAGATATAACCGAACCAACACGTTTATTCTAACACACAAGAAACGTCTGACGGAACACAAGAACGGTCAATCCCGAAATAGAACGGTGGGGAATGGAAGCAACATCGGTTATTTCCGTCGCGAAACGGCGGAGACCGAAGCGAAAGCGATTCATTCCGTTACCATAACGTGGAAAACATGGCGGCTTGAAAAGTTCTTGAAGTTATGGTAAGTTAACTTTAACGATAGTCTGCCTGAATATATCATGTCTGTTAATAGAACCCGTTTGTGGTACGGGATATTATACAAGCAGCGTAAATGCGCCCTCTTGACTTAATGTGTGGCTGAATTTCGTGTAAATTCGTGCCCCCGTGCTGCAGCAGTCAGTGACGATTGATCGTTTTATTTGCAGAGGTAAAATTTGATAGTAATAATAAATTGCAAATTCCAATAAAATAACAAAGTTGATATGAAGTAAAACTGTAAAAAGATCCCATACACGATCCCCTATGTTGAACTGGGCATACACAACTAGCGATCGTTCACTCGGGGCTCGAAATACAGGCAACCAAACATATCATCACAACAAAATTCGGTTTAATAAATTGTTAAAACTACATCAGGTACTACCCACTATATATTATCTATATTACATTTATGTTCGAGGCACAAGCACTAAAAATTTACATACCGTAACAGTCGTTCTACTGCATCCGCCATCTTGTTCGCACTACAGTAACCGGAATGAACCGCTTTGTTTTGCTCTTGGACGTTTCGCGACGGAATAACCAATCTTGCTTCCGTTCCCACCAATCTATTTCGGGATTGACCGTTCTTGTGTCCGTTCACGACCGTTCTTGTGTGTAGAATAAACGTGTGGTTTCGGTTATATCTGCTATTGCGACCGTAATTAGTGTTGGTTTCAATTTCGGCCGCTTTTTTCATCAATTTTAGCTGTTTTTGTAACAGGAATGACGGGTTTTCATTCCGTCTGACAACGTTGGCGTCCGTTTGTTAGGGGGGCCTGTTACCGGCATAACTAACTTTGGGAGCTGAATGTTGAGTGCAAATGGTTTCCAGATCCGTAACAATATTCAAGTCGCGGCAGTTTTTTGTCTGTCCGTCACGCGACGTCATTACACCTGGTACGTCATTACGGCATAGTAGGCTGCCCACCACACTTTGCCGACATATCCGCCATTTTGATTTTCATGTAGTTCAGGCATAACACATCATCGAACCATCATATTATTCACAATGCCATGCCCCTACCTTTATCCTTTCCATTCAGTGTGAACGACGAAGAAAGGGATTGTTAAAATGATCCTTCCAAAGACACAGTACGTTGCGGCCTTCGGCTTCAGGCTTAGGCCTCACCTTCAGGCTGTTTCGGATTATTTTTCTGGACAAGCAATCGATGCAGCGTTCCGGACTTCCTGTTGCCTATACACTTCCCAGGTTGTTTTCTTCTTGGAGAGTTGGAGGCTCCATTGCCTTTTCACCACCTAAATGAAAGTCTTCTCTCGTAGCCAACAAGGACTTTTAACCCGTGAAGTTCCGCAGCTCCATTTCTTTTTTTTTGCGGAGCGATGATGCAGCATTTCAGTTCCTATACATCGCCCCGTTTTTTCCTGGCAGTGTAAGGCTGCGCTTCATTGCTTATACACCCGCCAAAATAAATGTTATTTCCCATGGCTGACAAGGACTTTTACCGTCTAAGTTCCGCAGATCCAAACCGTAACTAATTAGCCTACGTTTCATAATAACATCAATTTTCATAATATGGAATAGGCAAAGCCTAGAAGCGAACGTAGAATTCTTCTTACATTCGCTTCTTAAATATATCTAAACTTAAACGAGTCTTTTTGCTATGAAAAAATTAAATATTACCTCAACATTACCTTCACAACAAACATACACCGCCTAGAACAGGATCTCATCTGAAAAAAAAAATGTCCTCAACATTACCTTCACAACGACAACTATACGCCTAGAACAGGATCTCTCATCTAAAAAAATAAATATTACCTCAACATTACCTTCACAACGACAACTATACCGCCTAGAACAGGATCTCATCTAAAAAAATTAATATTACCTCAACATTACCTTCACAAAAGACACTACACCGCCTAGACAGGATCTCATCTAAAAAAATAAATATTACCTCAACATCACCTTCACAACGACAACTACACCGCCTAGAACAGGATCTCATCTAAAAAAAAAAATACTAGAAGCGAACGTAGAATTCTTCTTACATTCGTTTCTGACTTTACCTACAACTTGTTCACAACTGTTTACGCAATTCGGTACTCGCTATCGCCGGATTCGGATCAGCGATCAATATAACCACGTAATTAAATTAAATTTTTGATGATGCGGAGAATATCTTATTAAATCAGTGGAGGAAATATACACCATGCATGATATTATTTGGGTATTTCATGTCTCCGACGATGCCTTTATCTCCCGGCAGCATCATTCCCCATGACAAAACCGAAACAAAAAAAAACCAGAAACAAAACAAAAACGGAACACAAGGGTCATAGCCAACGACACGGATTCACAATTGGCAGGGTATTGTGGTTTTTGTTGTTTCCTATTCTCTCATGTGCACGTCGTTTAAGTAATATTCACAAGATAGAAATAAACCCAATCGTGTTTATACACCGCACAGCGTTTAAAAACAACCGGAAGCAAAAGGTCATAGCAACGACACGGATTCCAATAGCCAGGGGTATTGTGTGTTGTTGTTTGTTGTTGTTGTTCCTATTCTCTCACTTGCACGCGTTAAGTATGAAGCTCACTGCGTTCGCTAATAATAATAATGCAACGTTCATAATTTATTAATATGGAATAGGCAAAGCCGAGAAGCGAACGTAGAATTTTCTTACATTCGCTTCTGACTTTACATACATTGTTCACAACTGTATACTTCGCAACTATACCTGGTACTGTAAGCGCCGCACAGCTGATGATTGACGCAATTTCCGGTTACTTCGGCCTGGATTCGGGATCAGCGATCAAATAATGTAAATCACGATTAAAAAATTTTTGATGATGCGGGAGATATCTTTATTAAAATTAACTTTGGGGGAAAAATAATGAATAAATAAATAAATAAACGATCACTTCTGGTAAAGAATAAAAGAATTAAAAGTTCCGGAAAGAGTTTCAAAATCACTCCCGGTAATGTTAATACAAATAAACCATTCCTGTCATGAAAAAAATCACCTTCGGAGTATAAAATTAACTTGGGAAAAAAATAATTGATAAAATAATAAACACTTCCGGTCATGATCCCCTCGCATGCATCATTCCCCTGACAAAAACCAGAAACAAAAAAAAACCGAAAAAACAAACAAAACGGAAGCAAAATGGTCATCGCCAACGACACGGATTCACAATTGCCAGGATATTGTGTTGTTTTTGTTGTTTCCTATTCTCTCATGTGCACGCGTTAAGTAATATTCACAAGATAGAAATAAAACCCAATTGTGTTTATACACCGCACAGCGTTTAAACAACCGGAAGCAAAAGGTCATAGCTAACGACACGGATTCCAAATAGCCAGGGCTATTGTGTTGTTGTTGTTGTTGTTTCCTATTCTCTCACGTGCACGCGTTAAGTATGAAGCTCACTGCGTTCGCTATAAATACTGCAATGACGTGATAATAATGTACTAATGTTCATTATTAAAGCGGTGTTTATTCAGACACCACTTCTGGTGACTAATTACCTTCGCAACTTTGTTGCGAAGGTTATGTTTTGATCGCTGTGTATTTTATTTATTTATTTGTGAATATGTGTGTTTGTTGTTTGTTTGTTATTCGCATAACTCCAAAAGTATAGAACTGAATCGCAGCAAATTTGTGGGATGATTGGTTATTATCCGAGGACCATTTGATTCGATTTTGGGAGCGATCGGGTCAAAGGTCAAGGTCAAGGTCATGAAAAGGTCAAAATCGTCTTTTTACATAGCGCGGTCAATTTGTATCCAATTTGCATGCAACTAATGCCAAAATGTTCAGAATTCAATGCCCCATCTTGTGATATGTGACATGACCAATGACGTAATAACCCTTATTAGCGGTTGGAGTCAAAGGTCAGTGGGGGGTCACGACATTGCAAAATGTGCGCGTTTTAGTCATAACAGGTCAATTCTTATCCGATTTGCATGAAACCAACACCAAAATGTTGACTGTTCTGTTCCCCACACTCTAATACCAATTACAAAATTAAGAGTACAAAGGTCAAGGTCGAGGTCATGAAAAGGTCAAAATCGTCATTTTGCCATAGTGCGTTCGATTTTTATCCATTTGCATGCAACCAATGCCAAAATGTTGTGAATTCATGCCCAATCTTGTGATATACGATATGACACAGGAAATTTAATGTTTTTAAGCCATCATAACACATATGAGATGGCAGATGTGGTATGGAATTAATCCCTCAATCAACGGTTTCTGGGGGGGGGGGGGGGCAAAATGTAGCGTTGGCGAAGGTATGCGCTCTACTGAGTGCCCGTTCTAGTTCGTTTATGTTTCTTCATTGGTGCGTCACAATTAAATGTTGTGATGCTGTTTTCCCTTTGTTGTGACTGCAGCGACAGATAAGTAGGACACTTAAAATCCATTATTACCTGCACCACTGAAGGTGAAGGAGATTATGTTTCACCGCTTTCTATCTGTTTGTCTGTCTGTTTGTTAATTGCCGGAATCCTTCGGATTTCGGTAATTATGTTGGTCTGTGTGTTTGTTACTTACGAAATCTAAAGATTTCGTAAGTATATGATGACTTCCGTCATCTGTTTGTGTGTGTGTGTGTGTGTGTGTGTGTTTGTAGGCACGATAACTCGAGAACGGAGAAGCTACCAATGTCAAATTACAGCACATGCTTCAGGAGGGTGATGGCTAGCTGCTGATTAGATTTTGGTCAAAATCGGTCAAAGGTCAAGGTCACAGTGAGGTCAAACATTCGATTTTTGATGGTTTGGTACAGAATCATCGTAGAAAACTTCGGTTTTGCGTCGCTACCTTTTCTAGAGACAGCTTTTTTAGACAAGGTCAGAGGTCAAGGTCACAGTGAGGTCAAACATTCGATTTTTGATGGTTTGGTACAGAATCATCGTATAAACTTCTGGTTTGCGTCGCTACCTTCTCTAGAGACAGCTTTTATTAGACAAGGTCAGAGGTCAAGTTGACGATTTCGTAAGTACCAGTCTATGACTGCTTGTTTATCTGTTTGTTTGTGTACAGGATATCTCAAAAGTTGTGGAAGGATCCGGATGAAATTTTGTGGACAGGTTGGGTGTGTGACAAGGACGAACTGATTAGATTTTGGTGAAGATCCGGATCCGGATCCGACTATTGGAATTTTTAAGTGATTCTTCACCATTGAGAGATAGGCTAAAAACGATATATAGCACGATATCTCAAAAAGTTGTGGACGGATTCGGACAAAATTCGGTAGACAAATTGGGTGTGGACAAGGACGAACTGGTTAGATTTTGGTGAAGATCCGGATCCGACTATTGGAATTTTTAAGTGATTCTTCACTATTGAGAGATAGGGCTAAAAACGAATATATAGCATGATATCTAAAAAAGTTGTGGACGGATTCAGACGAAATTTGGTGGAACAATTGGGTGTGTGACAAGGAAGAATTGATTAAATTTTGGTGAAGACCGGATCCCGATCTGGATATGAATCACTTAATTTTTAAAGTGATTCTTCACATTGAGAGATCGGACTAACTCATATATATATATATATATATATATATATATATAGCATGATATCTCTAAAAGTTGTGGACAGATTCGGATGAAACTTGGTGGACAGGTTGGGCGTGTGACCACGACAAATTGATTAGATTTTGGTGAAGGTCCTAATCCAGATCTTGATAAGAGAATAATTTAATTTATAAAGTGATTCTTCATCATTGAGAGATAAGGCCAAAAATGATATGTGGAATGATATTTCCAAAATGTATTGGGCCCGATATGTTCTCGTGGATCAGGAATTGCCGAGTGCCCTTCTAGTTTCTTATTGAGTTCTTTTATTCATTTGTTAAACTCATTCATGAAACAAGCCCTAAAAAAGAAAAAAAAATAACAGAAAAACTTTTGTTGATCATGATGTTGCTGAAGAGCTCCATCGTGATTTAGCACGATATCATTGATCAGCAATGGCGCCGTACCAATTTGAGCAAAGTGAATCAGCAAACTGTGTGCACTACCAATGCATCTCAACACCAGCTTCCTGAAAATCAGCAACAATATGTTGCACTTGAGGCAATCAGGAATCCTTTGCAGTGACAATGCCAACATCAACTGCATGCTCTGTTCAATCTTCTTGTGTGGCACGGCGATACAATCTGGATGAAATTGCTCTTTCTGATATTGCTGTATATATATATATACCTGCGGTCTTATGGATCTATCGTGCGGTCACTGCAACACCTTGATGTGGAAAGACGAGCTTGTTGTCACTCCCATCAGGGAACGACAATTTGGTATGTGTTGTCTTGTCTGGTAAGATCTGCATCCCAATTATTCCCGATCCACCATTTCAACTTCGTCATCTTCTTACTGGTGATGACTCGATGGTGAAGTGCTGCACTTCAGATGACAAATCAGGAAATTCAACGCAGGATTGTCGATAGGCAACATGAAAACAATGGATGTGACCATCATTGGAAGGAGCGCCAACCTTCACATCCACTGCATGGTTTTTCAGTTGATGGGTTCTCTGAGGAATGCTGATGGTGAATTATTTATTTGAGGAGTTTATCGTCAAATTATTAGGGTCGTCTGACGAGGGAGGCGACAAAACATCATCAATGCCTGCAGGAAAAACTCTCCATTGTGGCGGCATCGCACAACGCCAACTTTAAGAACAAATATGTGCTCAATCGACTTGATTGTGTGAATGAAGGAAGTCGAAAACGACTCAAGCTTTATGCTGATTGGTTGTCGTAATTAGGTGAGGGGTGCCTGCCTTCTGTGGAGGGTAACCTTTACGTAAGGAGGGTAACATGGTTGATCTTCTCAACAGTAAGATCGCTGACCGCCTGCCGGGTGACACTTTCATCATAAAAAGTGTCAATTCTTTCATCTATCTGCCCTTTATCCACCTGAGTTTCTGAACACAATAAATCTTTCAGGTTTGCCACTGCACGAGATGTCACTGAAGGTTAACACTCCCACATCATGCTGTTGCGAAATCTCAATCCTCACAATGGCCACAGTAACGGAACACGTTACATTTTAACCAAGGTCACTGATCGTCTTCTTGAGGCGCCGCCGATGCTCGGTGGCGAGCGTGCTGGGTCTATTCTCTTTATTCCTAGAATTATTTCTCCATCTCACATGGATCTTCCTTTACAACTCTGCCGACGACAGTTTCCAGTCAGGCCACCCTTTGCGATGACTACCAATAAAAGCCAGGGTCAGAGCCTGCAGTGGTGTGGAATCCTGCTCCCCACCAGTGTTTTTATACATGGACAGCTGTACGTTGCAATGAGTAGAATAGGAGACCCACTGGATCTGCACATCTTGCCAACCAGAATGAATTCTGGATAAGGAGAGGGACTGAACATGCCGCAGGCTGACTAACCCCGCAACACTGTTTTCAATGAAATCGTATAAACTCAGGAGCAGATTATTCAGAGTGAAATTTGGAGGGTTAATAGCTCACAAGAAAATGTTGCTTTTAAAAAACTTAGAATGGACTAATTCAGCTCAGTAAACAAAACTTTTTTATCGTTCATTGCAACAAACGTAGGCTATACTGTAGGTAAAAATTGAATTACCAAGGTCTCCCATCCCTCCTGCCGTCCCCCTCGATCCGCCACTGAAATAAAACTTTAAAAAATTTTTTATTTTTACTGATTCTCACTTTCATTCATCATCATTGACACTTTCACTTTACAATTTATCATTTATTTTCACGTCGCCTGATCTCTGGGAACGTAAAACAAATTCAAAAACATTATCTTTTGGCAATAAGTGTGCAGATGACTAAAATTAAAGCCGGTTTGTTCGCAGTCGATGTAAACTTCTGGGAGCATGCGAGGAAATGCTTCGTTGTCGATACATCGCCCAAATAGATGGAAAGTTTTCCGTGGAACTCTGCTCTGTGGGTCCATGTAGGTAATGGTGAAACAAGACTAGCATTTGATAAAGCAGAGGCTCACCATGGCATATCGATTACAGTAGATCTGAGAATGAATGACCAATATGAAAACAAGCCGGTAGGTGACATGGGTGGTCGCTATATAATTGCATACTAGTCATACAGTTTTTGACGGATCGTGCTGAAATTTTTTGACAAAGAGGTTGATTATAGTGCGCATAAAAGCGCAGAAGCCGATTTTTGATTTTCGAAAAAAAAAAATATAAAAATATATTCTATTTAGCAACGGTGGCGTCTATAGCAACGGTGCTCAAAAGTATAGAACTAGATCCTGGTATGAACCTTCCTGTCAAGTTTCATCAAAATCGGTTGACTCCTCTGGCCTCCAGAGCTGTCCATTACATACAAACAAACAAACATACAGACAGACGGAAAACCTGAGAATAACGGTAGTCTAGCGACCACGCAATAGATCTGCGAGCATGGTCTCACACACTCACTGACAATCCAACCAATTACAACAGCCTCTACCCTCTCTTTAGGGTTGGGGATGGGCAAGGCTAATGATCAGTTATTCAGATCAAATACAAAATAAAACCATTGGTTCTGTCTATAGTCGATACCATTGTACTAAATACAGTGTTTGTTCTCCGTAATTGATAACCAGGGAACACCTTGCTGGCTTCCTCAAAAGGCTGCATGACACAATTCCAAAGCTTTCACAATAATGAACAAAGATTTTTTAAAAAAAAACCTTGCCACAATCAGTCTTCATAATAATCTGCACTAAAGGGTGAAACACGGAACTTACTTACCGACATAAGTGGAAAAAGGAGATTGACAGGCCTTCCGCGCAAGCCATATCGCTGTCACATATTCTCGTCATCCTGTCTCCACTTGTTCCTGCCACGCAGCATGATGTGAAACGCATTCTAGGTAAAAATAAATAAATCGCCGCCATGTCTCGGGGTTCATCCTGCTTTATCAAATTGCTCAACGTGACTGCAAAAGTCGTGCGTTACTTGCAAGCTTTGCTTCTCCAACCAATGTCTCAGCAATATAATAAATGACTGAACGACTTCCAGATATCCCTGTGGTGAGGCATTGTTCATCATCCTTTTTCATGGTAGACCAATGTTTGTTCGGAAGAGGGTGAAAAAATAGTTTCCGTGGTCGTCTTGGCATGACAATGTTTGCACGACATAAACGTGCAGTGCCAGCATGATCTAAAATGGTTAACAGTCGTCATAAACATGAAACATGTGTGACAAATACCTGTTGTATGGGCATTCGCCCTTGAAATACAAACTGCAGGCCACTGTAACAAGTGGGTTTGTCGGCGCGAGCAGCTGGCAATGTCATAAAGATAAAGTCAGGGAATTAAATGTCCGACGAATGATTACTAATGCTCGGAGTAACATGGACAATCTGCCTGCTGTGCCACCAGCATTTTGGCACACGGTGGCTCAGAGACCAGCCAGGCGTGTATAATGGCAGAGATGTGATGTTAGACATGGTGCTCAAGATTGGACTGATATTACCCATTGCTTCCTTTTTGTGTCATCTTAAAATGCAGATGAGGTTAATATTATATATATATAATATATATATATATATTATATATATATATATATTATAATATATATATATATATATATAAATCTCTCTCTCTCTCTCTCTCTCTCTCTCTCTCTCTCTCTCTCTCTCTCTCTCTCTCTCTCATCTCTCTCAACACACACACCATGATTTACTGTTCTTCGCACTCAACGATGAAAAAACCTGCCAGAACAACTGAAATGAATGAAACAGTACTCGACGATACTTGAATGGAATTAGGCGGAGATAAGTATGTCAAGTGCACATTCATACAAGATAGGCCAACAAAAATAGATAATATAAAGAACGAGCTAAATATAACAATGCAGAAACATGGGCCACCAAATATCTCACAAACAAATGCGCAAAACAATTGCCAAAGAATACTTGCGTAGAACGAGGATGATCCTGAAAACATACCTTTCTCCAAGGAACAAAATAAAGCCATAAACCAACTCGCAAGACCAGTGTTCCAATAAAACTGCAGAATAATAAACTGGCCACAAGCATAAATCAATAAACTAGATATCAAAACAAGGAAACTCCTCTCCATCCACAAAATGTTTAACAAAAATCAATGCATCCTGAAAATGTACCTGCCAAGACAAGAAGGATGTAACGGCCTGATGGAACTCAACCAAGTGCACAGACTGACGACCGAAGGATTGGCTGAGTACGTGAAAGGTTCAACAGACTACCAAACCCAATTTGCATGCAAACTAGCCAGAAAAGGTATCACTAACCCACATAGCAAACATTTTACACAAACAGTTGTGACCAGAAGATGCCACACATGAAACCGAAACAGCAACGAATACAGCTCTGACTAGAAGGGCACTCGGCAGAGCGCATACCTCTGCCACACAATGCTAAACCCAGTAGAACATATTGGGCCCAATAAGTTTTTAAATGTCATGCTACATATCATTTTTGGCCCTATCTCTCAATGGTGAAGAATCACGTTGAAAATTAAAAAAAATTCTCGTATCCGTGTTTGGATCTTCACCAAAATTGAATCAATTCTTCGTCGTCAAGCACCCAATGTGTCCACCAATCTTCGTCTGAATCCGTGCACAACTTTTTGAGATACGCTATATTTCGTTTTGGCCTTATCTTTCAACGGTGAATAATCACTTAAAAATTATAGTAGCCAGATCCGGATCTGTATCTTTACCAAAATCGAACCAGTTGGTCCTTGTCACATACCCAACGTATTAACCAAATTTCATCCGAATTCATCTGCAACTTTTTGAGATATCTTGCTCACAAACAGAGAGACAGGGGTGAAAACATAACCTCCTTCCACCTTTGGTGGTGGCAGTTATAATTGCAAAAAGTGGAATATAAAAAAGCATATATAGAAAAGAAAAATATAAAACAAAATAACAACAGATACACACTGACAAATGGGAGAATGATAAACGAGCATGATGATACTACAAAAAACAAAAGTTGGATGGATTGGACATATACAAAAAAAGCTCATTGGAATAATTAAGAAGAAGTTTGCTCAACTGGGATGGAGAACAAATCATAATAAATGCCCAAGACCAAGACACCAATGGCTTTTAAAAAATGGCAGGGCCGAGTCAATCGGACAGGTGTATGTTCTGCAAGGTCAAAACAGAAAGTACGAGTCACCTCCTATGGGGATGTAAAAAAAAACTCATGTCAGAACAGCTGTACACACAAAAGCACAACAAAGTATGTAGAGTAACCCAATGTCACATCTGAAAAAATTTCAATAAACCAGTTTCAGTAAATTCATGGAAACACGAACCAAAAGCGATCATAATTGAAAACAAGGACGTAATACTCACATAAGACTTGATGACCCCATCAAGCGTGAACATAGAAAACAAAGCATTGCAACTGGATTTTGTATTTTGATGCAAAAAAAACAAACAAACTAGAAGGGCACTCTCCGATGTCACGACATTGCCAGATATGCCTCGGCCCACATTATTACATCAATATAATACTTGTACCAAGTTTGATTTAAATCGCTGAAGCCAGATTCAAAATATTAAATAGTTTTGGTTGCCAGACCATGTGCCTGATCAGGTTGAAATTTAAAACATGTATTCACCATGACTACAAGATTATAACTGTGATGTTTCATGTTGATTGATGAAACGGTTAAAGAGAAATAATTTTTAAAAGATTTTCATTCAATCCAATATGGCTGCCAGACCATGTGACCTATTAATTATTTGTGAACATACTGGTACCCCCAAGGCTTGGGGAATATATGAGTGAAGTTCACCCTCGACCTGTTAAGCCGCTGTGAAGAAGAGGATTTTTAAAGGTTTATTCTTCAAAAAAATCATAGCTGCCAAACCATGTGACCAATAACGTAGAAAATAGGTGGCGAACTTTTTGTTTATCATGGATAGGTGATCATACCGATAAAGTTTTGCCGTGATCTGTTCAGCCGTTTCAGAGAAGATTTTTGAAGGTTTTTGTGTAAACAAGCTCAAATGAGCTAAGATCCTCGTCCTCTTAATGATGACGTCCTAAAAACGAATATGACGTCATTGTGATGTATCAAGTTTGCGATAAATTGTCTGTGCTAATGCCCGGCTTGATTCCCGCAAACAAAATTCAAACGGCTTGCCTAGTTTCGGAGATAATGGTATAGGCGATTTCCATTAGCGGCGATATTATGACATCAACTTTTTTTCTAGGAAGAATTTCCAAACTCGGAGATGGTTACTGCCTGCGCGTGGGCTTTCTGCATACACATGGCAAGTTTCACGAAGATCCGATGAAAACTCTGGGTTGTGAAACAAAAAATGTCAAAAAATAGGAATGACGTCATAAAAATTGATATGACGGCATAGTGATGTATCATATGTGTGGTAATTCATCTCTGCTAATGCCCTGTTCGATTCCCACCAACAGAATTCAAAAAGCTTGCCTAGTTTCGGAGATATTTTTTTAGGCGATTTCCATTAGCGGAGATATTTTGACGTCATAACTTTTTTTTCTAGGAGGAATTTTCAAAATCGGAGATGGTTACTGTCTGCGCAGGGTATGTCTACATATATATGCCAAGTTTCAGGAAGTTTCGATGAAAACTGTAGGCTGTGAAACAAAAAAGTCCACAAGAAGAAGATGAAGAACAACAACGTGAGTAAGACTTAGAGATCCTCCACAAGGATCTAAAAAAAAATAAAAATAATGGCTGCTGAATCACGTGACCGATGATGTCATCAATTTTTTCCCCCCATATTATATAGCTCCAGATGACACTCAAAAATTTTCATACTGATCAGGTAAAGTGTTCCACGTATGCAATTATGATGTCATAATGAAGCCACCTATGACATCATCAAAAAATCACACTTGTTTCCCATAGGGAGGTACTTGCCATGTACCAAGTTTCAATTATTTACGTGGAGCAGTTTCGGAGATAAAGCGGTCAAAAGTTTTTCCTTTTTCCCAACATGGCTGCCACACTACGCGACCTATGACATCATAATTATCATTAAAACATCGTACATGAGTAGTCGCACGCACGCACCTATGATGAAAATTTTGTATCAATCAGATAAGCGGTTGCAGAGAAAACAGAGAAAATTAGCATGGATGGGCGTACCGACGGACGGACAACCCAAAAACAGAATGCTTCCGGCAACGTAATCAGCAGAGGCATAAAAAGATGGCATTGCTAATTGAGGTGTCAGTTTGGCCTAAACAATGCACAAATCAAACATCAGGATCTAAAAATGAAGTCAAAAGATTTTGGAAGCTCAAGAGTGCCGAAATTGTACCAGTGATGATTGGAGCTGTGAGAATGATAAAGAAGAACCTCTCGGAGATATTAAAAAGAATCCCTGGGAATATTACTACAAATGAATACGGTCGTAATCTGTTCGGCCCTTTTTAAGAGGCCCTCGGGAACAAAACATTGATAACAAGAAAACTTCACAACTTGTCCATCAATCGAGATCCCTCACCGAAATGGAAGTGAGTACTTTGAGACCTGGGAGTACTCCGTTCCACCTTCTGAAACCCTTACACACACACACACACACACACACACACACACACACAACACACACACAACACACACACACACACACACACACACACACACACGGAGGTGGCTACTGAGATCTTGAGACCTGGGAAGGCTCTGCACACGCAGCTAAAATAAATCACTGCTAATGTCCTCGAAGCAGGTTTTGCCTCATCCTTGTGCCACTACTGAAAGGGTTACAGTCAAAATAATAAAATATAAAGGAAGAGTTGGGGCAAAGGTGCGAGCAGCTCAATTTATTGATTTATATTCCATATGAGAACAATCATGGAATAAATAGAGATCTGTCCTTGGCTTCTCGATTGCCCATCAACACAGTAAAATCTCCTTCAGGAAAATGAAATTTGACTGAGTTTTGTGCTGCGGTACTAATTCAATATTGTACAGCAATCTATGATCATGCCATCATTTGTGTTCTTACCACAACTCAAACAGTGGTCCATCAATGGCCTTGTAAAGGTTTGTGGTGCCCAAATAAGATTTGGCAAGATGAGCTCAGTTGGTGCAGCTCCAGCCTGAAGCCATTTGAAAAGGTATTTGGACCCGTCATGAAAAGACCAGCCGTAGTGATCTTTCCTT
>CM068954.1:170069024-170095555 GCA_035128595.1 Eptatretus atami | reverse complement strand
CACAAAGACGAGAGCAATTTTTTTTTTTAATAATAATTGCCGAGCACTTGAAATTTCCCCATAGCCATCACGAAAATCTGTACTTGACAGCATGGGTGAGGGCAACAATAAATGGCTTATGCGTCTCTGAACCGAGGGCACTGGTGGCTGAAGGACCTAGACAGCACTAGCACATGGGAAAAATCTGGAAGGCTGTAATCTCTGAACAACACGCTGCCATTTGCATAATGTAGTCCGTTACTGCTAGCTAACAATTACGATCAACTTTCCCACACGACAGATGCATTTTTCGCCACATCACTGACTTCTTGTGCTTGAAATACAATGTTTACAACAAGCTTGTCTCTTTTTCATGAGCACATGTACATCCAACTTCACAGAACTTTCCGGTTCCTGGTATTCTACAAAAACTAAACTTCATCATTAACTCTGAACCTCTTTCCTAGACTCATTCCTAATGCCATAATGCTGTCTCTTACCCATTTACTTTTAATCTCTATCTTAAAAAAAAAAACCTCATTCTTTATCTCATCATGGTTATAAAAACTTTGATGCGTTGTAAATGAAAACGCGACTTCAAAAAAAAACAACAACAACATTACAGTCAGTTTTCCAACTACCTTCTGATGACCAGGTGGGACTTCTCATCTGCCAATCCAATAGAAGTATACGTGAGGAATCCAGCACTTAACAAATGTAAGACATTAACACTCAACAATTTCAAAGGCCCTTTTCATCACTGCGAACCCGGTATTGTTACGTGAGCACGCCCAATGTTCTTTCAGCCACTGGCTCATCATCACTGCTCCAACCCAGTGCTGCCTTAATCCCGAAGCCAATCATGACAGTCACAAGTCCTATAGTCAGGGCCTTGCTTATGGCCCATCCATCTCGCTTGAAGTTGGATGGCCCGATAAATGCGAGGATTGCTGGGCCGAGGATGAGCGCCCCAGCTAGTGAAGCGACGGCGGCTATCGAGAGAGCGCGTCCAAAGCAAGCGAAGGGTGCGATGGTGCAGAAAAGAAGTGGTAGAGCTGAAGCCACTGTTGTTAGACCACTGGAGAAGATAGGGAGACAGATCTGGTTGGCAGCGCATTGGGCTCGGGCAGCTCGTGGGGTCTGCACAGAGTGGATGGAGGATAAAACCCAAGACAGACTTGGCATGCAGTATGACGGAAAGCCTGTTCCACCTGGTTAAGCAGTTATTTCAAGAGTCCTTCATAAACCTGGACCTTACATAAACAGTAAAAATTAATATCTGCTCACATCCCATTAATATCAGCAGCCCAGGAAATTACGACTGCATTGTGAAACACGAGTTTGATAATGCCATCACAAGTTACTGCAAGAGGAGTAGATCGCAGAAATGGAAAGTATCGTCAAGATGAGATGATTGAGCTATAGAGGAGAAGAGAAAATATATTGTTAAAGGATAACAACAGGAAAAGGAGGTCGAATAAGTATTCAGAAGTTCGACAAACGGACCGATTCAGATATGTTCCTCAAATTGAAGACAGCTGAGCCCCTCCTCCAGAGGATGGGAAACTCAAGGTCGAACAAAAGAGATTGAAATGACTGCAGTTTTAAAACACTGCAGCTTTGGACAAACCATTGGCATTTGGACCTGGGGGACACATCATCAGGTCAGTATTAACCCTTTAAACCCGAGTGGCCGGTTTCCAGGCCGCTATTGAAACCTCCATATACCTTAGTCGCCAATTTTTTTCTCCAGGGAGCCCAGGGTGGGGGAGCCAAAAGTTCAAGGAGCTCATGGTTCAAAGGGTTGAGGATCAAAAGCCGATTCTTGTGACAAAAAAAACAACAACCTTGAGATATTTGTGATCCACAAGTGAGTACGACTGCTATCGTTATCGAACAAATATATATATGGTACTATTAAAGATGGTGTTCCAAGGAAAGAGATATGGGCAGCACTATGGAACATGACCAAGAAGGGTCATCATGCAATATGTATATAGATTTGCATGTGCATATATTTATGTGTTTGCAATAAATGTTGAGATTGCATAAAACCTATGCAAAGATTACCATGTGGACCTCAACTGGACTATGAATGTAGCACTCGACAAGGTGCAGAGAATAATCGACTGAGGAACCGATGACGATAGAAAGAGAAATGGCCTCCACAGCACCAAACTCTCCTCCAACAAGCCACAGGAAGAGCACCATCACAGCAAGCACACCTGCCATCCAGGTTAAGATAGCAAGGCCAAGGATGATTCACAGCATCACACAACTGAAATAAATGCATCTTCACTCACAAATAGCATCCAACATTTAGCATCATGAATGTGAACTACCACTTATGGTGAACATTCACTTTGCAATCTTTGCCTAAGTTGTTTCACGAAACATGTTTTTGTGTGATGTGCACAAACATGGCCGGTGTATCCTGTCTCAAAACATGCCATGTACGACAAGCTGTATTATGTAAAAAAAAATCAGACGTGTTCTATTTCACCATGAGACGTCTATGAACGCAATGCATAAACTTCATCAGTTCATGGGTGAGAGACTGAGAGTAGCTTAGCTCCTACATCGTTGTGTTGTATTGAACAAAAGTTGCAAACAACCAAAAAAGCAGCACTGTCCAAAAGGGTTGTGAAAAAAAAAATGATATCAATACCGAGTATGGTGCTCATGACGGTGAGGAGGAGAACAGGGTGAGAAGTAAATATCATAATGGCAAGGAAGCAGGTCCCCATGGAAAGGCCCAAACTCTGCAGAGACCCTTGGATACCTGCACCCGGGAACACAACTGTCGTATCGAAAATGTATACACTCCATCAGGTAAAGATTACAAACCTAGAAACTCGAAAGGATATCAGATTTCAGTTTGGGTTTCTTACTTGGCTGGCCAGCATTTCATTATTGGCTATCTAAATGATCCCACTCCCCAGCTCAACCCCGTGTTACACTTGAACCCTCTTTCCCTCCTTTCCTCTTAATTTCCTCTCCTTCCTTATTTCAATTTTGAATGCACTCCGCCCATATCTTCTCCTTGTTACAAATCTTTAATTGTAGAGGATTACACAACAGTGAGATATTTGTCATCATCGTTTGTATGCATCACATGGCTGCGTATTACCATCAGTTCTCGCTTGTGCATGGCAGTGCCACTGATACAGTGCCCCCTGTAGGTGCGAGCAGGAATCTGGCATTTTAGCCATCCATCGGGACCATACTCTGTGCAGAGCGTTGGTGCTGCTTAAGCAGTCACCTTGGCTCATGGGCACAATCCTGGACGGCACTCCGACACAAGATACCAGCCAGCTGGCACTCATTTTGCCAACCTCAGAAGGATGACAAGCAGAATCAACCCCACCTGCTATAAATTCAACAGCTGAGTGGAATTTTAACTCAGGATCTTAGGATCTCAAGCCCACCACACTAACCATTAAGCTAACACCAGGCATACATTTTAGCCATGGTGCCTGAGATAGCTTGTCTCCTCTTCGCGAAGTACATCATGGGATCTTTAATGTCCACCAACTAATACTGGAAGGTGGGACGCTCAGTTTAAAAGTCCATCTGAGGGACGGCACACATTGATGAATCACCCTGCCCACGAACACACCAGGATAACATTTTATAGCTGGGCCAAGATTCGAGCTGAGGTTAGACATCTTAGAGTGGAGTGTGCTTACCTCCAGGTTATCCAGCAAGCCCAATGTGATATTACATCATGGAGATTAAAATTACGATTCCTACTTCACATGATGTGACAGAAGGTTAAAGTTTTTTTTTTTTTACAATATTTGCATAAGAAAGAAATAATATAGAGCCTTCAAGGGAGAGTGTGTTCCTGTACATTGTTATATTATCCTAACCCCTGTTTTTAGGTTAAATCCTCAAGCTGAACATAACATACCAAGAACCTCGATGAAGACCTGCTTCCAGTGCTGGCAGGTGTGGAAGCCATGGCGCAAGGCTGAGTCAGGTGGCAAATTCGTCAGTTGCTCTTTCATAAAGTTCTCCCACTGCAAGTAATCTGTAAGTGCTTGGAAGGCCGGGCGTCCATGAGGTGTTGTCTGTCAACACAGAATGGGTCGAGTGGATAAGGAAGAGCAAGGCACATCCTGAAAAATTATTTGTTGCTAAGAGCTGCACACACAGAAAGAATACTCTTACACACCGATTTGAAGGCCATGGCTATCCATGCCACCCGTCCAGCTTGAAATCCCAGTGCAGCATGAGAGAGCTGACCGGGCAGCAGGTGTGGCTGTGGCAATGCGTGGCATTCGGAGGGCAACACAGGAAGTGCTGACAAAGACAGGCCTGCCAGAAACAGAGAAAAGAGAGCGGACCAGAACAGACAATGCGGGAAAAAAAACACAACTAAGAAAAGCAGAATAAGAGGCAACCATGGAAGCGGATAAAGAAGGGAAAGTGATGTAAATGAGACAATAGGGTAGGAGCGTAAAGGTACTGGTAAATACTAAAGAAAGGGAGACAGAAAGATATGGGGGGTAAATGAGAGAGTGGGATGAAAAAGGAAAGAAAACAAGGGAACTATAAACAACAAGTTGTCCTGAAGAATTTATGGGATATTATACGACGTGTCGGTTCCAGCACACACGTCGGTGACATTCTGTGATTCATATCACAACCATTCATTATTTAGCAGATTCTCTACTCATGTCGATAATATATTGTCTCGCTCTCCTTTAATCCATAATAAATGACGAGCAGACTGATATTTTAAAAGCGGAGCTCAAACTTCAAACCATGGGATAAATTACGTGCTGCGTGTGTGGCACCACCTGATGTCGCTATAAGATATCCTTCATAAAGGGCTGTCTAGTTAGCTCGTCTGCGCGGAGCTCTCTTTAGCTTCGTAACAAACCTTTTGAGCTTTTTAACTCTTGACATCAATTGTGCCACCCCCCTTCCTCAAAATTTCCTCAAGAAAACAATCAGCTCAAAAAATGGTGTCGTTGTTCATCGTGGAAATTAAAATTGCCATAAAAGTCAGAGCTAAATACGCAATACCTTCACTTTTGTAAGAACAATATATATATTTGAAGGTAAACCACAGCAGTTTTGACATTTCAACATTTGGTATGAGCTTTTAACAAGATTCCCAAGGACAAATGCACAGAGGGATATTCTTCGGGTTGATCCAGTTCTGCGTAGAAGTGAAATATTGAACAAAAGCGAATGATGTCGCTTGTGTCTGTAACCCATGATGAGCATGGGATGGGATAGAGCAGGTGGAGCAGTTCCCCGCAGACCAATTATCAACGCATGAAAGTCATGAGCACAGACCGGTCGCACACGACGAGGTTTCAAAACAGGCTTTAACATCTGCCACCGCACTCTTCAATATTCCCCGGTTCTTTCGGAACCTTCCCACCTGGACAGGTGTCCACTAGTATCATGCGATACATTCAAAGTCATTGTTTGATGCCAATAAGCAAAATGAAATACACTGTTTCTGATCAACATGCGAATTGCCTAAAACTTCAACACAAAAGTTATAATTATAACGTTAAAACAACTAAAAAAAATTTTGATACGGAAAATAGCCTCTGGTCAATCTCACCTGTGATACTTTCAAATCACGAATCAATATGATAACTTGGAGATTTTTTTTACATCTTTAATGGTTTTTTTTAAGATCCTCGTGGAGGATCTCTAAGTCTTACTCACGTTGTTGTTCTTGTGGACTTTTTTGTTTCACAGCCTACAGTTTTCATCGAAACTTCCTGAAACTTGGCGTATATATGTAAAAATACCCTGCGCAGACAGTAACCATCTCCGATTTTGAAAATTCCTCCTAGAAAAAAAAGTTATGACGTCAAAATATCTCCGCTAATGGAAATCGCCTAAAAAATTATCTCCGAAACTAGGCAAGCTTTTTGAATTTTGTTTGCGGGAATCAAGCCGGGCATTAGCAGAGATGAATTATCGCAAACCTGATACATCACAATGACGTCATATTCGTTTTTATGACGTCATCATTAAGACGACGAGGATCTTAGCTCATTTGAGCTTGTTCAAACTAAGTTTGCATATTCCATTTAACATGGGCTAGCAGGATTGCCGAATGCTATGCACAGTCATCTCGAAGCTGTCTTGCCTGGGTTTGAATCCCGACCCAACTATAAATTGTCATCCTGATGTTTCACAGGCAGGGTGATTCATCAATGTGTGTGCAGTCCCTCAAATGGACGTTAAATGGGTGTCCCATCTGCTGGCATTACTCGGTGGACGTTAAAGATCCCACGGTGTCCTTCGCGAAGAGCAGGCGAGTTATTGCAAGCACCCTGGCCAAATTCCAAATTAATGCCCCGACCTCCCATGTTGGAGTGGCGACCCATCCAGGATAACTCGAGCCATAGAAACGAGCCATGGGTGATTCAACAGTACCGATGCTCTGTGTAGAGTATGGTTCATGATCTAATTTAACAGGATCTATTAGTAGGGCATGTTCAGCCGTAGGGATACAACCTATCTCCTCCATGAGACTCAACACTGAGTCTGGCACCGATGAGATGCCGATTTGGCTCGCTTGTCCAGGCCCAGGCTGATGCGGGGTGAAGGGCATGGCAGGGTCAGACTCCGCCGATGGTTTCCCCCACTCCTATTTGATCACACTTCCGACCCACACTCCCTACGACGGTTCTGTTCCTCACTTCCCAGGGATGCCAGACAATCTCAGAGATCGAATGACGACCTGCTGGGCCATGGACTACATCCCAAGGATGGGTGCAAGTCCCGTGAAGCAAAGGTGAATTTCGCGAGGAACTGTCGCTCGGCGCATCGCGAGGCAGCTCCAGCATCTCCAGCATCTCTGGACCCGGTGGAAATCGACAAGGGGAGTTGATCCACAAGAGCCAATCCTCTGGATTCTGGAGCACCTTCACAGCCTCAAGACCCGTGTTGTGGTCTGGGCCAGACTCAAACTCGGTGCTAGTGTGTTGAGGGAGAGGGGAGGAGTTCCTTGCCCTATCCCATTGCCCCCATAAAAAAGGTCTCTTCATAAAAAAAAATATAACATGGCATCTTTTATGTCCACTTGCTTGCAGATTGGACAAAAATGATATGACTTCAATCATCCAGCATATACAACACCTGGCTTTGTGTTTGCATGATCTTTGCAAGGGGATGCAACAATGTCACTGATGAAGTCTCCCCACACTATGCCCCCAGCCCACCCACCCCAATATGGATATCAAGAGAGGAATTTAAAATTTGTCAATGGCCTATTCCTTGCTAAAAGCACGGTGGTATCTTTAAGCCACAAACAAATGCTAACAGATGGGACAATCAGCACAACATCTCTTTTGAAGGATGCTGCACTCAACGATGCAACGCCCTATCTGCAAAACACTAGGAAGACGATTTATATTCAAGCTGGGAATCGAACCAAGAAAAGAGAATGCTACATTCGTGCTAACATGGTAATTGAGCTCCGCTCGCTTTCACCAAGTGTGGTATTGGGAGTTACTTAAATACTGATGGATGCACGATGGACCGAAAATGATGATGCTGAACCTGTAGTGATGATGTGCGAGAGATGTGTTGGAAAAGAGATGCTGTTAGACTGTTGAGCTGAACTGCCTGCTGTTGCTGCCCATTACTATACAACACCAAGACAGCAAATTCTGCCCGAATATCACCAGATCGGCAGTTTTAATTGGTTTTTAATTCTGCTAAGTATCATATACTGTACAGAACTAGAAAGGGAACACTGTATACTACCTACATGCAAGCTCAAACTGAGTAAGGTATGGTACAAAGGAGCATTGACACACCTTGGGGCAGGCACTGAGCTCCACCATCGACTACAAGGCGAGCATTTGCTGCAAAGGTCTTGCACAAGAGGCAGAGGTGAGGGAGTTCTCGGTGTAGGTCAAAGCTCGGGTCGTATACAACTCTTCCCTGCAGATTAGACACAGGAAGGAAGTAATATGGTAAGGGCCGTAAAAAGGTTTAGGTCCCCACATGTATTACCTGCTTCTTTACATCACACCTTTATGACACCACCCTGTGGCACAAACGATGGAACAAGAAAGTGTTAAAAGATGTCGACCAAGACAAAGCATTTCACATGTTAATATGGACCGTCCAAAAGGACTCCGAGGACCCATGTTGATCATCACAAAGGATTGCTAGAATTTCAACCGTGACTTAGAGAGCCATGTTGACTGTGTCTGGCGACACACAACGATCGAGGAAAGACTTGCAGAATTCGTCAAATGTCATAACTGTTGAAAAAAATAAATAAAACTAAGATGAACAAGCGCGAGAATTGCTTTGCGACACGTGACCCCTACCGATGTGATATTTTCACAAGGTCTAAAAGGGCATAATTCTGTGAAAAATTAATGAAACGCCCTGAAATTCGAAGTTGTTCTGTACCTTATCATAATAAAGCTATGTACCAAGTTTAATTTGAGTACGTTGAAGGGTATGGGGAAAAAGTCTGGAAAACCAAAGGTGGGACGGACGGACGGACAGACAGACGGAGAGCAAATCTATTTTCCATTCTGGTGAAACCGGTAGGGGACTAATAAATGAAAATTGAGGATGACAAGGAAAAACGAGGATTTATAAAAGGGGGAAAGAAGAGGTCTGCGAGGTTCCCCCTAAGTCTGGGAGGTCGGCGGTTCAAACCTCAGCCGAGTCAAACCAACGAATATCAAGGGTATTCGACCGAGTCATACCAACGACTTTAAAAATGGTACGTGCTGCTACCTTGCTTGATGCTCAGCATTTAAAAAGGATGGAGCATGGACAAGCAACCACAGGATGGCAACCTTTATGCAGGTTTGATGTTCCTAATGGCCTCCTCCTGTGTTGAAGTTCCATTATTTGTGTCCTTCAACAGTGAAACACATGAGGAGGACATCTTTAACCCATCGTGCTTGTGCTTTATCAACACCCCATATTAAATTTATCAAATTATCTGTATTCCACCTATTAACCCCACGTTCGCCATTATCTTAATCTGACGAAACAAACACCATCTCATCAAGATGTATAGGCGAGTAATTTGGCCAGTGTACCGCACACATAAAATGGCCTACGCTTTTCGAAATATATATCGTGGGATCAGTAACATCCACAACCGAAAGTTCTAAACCATCCAAACCCAGACCCCCCCTCTCCTCCTGCTGGACAACGACTGAGCTACCTGGCAGCTACCGATTTCAGGAAGGAAAGCACAGGTGGAAGGAAAGCCTCATAGTGGGGCAACTTAGCATAACAATTGTGCATTTTGTGAGGAAAGCACCAAATTTGGCACACTAGTAGCCTATCATATTATGAACAGATTTGGATATTGCACCATCTCAAATTCAGCCGCTGATGGCTGTGGCAGCCATTTTCCACTACCATCAAAAATTTTGAGATGGCCCAATATCCAAATCTGTTCATAATATGATAGGCTACTAGTGTGCCAAATTTGGTGCTTTCCTCACAAAATGCACAATTGTTATGCTATATTTAGCTAAGTTGCCCCACTATCAAAGACAGGCAAATATTTGTCTTTCACAATGTCTGAATGAACACACAATTTCATGTTACATAACAATAGAAGTAAAAGATGAAGAAGATTAAGAAGAAGAAAAGTGTTGAGAACTTGGTAGCGCCAACCAACAGAGGCAAAACCAACAGGATATTATTAAGCTTGAAATTAGAACACTGCATAATAATGATAAATAATTCTCATGACATGGAGGCCGCAATATTAAAAGGAGTCGGGTAACTTTTAGTCCGTTTTAAAATGGTCATAACTGAACATCCCCTTCATTCCACCAATTATGGGGATTGGGGAGCTTCGTGCAAGTACGTGCTCAAAAATCCTGGCACGTCCCGAGGCCAAGGGGGCGCAGATGGTCGAGAAGAGTCACATTATAAATGAATAGTAAACCTACAAAATATAATTTGCCCATCACCATCGACCGTGAAAGAGCCGACAATGTGATGTTTACAAGGAAATATGAGGAACTTTGAGACTGGAGGCCGATTGGCCCATCATGTCTGCACAATATCAATGCCGTATGAATTCAATCTGCGAGCTTATGGATTTAATTTCACTGGTTGATGGGGAGTGGGAAGGACTGGGGAGAGTAACTTTGCATAGTGCAGGAATAGTTATTGAATTGTGATATCGAATTATGTGTTGTTATATGTACAGAAAGCGATCATCTTTCCTCCCCAAATGTGTGTGTGTCTAAAACCGTTTTCCCTTCACACCCTTTTCATGTTTTATCCCTTCGTAATCTGTCTTTTATGTTCTTTTAAACAACCTGACAGGCCGTGTACATTAGCCGAGGTGGGATGAGCGCCAACCTCCACCTCTTTGACACCATCTGGGTGAAAGGTCATGGTGGACTGCCCGCCCACAAACTGGGCCCTGAGCCAATGGCAGCCAAGAGGGGTGCGGCTAGTGGCGTCATGGCTGTGGGTGGGGCAGAGAATACAAACAGGTGTGGTGCGAACGGCAGGACACCTCGCTGGGGAAGCTGCAGGACGATTGCAGGGGTTTTCTCCAAGGCATGACACATCTGCCTGCTGCAGCCTTCCATCATGTCCCACACCCACTTCACCTCGGGCCAGCTCATGTCTGCCGCACGAACTCTTTCCTTGGAAGGCCGTGTCTCCACCTGGGGCTAGGCTGTGTCCTGTCTTGGCATTTTTTTCATTCTTGGCATCTTCTTGGATGCCATTCTTGGCATCTTAGCATATTTTCAGTCTCGTCTAATTCTCTGGTTTATCTCTTGGAGTCCATTAAGTGCTTAGATAATTAAGGATCTGCCGTTCGTTTTCTGACTCGGGTGGGGGGGCTATGGGTTTTTGAAGTCAGATGAATTGAATTTTTTCTTCATTTGTATTCCTACCATGTTTGTTATCAATATGCTTTATAAATACACTTGGTCTCTGGACGATCAATGTGTCTTGTTTGCTAGTTATAGATGTTATACAAAGACAGACTGGGTTCGGTTGATTAGTGCCCAGCCCGAAAAGTATCCTGCGTTCGGCGCAAGATCCGCTCAAACCACCGTTTGCTTTCTGGGTGAGAGGAAGTACTAGCACATAACTTAACCGACTCAGACGTTCCACCAAGGTAAGGTAGTGTGGCAAACAGGCATGTGACCCTGCTTGGAACGTTTGAACTGGCAGACCGGCGTGACCACTTCAACGGTGGTTTGTCAGGATTCGGACGAGGCAACTGGGCCGTCCGAACAACTGTAACACTGTTGTCAGTATCGTGTGACTTGGACCTGGACAGCAGGAAACCCCTCCTCAATGCAAGATCATTAAGGAGCAAGCATGATTTGGCATAAAACACACACACACACACACACTTATTTTTTAGGGGGTGGGGGAGTGGGAATGCCAGAGATTGTAAAGTGAGGAATGAACAAACACTGACAGCACATTTACCTCTTGACGAGACTCTCTCACACACATCACAATCATGACACACGTATACAATCACCAATACATAGTAAAGTGACCTACTATTCCTACCAATATCCATGTAACCCTCTATCCCCAATGCTTCCAGGAAACGAATATAGGACAAAGGCAGGCCACAGTCTGAGAATAAATAATTTTCATTTAATATGTTTAATATGGTGTTGGCTTAACGGTTAAGGTGGCTGGCTTAAGATCTTAGGGTCTTGAGTTCGAGCCCCCTGTCTCTCCGTTGAATGAACACCAGGTGTGGTTGACTCAGCCTGTCATCCTTCTGAGGTTGGTGAAATGAAAACCAGTGCACTGGTATAAGGGCACATGATCAATGGCACAGCCACGCCCCCAGATAATGATACAAGCAGCAGCCACAGGCTGCACACGATCGCTTCCTGTTTCCATCTATGATGTATTATAATGATTTTTAGTGATTCAAGTCAGCATGACATCATGTAAATCAACTATACACACAAAAAACACAATTTGCATGACAGAACTCTCCAGAAACTTGTGCAAAATAGTATTACAGTAGTTGTGCCAACCCCATCCCATTCCCTCTCCCACCCCCCTATCATTCTCCACCCCTCCCATATTCTTCCTTTGTCTGCTGTATCATTATCCCTTTGCTAAACATGCCATGAATCCTGGCATCACGCAATAATGAATGATGGATGATACAAGGCCTATAAAAGGCTATTTTAATTCACAACATCCAAACAAGCAACATTAACATCTTATCTGATCAATCTTGTTTTTTCTAACAATGCTTTCATGCTCATGGAGGAACTTGTCCATAAAGCACATGCAGGGTAAGGATGAGCAGACTTTTTTTTTCCATTAATTACAAGGGAATTAGGATGGAATGGACGTATCAACACAGGAAAAGGAATTACCAATTTGTGACCCCAGCATTATGACCTATGAGCACCTGATTGAGGTTCACCACTAATTCAAAGGTGCTAAAGGGGTCTGCCAGGGTATTGATAAACCAAGGAGGGTTGTAATGAGGTCAGGTGATCAATCCTACACTCAATCCATACCGGCAATTTGGAATTTGAGAGGGTACTCCCGAAGGCTTTGCAATTGTCAAAAGGGTTCATCTGATTGGTGGTCCATCTGAGCAGAAGGCTCATTATCCTGGGATCTCAGATTCAAATCCCAAGCACTATGGCGACAACTCTTAGACACTCCAAAAAAAAAAAGAAGGGCGTTGAAACTACACCAGGTTATAATTGTGTGATAATAATTTATTTTTATTACTATTCTGTTTCAATATAAACTTCTCAAACTAAACTCTAAAACGAATTCGGATTCAATTCAGTAACGTTTTGAAACGATTCCCAAGAAATAAATGATCCAATAACACAAGGAAACCATTTCGCCACAGGAGTACATTTGGCCAATAGTGCCTGGGCCGTTAGCCCATCACAGCAATCCTGGGAGTGAGTGTGGTCCTGAAACCAGCACACAATGGCCGACTGCTTGCAAAAAGTAGAGAGGGATCCTTAACTTCCACAACCTAAACGCAGATGAGACAGCCGGCTTTACATCTCATCCGATACTGGTGTGCTTCGAGACCTAGCGCTTCCTCGGCGCTACACCCGAAAAGCAGTGCATTTTTCAAGTCTGACCCCATTATGGATGGAACCCAGACTCACCAGCTTGATGTCGAACATGCTGTAAACTGAGCAACATTTGCAAGCTCTGAAAAAAAAAAAACCTTCATATTGCAGCTGCCATTTTGTTTTTGCTTTTCGATCAAAAAAAAAAACACAACAACATATAATTTCAAAACTACCACCTCATTTGGAATCGGCACGTGTTCGTGTAAAAATAAAAATGTGCAAACAGTTGTTTACCCACAATGAAAAGCATGTTTGAGAGATGAAAATGAGAAGCTGAAAAGCACAAGACATGCAAAGCACAGATGAAGAGCAGAGGGCTCGTTAGCGAAATGCGAGCCGATTCTCCTACGCAGGCCAACTGGCCAAATGCTAATAATTAGAGCAATTGGCAGCAATGCTTTCACCAGCTTGCCGATAAGAGGATGGGTTGGCCCCATTAATACGACTCCACCATAACTATGCACCGAGTGAGGGGGACGGATTGAGTTGCTGGCTTGACCAGCGAGTCCAGGTGGCTCAACATGCTGATCAATCAAATCAACTTTCCTTGTGAGAGAGAAACCGGGGCTGCGGTTACAAGCTGAGTCAGCGGACGAGGCCGAGTTGAGCCAAATGAGAAAATATCACATGATGACATGCAAACCCATTGTCGAGCAAGGGCAGAAACGTGGCAAAAACGCAGCGAAGTCACATTGACTGAAAAACAGCCGTTTCAACAAATTACACTTTGTTTCATCGAGAGAAATAATTTCTGCTTCACAGGGATTTATCAAGCTTGCATTGGTCGATTTCAGGAGAGCAAACCTGGAGAGTTTTTCTTTCACTT
Source organism: Eptatretus atami (assembly GCA_035128595.1). Lineage (NCBI taxonomy): Eukaryota > Metazoa > Chordata > Myxini > Myxiniformes > Myxinidae > Eptatretus > Eptatretus atami. Next base: position 170,081,656 of record CM068954.1, on the reverse strand, counting down.
TCCAAAGCAATTAGTGAACCGGTGTTTAACTCCTGCACGAATCATCTCTGCAAAGGATTGCTTTGGCTCCAAGAAGTTGGGACCGGTATAACAATGTCGGTACTGATGTCATCACTGTCATTTGACAGGTTAAATCCCAGCGAGTTTCGTCCACCGGTCCTCCATCGATCACTGGATGGAGACAATGGCATAGCTTGTAATCGCCGTCCACGGTCTCTCTCGTGAACCTTCCAAACTCAATCTCCATCACCTCAATCTGAAATACCCCAATAAACAAGTGCATCTGGAAGTATTATGACACTTTTATTCTGTTCACAAAGTTTTTAGATGAATGAAAGTGTAAACACGACAGATAATGACAAGGACAAAATGACAGATAATGGCACTGGAGAACATGCCGACACGGACATACAAATTAACACCATCTATTAGTGCAGAGGAAGCTGCACAGTATGTTAGACAAGGGGCAGAAAAAAACAACATAGATTAATCCACTAATCTACAATAATCTAAATAATATAACAATTGGATATAATCTCCCATTGGATGCTCAACATCGGTGCAGCAAGGTATACCGGCATCCTAATGGGGTAAGGTGGTCAGTCCTACACTCAGGTTGATCAATGAATAGATCATTTGCCCAAAGTAGTGGCCTTAAGGCTTTTCATGTGAAAGATACAAGAACATTTCGAAACATCCACATCCCAGACATGAAAGCTATCGATATGTACTCTCAGAAGAACCGTTGGTGCCACAAGGCCGTGAATCCCCCCCTCCCCCCTCTTCCCCGGTAATCCGCCAGATGATAGTTGGACTGCATTCACATTCCACTGCCTCTTACAAAAAATTTCTCATGAGATGTAATGAAATTTGCGATTCCTATCACACCTCATGAGAAATCCGGAGATGTTTTTGCAAGGGTGGGAATCCAACTCAAAGAGCAGTACTCATGTATGTAGCCATCCTTATTACAATAATATTGATAAATATAATTCCACAATAATATACATCTCATAAATAAATCTCATTCAAACTACTCACTGACTCACTGAATGATATTAATGTTCGGTACCTTCTGGGTGACGTAGAAAGCTGAAATTTTGCGTGCCGATGGAGGACATCGAAGCCGATACACCGGAAAAAAAAAATCACAGAACTATTGAAAAGTGTCAGTAAATTAAAATATAAAGAAATGGAAATAAATAAATGAAAAAAATGAATGCAGGTGAGCAACCTGAGACAATGGGGAATCACGGTAATTTTGCGTGGTGACAGATATCGAAGCTGACACACTGGAAAAAATCACAGAACTGTTGGAAAGCATCTTGAATTAAAAAAATATAACAATGAAAAAAAAATGCAGGAGAGTGACCTGAGACAATGGGTCAGGTCAGGTCAGGTATGGGAGCATGTGCTGGAGCAGCGTGTTGCTGTGTCCACTTTCCTCCGGTGCTCCAGGGGCCTCTGTCTGGCCATCCCCATCTCCTTGAGATGCTGATCGACCTGCTGCAATGACAAGCCATGTGGTCGGCCGATTGGCCTCCTCCACTCACGAGACTCCCTTGCTGAGAGAATCTGGTGAGCAGGATCAGCGTCAGGAAAACGAGCTACATGTCCATACAGCTGCTCAAGAACTATGCAGGTAACAAATCTCATTTGAGTCTCTCTCAGCAACCACTTGTTGGACACAAAGTCAAACCGGCGAAAGTCAAGGATTCTCCGAAGAGACCTGGTACCAAAGGAATTAAGTCGCCGTCTCAGATCCCTGGAGAGAGTCCAAGTCTCACATCCATAGAGCAAGACAGGAAGCACCAAGGACATGAAGATTCAGACTTTCGTCCTCCCGCACAGGTACCGGCAGCGCCACACCCCATGATCCAGTGAATCCATGACTCCCCAGGCCCGACAAAGATGTCTATTGAGCTCTGGCTCACAGCCAGAAGAGACATGAATATCACTGCCAAGGTAAATGAATCTCTCCGTGACCTCAACATCATCGCCACAAACAGGTACAGACAAGATGGCAGCATCCACGATGTCATTGAAAGCCTGGATCTTAGTTTTGATCCAGGAAACCCAGAATCCCAGCAGCTCTGACTCCTCATTGAGCACCTCGAGGGCTCCCAAAAGGATATCTAGAGTGTCCGCAAAGATGACTGCATCATCTGCAAAATCAAGGTCAGAGATCTTGACATTCCCAAACGATGCACCACAGCTTGATCTCTCTGACATCCTCCCCAGAATCCAGTCCATATAAGTGCTGAAAAGTGTGGGGGCAGTACACATCCCTGACAAACTCCAGTAACAACTAGAAATAAGTCAGAGATGGTGTCACCACATCTCACAACACTTATTGTCTGCACAAGTGTTGTTCTGATCCGCTGCAACAATGTGCTTTTACTCCTTTGTTAAAAAAACACAATATGCAGAGCATTATGGCAATTAACAAGTGATTTTATCAACTAAAAGTAAATAACTGTGTGCTGACTGCTGTTGGAAAGGAGGTGTGACTAACATTTCAAGCATGAAGCCTTCATCAGAACAAAATCAGGAAATGTGGGTGAAGGGAGGATTATAAAAGCAAGGTACGAATCAAAGGTGAAAAGGACGGAATCCGAGATCAAAGGTCAAATATGTATCCAGTCCCTTTCTTCTTTGACCATTCCCAACATCGGCTGCACCTCATTTTCCACGTCGGTACAATACTCTTGTTGACCTTTCATGACTAAAATCCACTTTACCTTCAGAAATAAAGTGGTTATAATTGGGAGGAGTAACCGCCAACTAGTCTGGCTGTTCAAGAGACAAAGCTCTGCAGATCTCGCCATTTTGACCACTGAGATTATATACATCATTTATCTTGTCGTTGGCCTTCACTGACACAATTATTCAATTATGGAAATTAACAATTAGTCACTATTAGGCAGAAATTTTATCGCTATATACTGATTCAATTCTGGAGAAGAACATGAGATTTATATCACACGACGATAAAAGCATGGTAATGCAACAGACAAGTGTGAAGGACGAGAGGATCAAATTAACTTCTGACTTTACGAGCTATCATTCCAATCCAGGATACTTTGTTATTTTTGTTTGTGTCAATTATTTTATTTGACATTAACTCCATGTTCTCCAATTAACCCCTTCCCCCCACAGCCATACAATTCACTTTCATTATGTGACTTGGTGACGAACCCGGGCAATTTTCCATGGAAAGATGCTACCCATTAGCTGAACGCATTTGGCACGGGTTAGTTGTTATTAATTTGTGTACTTCAAGGTCATTCAGCTGTTAAAAGCCTATTAAAGTATGATTAAAAACCACCCTGGCCACTGGGGAATCTTAAACACAAAAAGGGGACTGGAAAATGAGTTTGAAATTTGGCAAAAAAAAATAATTCCTTTGACTCTCCCTAATTCCTCCACTCAAAGAAAAAGAGTCACAACTTCAAGATAATCCATCGTGTTTGTTCTCAGGACCTGGAACACAATCATCATCAACTATCGCTCTGCATATTATGATTACGTAGAGAAAGAAGACAACAAGTTGCGCACAGTTCACTAACTCCAAATATCTCAAGACGTGCAGGTACATGCACCGCCCCATTAGACTATGTGCTAACATTCATTCACTAGTATTCCATACATAGCAAAGATGTGCACCTTGGCCTCGTGGTAAACCCACTGGAATAAATCCCCAAGGTTGTGCGTTCAATTTGGCTGAAGGCAGTCGCAGTTTGCCATTTACCATTTCAAGTACAAGCTCAATTATCCAGCCACTTGCCATGTGTGGCCAACTTTATTTGGCAGAAAGATGAACTACTTAGCACAGGTTTTAGTGGATTTATGAAGGAAAGAATCGTTGAAAGATATTCGTAGATGGCACAAGTAATATGATGTGATTATGTGATGCACAGCAATCATGTAATTAAAACGTTTGGATGCTAATCACCTCTCTAAGGTGAATTTGTTCATCGAGGAATATTCTGAAATTGTTCACGTGCTGAGCATATCTGAACATTAAGTGCAAAAACAGCATGATATGAAGATACTTCACGATTCATAATCCTATCTGCCACAACATTCTTTTGCCTTTTAATATGGCTACAAAACATCAACTCACCAAAAATTACTGAATATGTTCCGCTTGCTTTGCTCAAGAAACCGGAAACACAAGAAACTCAAGAAACATAAGAAACAAACATATATACAGGGTGAGTCAGAAGAAGCGCCCGATTTCTGTCAGTAGATTGTTTGTTTGCCATTTGTATCACAGTGTACAAGAAGGTAGAAATAAATGAATGACATGTTTATCTAACCATTTATTCAAGAAAAAAATTATTACGGAACTGTACCAAGCTGTTTTACTTGCAATTTTCAAAGTGCCCTCCCTCGTGATCGATGCACAATTGCAGCCGAGCCGGCACCAGAGCGCACACACGTTGCAGAGTTCGATATCAATTTCCTCAAACTTTGCAGTGATTTGAGCCTTCAATCCTGAATGGTACGAGGCTTTTCACGATAAACAAGGTCTTTCATGAGCCCCCAAAGAAAGAAATCTGGAGGTGTAAGGTCTGGGGAGCGTGCCGGCCACTCGATCGGACGCGGCGGCCGATCCACTTTCTGAAAAGTTTTCATCAAGCCACTGGCGAACATAACGCCATAATGAGGTGGAGCTCCATCATGCTGGAAATAACAGTCCTGATCTTGTACCCTGGCGAAAAGGTTTGCAGCATATCCAGGTAAATGTCTGCAGTGACAGATCCCTCAAAGAAAAAGGGTCCAATTATCCCTAATGGAATATGGCTGCCCAAACTGTCACTCCAGCTAAATTTACCTCCTTCTCAACTTTCACTCTTGGGTTATTTGCAGCCCAGTAGACACAATTGTGTCTGTTAATTGTGCCATTAAGCTTAAAACATGCCTCATCTGACCATCAGATGTTGTCAAGCATTGTGTCCTCTTCATGAAGTTTAGCGAAGAACTCTTCGCAAAATTGAAGACAGTGGTCATCATCTCCATCATGAAGGGCATGCAGTAAGCGTGGAATGTAAGGTTTCCATTTTTTCTGGTGAAGGATATGATAACACTTGATTGACTCACTTCCAACTCCGCAGATAAACGGCAGAGTTGACTTTGCGGACTTTGTTCCAGTCTTCTGATGGCTTCTTCAGCCTTAGCTACATGCTGCCGTTTTCGGACGACGACTTCTTTGCAGTGGCTACCGACCTTGTTGCTTCAAATTTCTCGACAATCAATCGTATGTTTCTTCCCTGAGGTGGGTTAATATCGAATTTCTGTGCCAAACGGCATGTCGCCATCGTTGGTTGTTCATTACATTTGTAGTAATGTTTCACGGCCACAATGCGTTGATTCATTGAAAGGTAATTCATGGTTCAATTTGGTGCAAATGCAGTAACTTTCCAAACTCGCAGCAATAACCTGCAAAACAAAATCAAAAATAAATAAATTACGAAAATTAATAATCTACAAGACCATTATTAACTACTAATAATTGACTTCCCAGAAAGAATCTGACAGCCGAAAAACAAGAAATCCGGGCGCTACTTTTGACTCACCCTGTATATGTATATACATATATATGAATCATCTGCTCCCGATAGGAGCGGCCAGGAGGTCATGTTATTACCTCCGCCCACCGAAAGTGGATGGGGATATGTTTTCACCACTGTCTGTCTGTTTATTACTTTGCAAAATAATTTTGCAATGAATGTTGGTCTGCAGTGTCTGTTTGTTACACAATTTTGTCCACAGTTTTCAAGCAATCGTTCTGAAATTTCTTGTGTATGTAGGTAACCAGCCAAGGACAGCAACACTTAATTTTTGTGAAGATCAGATTCTCAGATCTGTATCCGGATCTGAGAATTTTATAAAAAAGTTAGAGATGCATTTGGACGAAACTTGGTGGACATGTGGGATGTGTGACAAGGACGAATCGATTCAATTTTGGTGAAGATGCGAATCCGGATCTGGATACGAGATTTATTTAATTTTTAAGTGCTTCTTCCCTATTGAGATGTTCTCTTCCCTATTCCCTAAGTGCATACGCCTAGTGTTGTCTTAATGGTTCGGGTGGTGGGCTTATGATCCTCGGGTCCTGAGTTCAAATCCCACTCAGCTGTTGAATTAATACCAGGTGGGGTTAACTCAGCCTGTCATCCTTCCGAGGTCGGCAAAATGAGTGCCAGCATGCTGGTATACTATCGGAGTGGCAACCCATCCAGGATTGTGCCCAATTTCCAAGGCATGATGGCATGATGCTTCAAAAAGTTGTGGACGGATTTTGACAAAACTTGGTGGATGAGTTGGTTCGGTGACAAGAACAAGCCTATTTGATTTTGATTGAGGTCCGGTTCCAGATCTGGCCTATCAGTGGGATACAAAACATGAATTGTTCAACCTGGCGGAGATATGCACTCAACTGAGTGCCTTTCTAGTTATATAGATTATTACTAATACCATAGCAGAGTTCCCGCCCTATAGGCGATCTTGTTCCAAGCATGCAACCTGTTCTTCTGACACATCCCTTTATTTGGGCGGTGTATAGGTAACAGATAGCTGCCTCGATTGCTCCCAAAAATAAAAAGAAAATCACCCGGTCTGCATGTATAAAGCAAAAACATGTGTACTTCTTACGTGCATATGTATACTACACCACGGTTGTATAGTTTGGGTAATTGCAATTGCACCTCCCCCCCCCACCCAACAACAAAAGATGCCAAAAAACAGGCAAAATATATTTTTTCCAACGAAACTTGCACATGCACAACTTCAGTGTGCTCTCATTAATCTCTGAAACTTTCAACTTCCTCAGTTAAATCCTCCCTGAGTAGAAGATGAAACATACAACATACATGAAACATACATTCCCTCCATTATTACTTCTGCCACTGAAGGTGAAGGAGGTTATGTTTCCATGCCTGTCTGTGTGTAGGCTATCTCAAAAAGTTGTGGTCAGATTCGGATGAAATCTTGTGGACAGTTTGGGTGTGTGACACGGACGAACCGATTAGATTTTGGTGAAGATCCGGATCCGGATACAAGGATTATTAAAGTGATTTTTCACCATTGAGAGATAGGGCCAAAAACGACATTTAGCATGATATTTCAAAAATGTATTGGGCCCGATATGTTCTCGTGGATCAGGCATTGCGTAGCGGGGGTATGCGCTCTACCGAGTACCCTTCTAGTATATAAATGTTATACAAAGCTTTGGAATTAATTGATTGTGCACAGTGAGTCATGTAAAATGCATATCTAGCTTATGCTTGCACAAATCTGTACTTTTCAGCCACAACGTTTTTCAGAAGAGCAAAATATGAGTGAAGGAAACACAGACAGAAATAATTGGCTTAAAGTCTGCGAGGGTTATCACGATCACATCACAGACTGATATCAAGACACATGAACAGCATTTGGAAGAGTGACAACCGCAAAAATTGGCTCAGAAAGGTTGACGAAGAGAACCAAGTGAAAAGAGTAGGTGGTGATGAAATAGTGAACAACCGACCATCCCTACATCCACAAAAGGCCAGTCCCGATGGTCATATCTTCCCTTTCATGCCAAAGAATGCTCAATGCATCGGGTTTTTTTTTTGAAGATGTCAAAGAGAATTGGTAAAATGTTACAATTGTGTAAAGTTTGGCAAGGTCTGGACAACTCTCGAGCCAATACTGGTTTGCTCAAAATGCAGGACACATTTTGACAAGCAGATGTAAAGGATGTTTTACACATACTGTGGTCAGTCTATATGCTGAGAACATTCAACTGATAATGAATATGCACATTGGTGTTAATTGTTTGGGCTATCTGGCCAGGTACCCCTCATGAGGTTTTTCAGAGATCAGATGGATCTTTGATTCTCAGAAAATTGTTTTAATAAGGGGACAGCAGAGCAATATTATTCAGATTGGACAGGAAGGATAGCTTAGAGGTAGGCACACTTACTTTTGAGCTGTTTAACCACGGTTCGAATCTCAACCCAGCTATAAACTGTTACCCTGTCGTTTTGCATGTAGGGTGACGCATCATTGTGTGCGCTGTCCCTCAGAAGAACATTAAGCCAGAGGACCCGTCTGTCGGCATTGATCATTGGTGGGTGTTTAATAGCCCATGGGGTAATTTGCAATGAGGCGGTGATCGCCAGCACCCTGGACAAATTACAAATTCCTGCCCAAACCACCTTCAGTCGAACTTGGGCCTGGCCAATTGGTGTGTTAAAGACTTGGGGGGAAAAAAACAAAGGTTGCACAGCTGACCCCACAAGACAGTGGGAACAATCGGGGTCATGGTAATGGTCGTAGTAGACCATAAAATCATGCAGAATGATGAGGCTAAACTGAGAAAGCCCAAATTAGAAAAGGAAGGGAGGGGAGTTGTGAAGAAGGATGAGGAAAACAGAAATTACTTTGGAAAACCAGAAAAGGCAGGGGAGTGAAGGGGAGAGAAGAGAGATGGGGTAATATATGAAATCGAGGTTGGGGGAAGGAGAGCTCTTCAAATTTTGCTTTTCAAAAATTATACAAAATATATAGATGATGGTTTCTTCCAAGTTCATGCAAACATCTGACATATTACAATTAGTATACTTTATTAATGTAAATAAGTGCGCGCACGCACGCACACGCACACGCACACGCACACGCACACGCACACGCACACACACACACACACACACACACACACACACACACACACACACACACACACACATTCACCCCCTCCCAAGTTTTCAAATCAAACTGAATATACTGTGTTGGCTTCACAAACCACTCGAAAGTGATAAAGCTAAAAAAAAATCATAACATTTAAACAGCTTGGGATATGAACCTTGACCCCATGGGCAAATTACATCGTCCAACAAGACTGTTCCGTTGGCATACACATGCCCCTCAGCCCAAAGGCTGAAGCACATGGTCAATCAAACACACATCCTAACCCCGAAGGGCCAGAATGCATGGTCATACAATTGGACCCCTCGAGAGGAGTCCCCACGACTTCAATCGCATGCTGTCCCAAAATTTCTTCAGCACGGCACACCGATAAATATCTAACCAATGAAGACCACATTAGTCGTTTAAACATCAACTGCACCTCCTGGCTGTTATGATGAGCATCGCCGTGGATTATGTCTCACAAGGTAAAACCCCATAATCCGCAAAGTGGAAAAACCGCATAATCCGCAAAGAAAAACCATCCATCTGCCACTGAGACGATTGTTCCCGTCAATGCAAACCATTCAACCAGAAAGCACGTGGTGCGATCGGTGGGTAAATCGATTGATGTGGATTGGAGATTGGGGGAGTGCTCATCACACTCCACATATTTCAATTAATGAGAAAACGGTCCACGGAGAACTCCACAGAGCGGGATACCAAAGTCGGGTTACAATGCACAAATTGCTCATCACACACGGCAATGCATGTTTGCAAGTCCAGTGATGCAAAGAGCACGGGCAATGGACTACTGAGCAGTGGAGAAATGTGATATTGTCAGATGAATCATCCTTCACCATGTTCTCGACAAATGGACAAGTGCACATGTGATGCCAACCAAAAGAACTCCACAACCCTGAGTGCTTGGTTCCAACAGAAAAGGGTTCAGGTGGTTCTGTAATGTGGGGTGCATTTTCCTGGCATGGTTTGGGTGCAGTCAATCGTTTAGAAGGCATGATCAATGCTAATCACCACATAATAGTACCGAGTGATTATCTTCACCCCATCTTGCAGTATTTCTTTCCTGCTGGGAGAGGAGTCTTTCAGGATGACAACGCCCTCATCCACAGAGCCTATGTGGTCGCCAAATGGTTCAATAAGCATGACACTGATGTTATCCACATGTCGTGGCCTTCTCAATCACCAGATCTGAACCCAATCGAGCATTTATGGGATATTCTGGAATGACGCCTGAGACAGCGTTTTCCACCTCCTTCAAACGGGTGTGAGTTGTTTGACTTTCTCGTGGAAGAAAGGTGCCGCATCCCTCTTTCAGAATTCTAGATGCTGGTGGACTCTATGCCACGGTGCATACAGGCCGTACTGGCCACACATGGTGGCCCAACGCCCTGTTAAGTGACTTGACATTGGTGTTTCCATTTTCTTTGTCCACTACCTGCATCTGTGTAAATATATATATATATATATATATGAACATATACATATACATATACATATGTGTGTGTGTGTGTTCATTATTGCATGTCGCTACACTTTTCCGATCAGGTAAATCGATATTCACATGTGGAGTCCTATTCAGATGTCGACCTGAGGTCACATCTACTGCTGTTTCTGCATTAGGATCTTCAAAAAACAATAGGGACCGTAGATTCACGATGAACTCGATCCACAACAGACTGTTTTTCGGAGAGTGAAGTGATGCTTCTTCATGTTCTTGTGACTTTTCCGATTCCCAAAATCTGCAATTCTGTTTATTCATCATCGCATTAATGTAAATCTGCCTCTCGTCAGAGCAAATTATGTCATTGATCCTGATATCTTCATTTTCCAGTGCTGCAGAAAAGTGGTTGCAAAATTAAGTCTTCTGTGATCATTTTTAATAAGTGGCTGAAAAAAGCTGGATTTTACAAGGAAAAAGCCTAATGTCTTCCTTCAGTATTTGTTGCACTAATTTTTCAGCTGAGAGTCAACTTGTTGATTTCCATGGACTTCTCTCCATGCATTTACATACAGGTTCAATTGTCTTTGGGACACGAACACAAACACACCATCCTGAACAGCCCTTATTCACGTTTGGTAATGAGCCAGTAGTTTTCTTCTTTCACACCAATGCCATTGTTAGCTCACCTGGACTTCAGTCAGGTGAGCTTATGCATTAGAGCAGTGTCTGTAGGTGAGTGAATGAGTGAGTGAGTCAGTCAGTCAGTTCGAAAACACTTCAGTCATTATCGCTTGAACCAAACAAACGATGTTGATGAAACTTGGCCACAGGCTTCTTATCTGATGCCTAACGAAGGTGTATTGACCGCATCAAAATCTGCACTAATTAAGGTGGTTATGGTGAGTGGGGGTGGGGTGGTTGACACCCCCAAAATAGGGATTTGCTCCATTCTTCGAAACTACAAACACGGTTTTGATGAAACTGCACCGCAATCTTCATCACCCGTGATGTACCAAAGTGTATTGACCGCATCAAAATCTGTGCTCATTAAAGGGGTCTATGGTGGGGGGGAGGGGGGTTATTGGGTAGGGGGGGGGGGGAGACACCCTTAGACCCAGATTTTTTTAATGCCGCATTTTTATTTTGTTTTACAAGATGTTGGGTATCTTATCAAAAATGCACTCTGCACTCTATTCAGTCACTTTTTTTCAATATACGTCATACGTGTTATAACTAAAGACGTTTCGGTACCCCTACTGGGCTCGATATTAAATTGCCATGTTATTTTTAATTCCAGAAAAAAGAAACAGAAAACATAATTCGACGCGAATGAGTTGATGAATATTCCTCCGCCCACATAAGATGTCAATCCACTGTTATGTTTGATCTTAATTCAAGGTCACATGGAAAATATGAAGCTCACTTGGAATAAATAAATAAATAAATAAATTGAGGGGGAAAAAACCACTCCTGAAGCTCACTTCGGCCTAGGTCACATTTGCCACGGCGGCCGTGGGGTCTCCAAAATCTATGGCCACTAGCAATTATAGGGCGGCCGCAGTATTTCCACGGTCACACAATGTAGCAGTCACATATTTTTTTATTTTTCGGGAGCCGCACGGCGTATTTAGGCCTAAGTCACATTTGCCACGGCGGCCGTGGGGTCTGCAAAATCTATGGCCACTAGCAATTATACGGCGGCCGCAGTATTTCCACGGTCACACAATGTAGCAGTCACATATGTTTTTATTTTTCGGGGAGCTGCACGCGTATTTATAAATTGTGGAGACCGAAAACGTGGGGTTGCCGTACGGTCTTTGATTTGATGTCGCACGGTGACCTTAGGACGTTCCTGCTGCGGCCATATAATTTTCAAGGCAGACGCAAGGAGCCCGCAAGGCGACCGCAGGGGGGCCCTAAGGCGAACGTGCGGCCAGACGGACGGTAACGAATGGGTAATTTTTTTTTTTTTAAACCAGTTTTTTTTTTCGGCTTGTCGAATTGCTACGGCGAACGTAGAAATGAAAAAAAGTTATAATTCCGCGTTATAATTCCACGGCGACCTTACGGCCTGTAAAATATAGCCAAACGGCGTAGGGCCACCCTGAGGCCACCACAAAAACTCTGCGGCCGCCGCACGTTTCTGTCAATTCAGAGGGCGTACGGCCGCCGTATCCTCGCCGTAGAGCAAATGTCACTTAGGCCTTAGATCAGAAGCAACAGTCACTCAAACCACCCGCAGACTACCTTGGACCCTAATTATTTATTTATTTTATTTTATGTTGAAGGCTACAGGCATGGACGAAATAGTCCTCATCGAGGCCAAGCCTTCAATAAAAGAACTGCATGAATAGAAAAGTAAGGAAAGAGAGAATAGACTAAGAGTTTTTGAGAAAGAAAAAAAATCTGCTTTTTGAAAAGGGGAAGGTCAGAAGTGTTTGGGAAGACGTGAGAAGGTAAAGAGTTCCAGAGTTTGGCAGTGGAGGGGAAG
>CM068954.1:170033155-170047663 GCA_035128595.1 Eptatretus atami | reverse complement strand
AGGAGGTTTCTCAGTGTGTGACACCAACTGTCAAACATGGAGGAGGAAGCGTGATGATCTGGGGCTCTTTTGCTGGATCCAGAGTCGGCGCCTTGCACAGAGTGACTGGTACCCTGAACCAAAAGAGCTACCACAGCATTTTGCAGTGCCATGCAATACCCTCTGGTCTACGCCTAGTTGGTCAGGGGTTCATCCGACAGCAAGATAACCACCCAAAGCCTACCTCCAGGCCATGTCAGAACTACCTTAGAAGAAAAGAAACAGACAGTAGGCTTCAAATCATGGAATGGCCAGCATAGTCTCCAGACATAAACCCCATCAAGCTGGTTTGGGAGATGAACTGGACAGAAGGGTGAAAGTAAAGCAACCTACAAGTGCAACACATTTGTGGAACTTCTGCAGCAGTGTTGGGAAGAACTTTCCGAACAATATTTGATTTCCATTGTGGAAAGAATGCCGCGAGTATGTTCGGCTGTTATATCTGCAAAAGGTGGCTACTTTGATGAGTCAAAAATTTAGATTAAATTTTGTTCAACAAAACGATTCCATGATTTCTTTTTTATCTGCAATTGTTTATATGAGGCGCCACGAGGAGGAGTGATGTAAGGGACACATCGGCCATTTTGGAGTTAATGCCATATAGCACTATTTAACCTTACCCTATCATCCGAGCCCTATCATCATCATATCATTAAAAAATGTCGCTTACATCACTCCTCCTCGTGGCCTCATATGTTCTATGCTTTAATTTCAGAGTGCATTGAAATATTAAACTGCTTAAATTTCAGTAAAAACTGGAAAAATGGGGTGTTCTAAAACTTTGATGGTAGAGTATATCGTTTTTGAACCCAATCTCTCAATGGTGAAGAATCATTTTAAAAATTCTAGTCGTCGGATCCAGATTCGGATCTTCAGCAAAATCGAATCAATTAGTCCTTGTTACACACCCAACATGTCCACCAAGTTTCATCCAAATCCACTAAAACTTTTTGAGATATCGTGCTATATATCATTTTTTACCCAATCTCTCAAGGGTGAAGAATCACTTTAAAAATTCTCGTCGTCGGATCCGGATCGGGATCATCACAAAAATCTAACCAGTTCGTCCTTATCACACACCGAACCTGTGCACAAAATTTAATCCTGATCTGTCTACAACTTTATGAGAATTCGTGTACTGTACACAGACAAACAAACAAACAAACAGACAGACAGAAAGGGGTGAAAACATAACCTCCTTCACCTTCCATGGCGGAGGTAATAACATTTAAATATACCATCAGAGATGGGAATCCCCCGCCATTGAATGAAAAAGGTCATACATATTCCAGATAATGAGGGAGGTGAATTGGAAGCAAGACACCATTTGGTCATCATCTCGAAAAAGTTCCCCAGGGGTGAGGAACGTAGTAACCAAAAATAATTGAAATCAGATAAGCGGTTTTCCATTTATAACAAAAAAACATTTTTTTCAAGATGGCCGTCCCAGTCGGCCATCTTGGATCCGGCCACGCCACAAATCAATAGGGTTCTTCCTTTTCAGGTGGTACATGTGTGACCCGAATTTCAAATCGATATGGTGAACAATTTATGAGTTATCGCACTCACAGCTATAAATGTTGATGCCCGGACCGACGGACGGACGGACAGCGGACAGCCGGACGACCTGGGTGACAACAATATCCCCCTTCCGCCACGCGGCGGGAGATAAAAACTGCAGTGGGCAGAGTTACTGACTTAACCTCGCTCGCTATCATGTGCAGCCTGTTGCTGCTGGTTGCATCATTTTCTGTAAACACACCTTTGTCGCTGACGCATAGCCCCCTGTTACCAGTAAGCTGGTACTCATTTTGCCGACCTCAGAAGGATGACAGGCTGAGTCAACCCACCTGGTATTATTTCAACGACAAGACTGAAGCTCAAATTCAGGAGCCTAAACAGTAGGGTACTAGTCCACTTTAACCTGTGTTGGCTTCATGCTTAAGGTGGCTGGCTTAAGATCCTGAGAAATCAAATAAACAGTAGCGAATCAAAAATCCTGTCAATACCTTTTGTAATATAGTACAGGGTGTTCAAAAACGACCTGGACCACTTCGGTTGTTAATATATTTAGAATCAATGCACATTAAATCAACACAAATTAATCACACCCGCACCCTCTTACACCTACCTCCACGTGTAGACGATAGTGACCTACAAGATATAATGCAAATTAGTATACAGGTGCTGCATAGTCATAGTGGGTTAATGCACTTTGTTATACTGCTTCGTTCATCAAAGAAGATCCGATAATCAGTGTTATCAACTTTCGTTTGTTTTCCAACCACCGGTGACATTACATCAGAGAAAGAGACGTGTATTACATGGGTAGGTAGTAAGAAAGAAACACAAAAATGAGAAAAGTGAAAAATGTCCAAACAGCATACGATACACGTATTTTACAATTACGCGTGTCTGCATCACGATGTAAAAACCATGAACTGCAATAGAGTATTACTTAAATTTACCTAACATAAGATCATCTATCAAGTGTGATTCCAATCCACATAATGTTACAAACAGTTATTGCATTTCTTACCTCCAAGTTATTGCATCAGCATGTAAGTTTCATTTCCCAGTTTCATGCACAATGATGAACACGAGGGAAAGGAACATTACATAAAAATTATCATTACGCAAAAAAAAAAAAACAGAATGTACAAAAACAACAACAGAATAACATCACAGCATTACATAAAAAGGTGCCAACATAGATCCTCTTCACTACAGACCAATTAGCTTACTTCCAATTATCAGCAAGGTCATGGGATCCATCATCGCAGTCGATATAAAATCATTCCTTTTCTCCAACAACCTCATCTCAGATCATCAACTCATATTCAGACCTGGTCACTCCACCTTGGACATGCTGCTTCTACTCTCCCAACAATGGATGGAGGCCCTCAATGTCAGACATGAGATCAGGGCTGTCATTGCAGACATATCTCAAGCTTTCTATACAGTCTGGCATCCTGCCTTGCTCTCCAAACTCTCTGCCTATGGCAGCCAAGACCAACTCCACACCTGAATTACTGACTTCCCCACTCTCCGAGGCAATGTGTGGCTCTTACCAGAATGTTTTCATCTCTTCTCCATGTCAAGGCAGGACCACCTAAGGCAGTGAGCTTCATCAATGATCCCCTTTATATTTGCTGATGATCCACCCTCTGCCATGACATCCCTCATCCTTCAGACAGGCAGGCAGCCATCTCTTCCCTCTCTTCAGACCTTGAAAAAAAAAATCACAAGCTGGTCAAACACTTGGAATGTCTTTTAATCATGACAAATTTTCTCTCTCTCTCTTCTCTCTCTCTTCTCTCTCTGAAAGGACTGTCTGGCAAACCCCCTCCCCCTCCTTTCAACTACTTTCTGAACAATCCTCATGATTGTTAAGAAAGTAGATGGGAAGGCTTGTAAGTTTTGTCATTCAAACTCCTGGGACTCATAATCAGCCATGATTTTATTGGGCGAACCACATTTCGAAGTTGGCCTCCAAAGTCAGTCATCGACTGGGCATCCTGCATCATATGAAGTCCTTCTTTGGCACACCTGAACTCCTATCCACCCACAAGATCTTCATCCAAAGCATTATGGAACACTGCTCTTCTCTCTGGGCTGCACTACTGCTTACACTTTTCTAAGCTTGACATCATGAAAACCAAGGCCTTGAAGACAATTTGAATCTCCTGCGATGAAGGGACTATCACTTTCCCATCAGAGACAGGTCAGTGGTCTTCTGTCTTCTATCACCACATTTCTTTTCTTGCACCCTCTGCTCTTCCCCAACGCCTCCAGGTTTCTGCAGGGTGCACATGGTCCACCATGAATCCCCGTCTGGTTAAACGCCCAAAATCTAGAATCACCCCTCACCTCCACTCATCCGTTCCTCTTTTCTACCACCTGTGGAACTCACTTCCACATTTTCTTCAATATCATTTTCCCTCCAGGTCTTCAAGACAGCTGTTCACCACCATAACAGATCGTCCCAATCCAAAACCATGACCTTTTCCACCCCTTTAATCTCCCACCCAACTACCCCCAACCCACCTCCTTCCAAATTTCCAGTTGTTCCTTCTTGAGGGTTTGCTTCCGTATCCATCTTGTCCATCCCATGAGTCCTCCCTACACCCCATTCTCTCCTCACATCCTTTACCTGTCCAAATCTCCCTCTATTTTTCTCTTCAACTCGGCTGTTGGTGTTTCCCCCTTTTTTTCAACTGGTCCTTTTGTTCTGTTGCGTCCTGATCCATTCAGTGTTCTTGCTTTCCATGATCTTCGACTTGGTGAAAAAACAAAAACAAAAATGGACAAAGGCTCCGTCGTTATACACCCACCAATTAAATTAGTAATAAAATATGGAATTCACACTTTGTTATAGTCACAAGATGATGAGTATTGTTTACGGTCAGAAATTCAGTAATAACAATAAATATCATCATGACTACAAACTTTGTTCAAAACACAAACATAGTCTTACATTCAAGTGATTAAAAACAAGACTTGAATCAAAATAATGTTCACTACTTACAGCACAAAACAGGATTAACAAGAAGGGCACTCGGTCGGGTGTATACCTCCGCCACGTAATGCCTGATCCACGAAAACATATCGGGCCCAACACATTTTTGAAATATCATGCTATCCATATAGTACTATGTATATCTTTTTTAGCCCTATCTCTCAGTGGTGAAGAATCACTTAAAAAATTAAATAATTCTCTTTTCCAGATCCAGATTTGGATCTTCACCAAATTTGAAACAATTCTCCCTTGTCACACACCCAACATGTCCACCAAGTTTTGTCCGAATCCGTCCACAACCTTTTGAGATAACATGCTATACATCGTTTTTGGCCCTTTCTCTCAATGGTGAGGAATCGCTATAAAAATTGGAGTAGTCGGATCCGGATCCGGATCTTCACTAAAATCTAATCAGTTCGTCCTTGTCACACCAACTGTCCATAAAATTTCATCCGGATCCGTTCACAACTTTTTGAGATATCCTGTACACAGACAAACAGACAAACAGACAGAAAGGGGTGAAAACATAACCTCTTTCACCTTCGGTGGCAGAGGTAACAAGTAAAAATAATCTCACTCAAAACACACAAAAAAACCCAAAATAGGGAAAACATTGTAATCATGAATTGCTTACAAAATCAGTCAATGACATCAAGGGGACCTGTAGTTTTGAGGGCATGACTCATTGACGGGCTCGTAAACTGATGAAAACAGCATTTATGGGATAAAAGGCTTTCAAAGAGACAAAGGGTGCAAAAAAGGAGCAAGGGGGACTAAGGTTGAGGGTAAAAAAAATGCATATGATGAGGCTGAAACAGGGTCAAACAGCTGCCTGGGGGGAGTGTGACATTAATTCTATGAGGGAGAGGGCACAGTGCAATGGTTGGGGAAAGCAGTAACTTCGAGAGAACTAGGGAATGGAGAAAGGAGAAGATAATGAAGTGGCAAGAGGGATTGTACGCTAGGAAAGATGCGAGAGTGAAGACGTTCTCGGATTAGCATTTGTTGGAGAGAAAGCGAATCATTTGTCTGCAGTTTATCCCCTTATGGTTGTAACCTTTTCCTTCTCAACCGGCTAAATGTTGAGAAAATGAATCAAGAACACACAGTTTGCTTTGGTGTTAAAATTTTGGAATAACTTTTTTTTCTTCTAATGAGATGGAAGTAAAAAAATCTTGCAGAGATTACATACGACAAGTATCAATCAATAAGCTTTATTTTGAGGTTCACTTATTAAAATAATTGAGGCTGCAGAGGAAAGATAAAAGGAGATTATTTAGACGTCAAGGCTCATCATCATCAGAGTAACCGTTGTCAGTCCACTGATGGACGAAAGCCTCGGCATGCCAAAAGTTGCGCGGTACCAAGTCTTCTCATTCCAGTTTACTGCCACAAGTGTTTGTGAAGCTGATCTCTGCACTGTTTGGGCAATTCTCTTCCTTGACGACTGCTACTTTTTATTGGTGTAACTACAGTCACAGCTGTCGTTCATCTATTATCTGCTCTTCTGCTGATGTGCACTGCCACTTCCATTTCTCAAGTTGATTGTTTTCAAGATGTCCAAATGTTTTTGGTCTCTAAACCACTTATTTGTCAAGGCTCATGGAAGACTGTCAATATAATGCAATAATGTAAAATGAAGTGTGGATCAGATGTGGCCAACTGCTTCTTGCCAACTCGTGCACATTTTTTTTATGATCACCTTTGGATACACCTTCCTGAATGTAGATGTGGAAATAAGATGGGAATGGTTGAAAGGACAAAAAATAGATCCCAATCCCTTCAGAGAAGTCAAAAATTGTTGAAATTTTTATATTGTACAGTTATTAGATAAAAATTGGCAATCGCTCAATTTGTCTCAAACTTAGTTAAATGTACATGGTGAAAAACAACGCTGGACAATTTTCTTCGCAGGAAGACTAAGTGATGCAAAACATTGAGAACGTGCTCTTTCATAAACCTCAATCGACTTTTTTTATATAAAAAAGTAGCATTAGATCTTTTTAGTATATACATTGTCGAGGCTCATGGAAGAGCTAGTACACTGAATAGATCAGGACATAACAGGATACAAAAGGAACAGAGATGTACGCAAAAGGAACAGCAGAGAGAGAGAGAGAGAGAGAGAGAGAGAAGAGAGAAGAGAGAGAGAGAGAGAGAGAGAGAGAAGCGTGGGGGGTGGGGGGGGGACACCAACAGTGGAGTAGAGGGCCAAGAAAAGTGGAGTAGAGGGCCAAATTTACCTGTGTGAAAAGTGCTTTAACCTCGCATTGCCCGAGGTGAAAAAAGGAAATTGTAATACCCTCTGCAACCACCACCAGGTGGTGCTACACTGTACACATTTGCATAGAGAATTTACACCCCCCCCTCCTCACCCCCCCCCCCGCCCCCAAATCCCTTCATGAGGCACGACCACATAGCTGATGTTACCCCCAACACAAAGTTGTATTTTGTACTCTGAGTTATAGTTTGTAACTTAAAGATGTGGCCGTGCATAAGTAACAAGATAGATAGATAGAGAGAAAGAGAGAAAGAAGAAATAGAGAAAGAGAGAAAAGAGAGAGAAAGAGAGAGAGAAAGAGAGAGAGAAAGAAGAGAGAGAAAAGAGAGAGAAAGAGAGAGAAGAGAGAGAATATATATATATATAATGAAGTCGTCACTGTTGGAGGACGGAACACACACAGACAAACGATATGTGGGAGTGGAGGAGAAGTCACAGCCAAGGTACTCCTGGAGTTGTGAGGTGCAAGATCAGTACAACGGCAGTGAGAAATTGAGTTATTGATGTGAAGTGCAACTCCGCTTCTGGGACAATATTCAGGGAGAGACACTAAGGAGTCACAGATGTCGGACATCCTGCGGCGAGAATTCTTCTTTTGAATTGCGGTACTGCGTTACCTCTCGCCAAAAACGCAAAGTTTGCGACTTGCTCTGCAGCTGACATGGTGCCCCTGAATGTTCCATTTTTCCTTGCTCGATCCACAGACTGACACGCTCTATTCGTTCATTAAAGAGTGTGTTGCCGAACA
The DNA here is from genome assembly GCA_035128595.1 of Eptatretus atami. Classification (NCBI taxonomy): domain Eukaryota; kingdom Metazoa; phylum Chordata; class Myxini; order Myxiniformes; family Myxinidae; genus Eptatretus; species Eptatretus atami. The sequence continues at coordinate 170,040,076 of CM068954.1, read as the reverse complement.
CCTTGTTCCTGCTGCCATATAATAATATAAATGGAACCATTGGAAAGCTAATAATTGATTTATGTGGTTGGAAAGCTGATAGTCATTTTACTTGGAACAAAAATTCACGTCCGTTTCATCATTGTAAAAGCCCAGTCTTTCCAAGATTGAAGAAGACGAAGAGGGAATGTGAGCTGAATGCAGCCGCACATTCCCAGAGGGAACAAGTATTTACAAGCATATATAACTACGAGTTCCTTTATTTTCAAGAACAAGTGCCACTAGCAAGTTGTTGAATGTTCTTTGAGCCGGTCTTCTCTTCAACCAGAGATTTAGCCATACCTCTTCTTTCTCCTGGCATGCCATCGGCGAAGTACAAGCACGTGCGAAAGCAGCAGTGCTCAGAGCTTTCACCCTTCTCATCCTCTGCCTGTATTTTCTTCTTCATCGACATTTTGTTTTCCAACAATCATGTCATCGACAGTCGCATGTGTGGCGGCAATCTATGACAAAACGAGATTGTATAACTTTCATCGCCGATGGTCTTGTTACAGCGTGTTGTCGAGCATCTGACCAGTGTGCGGTGGGCTTAACAAACAAGAAAACGAACAATCATGCAAAGAAACATAAATACCGTATTATGAATTAAACACGTTCAAGAGATTTTAAGCACGTAAAAAGCTATTGTGCAACCTGCAGGTAATGTATCAACTTCTCTGATCGTGAAATTGGATATCTTCACTCGACATCCAAATAAATTTGCTGTTTTATTCGACAGTGATCTCAGGCTTAAAGTGGAGCGCGTTCACCATTCACAAAAAAAGATGTGAAGGTGAGGGTATGTTTTTGTACCTTGAAGTAAGGAACATTACCACGGCCAGGAGGTAACTGCTGCCGCCGATCGACGTGACGGCACATGGGGTCCAAGAGAAGCGATACACCGGCTCATCGATATTTTCTCCCAGAAACTGACTGATGTACACATTCCGCAGGAGCCTGGAGGTTGCATACAAAATAACATTAAGGGCAAGGCTTATCATTAACCTCACGCAGTCTTCTGGTTGAACAAATTGCGCACACTTACAGACGCATCATTATACAGCTAGCCAGTTGCTGTCATCAATAATTTTTCCAATGCTAGTTGTCAAACACAGTCAATTCCAGGGTACGCAATTGTGCTTCTTCAACGATCCTGATTGCACGTGTGAACTTCTTTATCGAAGGCTTGCAGAAAAGCATGATGTGATAATTACAGCAAAGATCGAGTCCGAGCATCAAATTGGCAGGATAGCCACGAGGTATGTGCATTTGCCTTTGAGCTGTAACCTGGGTTCAATGTCGACCCAGCTAAAAACTGTCACCCTCGTGTTTCAAATGCAGGGAGAAGGAGGAATCTATGTGTGTGCCATCCGTCAGATGGACGTTAAACTTGAAATCCCACTGTTAGCATTAGTGAGTGGTCGTTAAAGATCCTCCGGTGTTTATTGCTAAGAGAAGAACTATCGCCGGCACCCTGAACAAATTTCAAATTCCTGCCTGAATGTGCAGGGGCATTGCATCAGTGGCACAGCGGCTCCACAGTACAATTCATCTATATAGTGGGCTTAATTATAATTGAATCCCAGTTCTATAGAAAAGAACCACCACCACCACAACCTGGAAGGGGAAGGACAAAGATTACTGTTGTTTACACCAAGAATGTTTTATGAAGGATCCAGTGAGACAGATTGTGGCATATTCAGGACATCGATCCAAATGTCCAAAGTTTGACAAGGTAGAAGTGAATGTGATTCTTAGACACAATTATGTAAAGGTTGTAAAACAAAATGATTTCATGCTGTAGCAATTAAAATTTAAAAATAAAAACCTTGTACTCAAACTAAACGTGACGAAAAACAACAGGAAACAAAACAAAGTTAAATTCATGAACTAGAGTTCTTCATATATGTCAAAATGTTTGCTGAAAATTTGATGAAAAAGCCAAATGATAAAACATTATGGCCTGGGGGCGCGAGCACGCACGCGCGCGCCGCGCACACACACACACACACACACACACACACACAACACACACACACACACACACACACACACACACACACACGACACGGTGGAAGCGGGGTGCCATGTCCGAACAGGCGGGGTGTCCCACAAGATGGGATTGCTACCCGGGTGTAACCAACATCGTCACCACTTTGGGGACAGAGGGATAAACGGACCACGCATAAGGAGACAGCTTTATACATGAATCGTGGTAGTTGCTGGGAGAAGAATGGATGCTTCAGGACTAAAGAGGCTCCATTCAGTCTGAGAGACTCTCAAGTGGAGATGACGAACGTGTGGTGGTACGTACACATGCACATACAATGAATCGTGATTATACATCCACATTCATGAACGGTTGTGATTGTACATGAACTATGAATTGTCATTATACATACGTGATCACAACACACACAACACCACACACACACACACCACAACACAACACACACACAACCACCACCACACACCACTCCATGTGGACGATAGCTCTGCACGGAAAGTGTATAGGATGCTAACTGAGACAAGTCAGTCTCCTGGCCAATTAGAGGGAAATATAATAATTATATGTATATGATTATAATTAAATAAATATATATAATACTATATATATGATATATATATATATATATATATGATATATGTTAATTATAATCAAGTGTGTGTATACGGTCCAGATGCAGGTTAAGGTCAAGATGCAGATATCACCCGTTTGTCTGCCTGTCTATCTGTCTGTGAGCAGCACTTTTCACCAATGTGTAATCACTTATAATCATTGTGTATGTATGTATGTATATGTATATATTGTTAAGGATTTCAGAATCCTGTCTGATGAATGTATCCACACATCCAGGTCCTCAGACAGTTATTTCCTTAAATGCATGTTCAGATTAGCCCATCCCATGTCTAATGGGATTTTAAATGTGATGCATTGAGAAGGGTAAAGAATAGATCCCTCTCGTTATGGGAAGCTTTTTTCTTACGACAGACACGTTTACACATATTTATTTTTGCGACGCTGGCGCCCGCCTGATTTTTTCTCAGCAACGTTTATGCACATGTTTTTCGCAAGCAACCGACCCTGCCTTTTATTGAAGAGCGCATGGGTGTTCATGGTAACTGTGCGCAAGTGGGGTGGGGTGAGCTTGGGTGGGACTCTGCGCGCCGAGACGGTCCGCAGGTATAAAACGAATTGGAGGTCCATTCTGAGGCGAGAGAAGTGAGGAGGGAAAAGAGAATGAGAAGAGAAGCCAGAGAGAAGTAAGAGGAGGGAGGAGAATACGCGCAGAGAGCGAGCAAGAAAGCGAGAGTTGAAGCGCGCGAGGAGAAGCAGTGCAGAGAGGAAGCCGTGCAAGCGAGAGCGTGCAGCAGACAAGTGAGCAAGCGAGCGTATGGTGCGCATGTGGGGTCTGACTAGCGCCAACAACGAGACGATTCGTCCTTCGCAGTGCTCGGGTAAGCGAGCGTTGTGGGCGCGTGGGGGGTTTGAGGAAGGTGCCAAGCGAAGGAGAATGATGGATCTCCAGTTTGAAGGACACACGAATTGGAGAGGAGAGTAGCTGATGAAGGCACAATGGAGTGGATAAGACAACAAAATAGACAAAATCTCGATGTGCCCGAGGTTGGCCCAATGGCAAAGTGAACAAGTCGAGCAAAGCGGAGCCGATGGTGGTGGCGCGTGGGTGTCTGACCAGCCGCCAACAACGGACCAATTCGTCCTTCCAGTGGCTGAGCAAACGCTGCGAAAGTGACGGATAGACAGTAAAGAACAGGCTGAGCGATGAATGAATCGTAGCAAAGAAATAACCACAGAAGAAAACCATGAAACTGCAGAAGGAAGGGGCAGGGAGAAAACAAGGAAGAGTAATGAGACAGCAAGCAACTGAAAACACAAGAAGAGATTAAACCAAATGAAGCAAAACAACGAAAAACTGGCAGAAGGAAGGACAGTTAGAGGAAGCAAGGATAAGGGTAGTGAAGAACGAGCGAATGAAACACAGAAGGAAATGAATGAGCGCCATGTGGAAGCACGACACGGAGTGAGCATGGTAGATGGTCAGATCGACCATTGAGTGAAGGCCGCGAGTGTCGAGTCTCAGCCGAAACAGAACGTGGAGAGAAAACACAGAGAGGTATCAACACTATTAACGAGTTATTCAAAAGTGTTATTGTGAACTGGATAAGAGATGGAGATGTAGAAGTTGAAATCCCTCTAGACGACTCAGGGGTCACAAACTCTCCGAAAAGCATAAATCTACATATAAAACCTTCGCGATGACATCCTCAGAGACAGAGAATACAGTTAGCGACGTTGCCACTGATAATGACTGGTCCGCAGAGCGATTGGCATAAGCACCCGAGGCATAGATAGCCACAAGCGAACGAGACAACGAGCATGCACGGGCGATGAAGGCTGAGTTGCTGGATTAATGGTGAGCGTCTTATGGACGTGAGCACGCACCTGACGCACACATTTCAGGACGTTGTTGTCGAACTCTCGGTGAGCGGACAACTACTTCCTATCGGAATGGCTGACCTGCGATAGGTAGGCAGGACGGAGGGCCGACATGTTCTCCCCTCTCAGGCAATCACGCTGGGTTCGTACCTCCCCCTCCGCTGCCATGAATGCGACCTGTCTGAGTGTTGATAGTGGAAGACGTGTAGTACGTGCGAACCCACTAAATGGGTGCCACAGCGCGCGTGGTCGTGTGCAGGTGATATAAGTGCGTAGGCGTGCTGGCACGCCGGTGTTGAACCGTTGTTTGAGGTAGCCAGACGTATTTATATTCGGACCCCACCGTAGTGGTGGGTGCGGAGGGGGAATGGCCAGAAAGATGGCACGCCACAGAATCAGTTGCGATGTTTGCGAGTTGGACTGGAGCCAATTGAGTGGTAATTACTCACTTATTTCCGAGAATTGGACAATGACGTTTTACTTCTCAAGGTGTGGAGATGACGAGCCCACCTGGTCAACGTGGAGAAGACAATGGACAATGATTCGAGGATTGTCTATAACGGTAGTGAGTGAGGATGGGAGCTACCGTCAGATGGAGAGCAGAGATGGATCGCTGGTGGAGTGGTGATTGAGGGTCTCGTGGCTATAGGGTGAGGAGGTGAGTGTGGGTTCTGGCTCAAGAGTGCGAGTACGTGCGTAGGAACCTGTCGCGCACTCCTCCTAGCGCAGGTCTCCGCGTTAGCTTCGGGCATGCGTGCAGTGCACAGATAGCTTTAGCAGTTACGTTGGCATGAGAAGTGAGAGAAGTGGAGATATGGCAGTCTGATTCGCGGGTGAATACAACACGCTATGTAGGTGCGTGGGTGGAAGGAGACGACGGCGACAGAGGACAAAAGCCGGGTAGCGGCCGGAGCTATTGTGGGGACCGTGCCGGGCACCCAGCAGCGAGCGCCGGTCCGTGCCTGTGGCAACGCTACAGAGACCCCCACTGCTCGCTTCGCGGGGAGTGAGGCCCGGTCCGAAGCATGCGGTTGGATTTGCCGATCCCGCGGACGGACCAAAGTTTAGGCAGGACGATGGATTTGGGCTGGACGGTTCTCCACACAAGCTTGTGTGGGTAAGCTCCAACGCCGGCAGAGAATGTGTTCGCCTGGGGAGCCCCTCGCGAGTGCGAGGTTGCTTGGGGTGCGCAGGGTGACTCATGGGTGCACGTAGGGTTGGGAATCCGGCAGGAGGGTAATCCCTGCGCCGGATGGGTACCGTCAAGAGGGACGAGTACACGTGCAGCGCATGACGTCACGGGCAAGGTGCAAGTGCGCGAGCTGTGAGTTTGCCGCGCTGGTGCCTGCGCATAATTGGAAAAACAAAATTTAACGGAAAGCAAGCCTCGCTTTTTGGGTGAACAGATTCCCTGGCAAGGCGTTGAAAGACCCCTTACCTGGGCACAGGATGGACACTAGTTAGGGGAAGGGGTAGCTATATAGACCGGTCTCATGGGGCAGGGGTAATCCTCATGGGCCCGTGGAATTGGATTAGTTAGAGGGATTGTAGCCAGTTAGGGAGGGAAATGGAATTTTTAATTGGAGACAGTGACAGACTGTGGATGTTAGTAGTGGGACGTAGCCTTAGCTATGTAGTGTTAAAAAGGAACGTGCTGTAGTTTAAGGGACGACGTTGGGAGCACGAGTTAGTTAGGGGATGTAGTGAGCAGTGGATGCAGAGATTCAGCGTGAGTTCGTGAATTGTATGGAAACATGTAATTGATGAGTGGGTTGAGGCCAGCGTGGTCTGTATATATGGAGCGTTTGGAATGCATGGATGACAGAGTGAGTGATTGGGGGGAGGAGTGACTCCCGCCCAAGGGACCCCGGGTCAGGTTAGAGTGAGTTTAGTGGGTTAGTAAGATTGAAAAAGAGGTCGTTTTGTTTTTTTGGTGGGAAGTAGGCTCGAAACCCGTTTGAGGGGTGCAGGAGCCCTTGTTGACGGGGCTGGAGTGCTGCGAACGGTGAGTATCGCTGAGGTACCCCGGGGCACCGGGCTAGTCGGCCGTGGTAGGCAAGGCCCATGGACAGGGGGCCGGGAGTTAGCGTATGGACCACGGGGTGCAGCCCGCTGAGAGTGCGAGAGATGAAACAATGAGGCCAAACGAGAAGTGGAAAAGACAGCACAAGTTAGCCATAAATGAAAACAATGAAGTGAGGTTTCTATGTTGTCGGGTGCAGCCACGAGGAGGTGACCTCCGGAACATGTAGCAGACGAGCACACAGAGGTGGCGCCCAATGAGGCCTGCCCCAAGGGTTGGGTTGCTGTCTTTGCAGGGGAGGAGGAAGCGTGATGATCTGGGGCTCTTTTGCTGGATCCAGAGTCGGCGCCTTGCACAGAGTGACTGGTACCCTGAACCAAAAGAGCTACCACAGCATTTTGCAGTGCCATGCAATACCCTC
>CM068954.1:170012406-170033055 GCA_035128595.1 Eptatretus atami | reverse complement strand
GACAGTAGGCTTCAAATCATGGAATGGCCAGCATAGTCTCCAGACATAAACCCCATCAAGCTGGTTTGGGATGAACTGGACAGAAGGGTGAAAGTAAAGCAACCTACAAGTGCAACACATTTGTGGAACTTCTGCAGCAGTGTTGGGAAGAACTTTCCGAACAATATTTGATTTCCATTGTGGAAAGAATGCCGCGAGTATGTTCGGCTGTTATATCTGCAAAAGGTGGCTACTTTGATGAGTCAAAAATTTAGATTAAATTTTGTTCAACAAAACGATTCCATGATTTCTTATTTATCTGCAATTGTTTATATGAGGCGCCACGAGGAGGAGTGATGTAAGGGACACATCGGCCATTTTGGAGTTAATGCCATATAGCACTATTTTAACCCTACCCTATCATCCGAGGCCTATCATCATCATATCATTAAAAAATGTCGCTTACATCACTCCTCCTCGTGGGGCCTCATATGTTCTATGCTTTAATTTCAGAGTGCATTGAAATATTAAACTGCTTAAATTTCAGTAAAAACTGGAAAAATGGGGGTGTTCTAAAACTTTTGAATGGTAGAGTATATCGTTTTTGAACCCAATCTCTCAATGGTGAAGAATCATTTTAAAAATTCTAGTCGTCGGATCCAGATTCGGATCTTCAGCAAAATCGAATCAATTAGTCCTTGTTACACACCCAACATGTCCACCAAGTTTCATCCAAATCCATCTAAAACTTTTTGAGATATCGTGCTATATATCATTTTTTACCCAATCTCTCAAGGGTGAAGAATCACTTTAAAAATTCTCGTCGTCGGATCCGGATCGGGATCATCACAAAAATCTAACCAGTTCGTCCTTATCACACACCGAACCTGTGCACAAAATTTAATCCTGATCTGTCTACAACTTTATGAGATATCGTGTACTGTACACAGACAAACAAACAAACAAACAGACAGACAGAAAGGGGTGAAAACATAACCTCCTTCACCTTCCATGGCGGAGGTAATAACATTTAAATATACCATCAGAGATGGGGAATCCCCCGCCATTGAATGAAAAAGGTCATACATATTCCAGATAATGAGGAGGTGAATTGGAAGCAAGACACCATTTGGTCATCATCTCGAAAAAGTTCCCCAGGGGTGAGGAACGTAGTAACCAAAAATAATTGAAATCAGATAAGCGGTTTTCCATTTATAACAAAAAACATTTTTTTCAAGATGGCCGTCCCAGTCGGCCATCTTGGATCCGGCACGCCAAAATCAATAGGGTTCTTCCTTTTCAGGTGGTACATGTGTGACCCGAATTTCAAATCGATATGGTGAACAATTTATGAGTTATCGCACTCACAGCTATAAATGTTGATGCCCGGACCGACGGACGGACGGACAGCCGGACAGCCGGACGACCTGGGTGACAACAATATCCCCCTTCCGCCACGCGGCGGGAGATAAAAACTGCAGTGGGCAGAGTTACTGACTTAACCTCGCTCGCTATCATGTGCAGCCTGTTGCTGCTGGTTGCATCATTTTCTGTAAACACACCTTTGTCGCTGACGCATAGCCCCCTGTTACCAGTAAGCTGGTACTCATTTTGCCGACCTCAGAAGGATGACAGGCTGAGTCAACCCACCTGGTATTATTTCAACGACAAGACTGAAGCTCAAATTCAGGAGCCTAAACAGTAGGGTACTAGTCCACCTTTAACCTGTTGTTGGCTTCATGCTTAAGGTGGCTGGCTTAAGATCCTGAGAAATCAAATAAACAGTAGCGAATCAAAAATCCTGTCAATACCTTTTTGTAATATAGTACAGGGTGTTCAAAAACGACCTGGACCACTTCGGTTGTTAATATATTTAGAATCAATGCACATTAAATCAACACAAATTAATCACACCCGCACCCTCTTACACCTACCTCCACGTGTTGACGATAGTGACCTACAAGATATAATGCAAATTAGTATACAGGTGCTGCATAGTCATAGTGGGTTAATGCACTTTGTTATACTGCTTCGTTCATCAAAAGAAGATCCGATAATCAGGTGTTATCAACTTTCGTTTGTTTTCCAACCACCGGTGACATTACATCAGAGAAAGAGACGTGTATTACATGGGTAGGTAGTAAGAAAGAAACCAAAAGAATGAGAAAAGTGAAAAATGTCCAAACAGCATACGATACACGTATTTTACAATTACGCGTGTCTGCATCACGATGTAAAAACCATGAACTGCAATAGAGTATTACTTAAATTTACCTAACATAAGATCATCTATCAAGTGTGATTCCAATCCACATAATGTTACAAACAGTTATTGCATTTCTTACCTCCAAGTTATTGCATCAGCATGTAAGTTTCATTTCCCAGTTTCATGCACAATGATGAACACGAGGGAAAGGAACATTACATAAAAATTATCATTACGCAAAAAAAAAAAAAACAGAATGTACAAAAAACAACAACAGAATAACATCACAGCATTACATAAAAAGGTGCCAACATAGATCCTCTTCACTACAGACCAATTAGCTTACTTCCGATTATAATCAGCAAGGTCATGGGATCCATCATCGCAGTCGATATAAAATCATTCCTTTTCTCCAACAACCTCATCTCAGATCATCAACTCATATTCAGACCTGGTCACTCCACCTTGGACATGCTGCTTCTACTCTCCCAACAATGGATGGAGGCCCTCAATGTCAGACATGAGATCAGGGCTGTCATTGCAGACATATCTCAAGCTTTCTATACAGTCTGGCATCCTGCCTTGCTCTCCAAACTCTCTGCCTATGGCAGCCAAGACCAACTCCACACCTGAATTACTGACTTCCCCACTCTCCGAGGCAATGTGTGGCTCTTACCAGAATGTTTTCATCTCTTCTCCATGTCAAGGCAGGACCACCTAAGGCAGTGAGCTTCATCAATGATCCCCTTTATATTTGCTGATGACTCCACCCTCTGCCATGACATCCCTCATCCTTCAGACAGGCAGGCAGCCATCTCTTCCCTCTCTTCAGACCTTGAAAAAAAAAAATCACAAGCTGGTCAAACACTTGGAATGTCTTTTAATCATGACAAATTTTTCTCTCTCTCTCTCTCTCTCTGAAAGGACTGTCTGGCAACCCCCCTCCCCCTCCTTTCAACTACTTTCTGAACAATCCTCATGATTGTTAAGAAAGTAGATGGGAAGGCTTGTAAGTTTTGTCATTCAAACTCCTGGGACTCATAATCAGCCATGATTTTATTGGGCGAACCACATTTCGAAGTTGGCCTCCAAAGTCAGTCATCGACTGGGCATCCTGCATCATATGAAGTCCTTCTTTGGCACACCTGAACTCCTATCCACCCACAAGATCTTCATCCAAAGCATTATGGAACACTGCTCTTCTCTCTGGGCTGGCACTACTGCCTTACACTTTTCTAAGCTTGACATCATGAAAACCAAGGCCTTGAAGACAATTTGAATCTCCTGCGATGAAGGGACTATCACTTTCCCATCAGAGACAGGTCAGTGGTCTTTCTGTCTTCTATCACCACATTTCTTTTCTTGCACCCTCTGCTCTTCCCCAACGCCTCCAGGTTTCTGCAGGGTGCACATGGTCCACCATGAATCCCCGTCTGGTTAAACGCCCAAAATCTAGAATCACCCCTCACCTCCACTCATCCGTTCCTCTTTTCTACCACCTGTGGAACTCACTTCCACATTTTCTTCAATATCATTTTCCCTCCAGGTCTTCAAGACAGCTGTTCACCACCATAACAGATCGTCCCCAATCCAAAACCATGACCTTTTCCACCCCTTTAATCTCCCACCCAACTACCCCCAAGCCCACCTCCTTCCAAATTTCCAGTTGTTCCTTCTTGAGGGTTTGCTTCCGTATCCATCTTGTCCATCCCATGAGTCCTCCCTACACCCCATTCCTCCTCACATCCTTTACCTGTCCAAATCTCCCTCTATTTTCTCCTTCAACTCGGCTGTTGGTGTTTCCCCCTTTTTTTCAACTGGTCCTTTTGTTCTGTTGCGTCCTGATCCATTCAGTGTTCTTGCTTTCCATGATCTTCGACTTGGTGAAAAAACAAAAACAAAAATGGACAAAGGCTCCGTCGTTATACACCCACCAATTAAATTAGTAATAAAATATGGAATTCACACTTTGTTATAGTCACAAGATGATGAGTATTGTTTACGGTCAGAAATTCAGTAATAACAATAAATATCATCATGACTACAAACTTTGTTCAAAACACAAACATAGTCTTACATTCAAGTGATTATAAAACAAGACTTGAATCAAAATAATGTTCACTACTTACAGCACAAAACAGGATTAACAAGAAGGGCACTCGGTCGGGTGTATACCTCCGCCACGTAATGCCTGATCCACGAGAACATATCGGGCCCAACACATTTTTGAAATATCATGCTATCCATATAGTACTATGTATATCTTTTTTAGCCCTATCTCTCAGTGGTGAAGAATCACTTAAAAAATTAAATAATTCTCTTTTCCAGATCCAGATTTGGATCTTCACCAAATTTGAAACAATTCTCCCTTGTCACACACCCAACATGTCCACCAAGTTTTGTCCGAATCCGTCCACAACCTTTTGAGATAACATGCTATACATCGTTTTTGGCCCTTTCTCTCAATGGTGAGGAATCGCTATAAAAATTGGAGTAGTCGGATCCGGATCCGGATCTTCACTAAAATCTAATCAGTTCGTCCTTGTCACACCAACTGTCCATAAAATTTCATCCGGATCCGTTCACAACTTTTTGAGATATCCTGTACACAGACAAACAGACAAACAGACAGAAAGGGGTGAAAACATAACCTCTTTCACCTTCGGTGGCAGAGGTAACAAGTAAAAATAATCTCACTCAAAACACACAAAAAAACCCAAAATAGGGAAAACATTGTAATCATGAATTGCTTACAAAATCAGTCAATGACATCAAGGGGACCTGTAGTTTTGAGGGCATGACTCATTGACGGGCTCGTAAACTGATGAAAACAGCATTTATGGGATAAAAGGCTTTCAAAGAGACAAAGGGTGCAAAAAAGGAGCAAGGGGGACTAAGGTTGAGGGTAAAAAAAAAATGCATATGATGAGGCTGAAACAGGGTCAAACAGCTGCCTGGGGGGAGTGTGACATTAATTCTATGAGGGAGAGGGCACAGTGCAATGGTTGGGGAAAGCAGTAACTTCGAGAGAACTAGGGAATGGAGAAAGGAGAAGATAATGAAGTGGCAAGAGGGATTGTACGCTAGGAAAGATGCGAGAGTGAAGACGTTCTCGGATATAGCATTTGTTGGAGAGAAAGCGAATCATTTGTCTGCAGTTTATCCCCTTATGGTTGTAACCTTTTCCTTCTCAACCGGCTAAATGTTGAGAAAATGAATCAAGAACACACAGTTTGCTTTGGTGTTAAAATTTTGGAATAACTTTTTTTTTTTCTAAATGAGATGGAAGTAAAAGAAATCTTGCAGAGATTACATACGACAAGTATCAATCAATAAGCTTTATTTTGAGTTCACTTATAAAAATAATTGAGGCTGCAGAGGAAAGATAAAAGGAGATTATTTAGACGTCAAGGCTCATCATCATCAGAGTAACCGTTGTCAGTCCACTGATGGACGAAAGCCTCGGCATGCCAAATGTTGCGGTACCAAGTCTTCTCATTCCAGTTTACTGTCCCACAGTGTTTGTGAAGCTGATCTCTGCACTGTTTGGGCAATTCTCTTCCTTGACGACTGCTACTTTTCATTGGTGTAACTACAGTCACAGCTGTCGTTCATCTATTATCTGCTCTTCTGCTGATGTGCACTGCCCACTTCCATTTCTCAAGTTTGATTGTTTTCAAGATGTCCCAAATGTTTTTTGGTCTCTAACCCACTTATTTTGTCAAGGCTCATGGAAGACTGTCAATATAATGCAATAATGTAAAATGAAGTGTGGATCAGATGTGGCCAACTGCTTCTTGCCAACTCGTGCACATTTTTTTTATGATCACCTTTGGATACACCTTCCTGAATGTAGATGTGGAAATAAGATGGGAATGGTTGAAAGGACAAAAATAGATCCCAATCCCCTTCAGAAAGTCAAAAATTGTTGAAATTTTTATATTGTACAGTTATTAGATAAAATATTGGCAATCGCTCAATTTGTCTCAAACTTAGTTAAATGTACATGGTGAAAAACAACGCTGGACATAATTTTCTTCGATCAGGAAGACTAAGTGATGCAAAACATTGAGAACGTGCTCTTTCATAAACCTCAATCGACTTTTTTTATATAAAAAAGTAGCATTAGATCTTTTTAGTATACATTGTCGAGGCTCATGGAAGAGCTAGTACACTGAATAGATCAGGACATAACAGGATACAAAAGGAACAGAGATGTACGCAAAAGGAACAGCAGAGAGAGAGAGAGAGAGAGAGAGAGAGAGAGAGAGAGAGACGAGATAGAAGTGGAGGAGTAGAGAGAGAAGAGAAGAACGTGGGGAGGGGTGTGGGGTGGGGGGGAGACACCAACAGTGGAGTAGAGGGCCAAGATAAAGTGGAGTAGAGGGCCAAATTTACCTGTGTGAAAGTGCTTTAACCTCGGCATTGCCCAGGTGAAAAAAGGAAATTGTAATACCCTCTGCAACCACCACCAGGTGGTGCTACACTGTACACATTTGCATAGAGAATTTACACCCCCCTCCTCACCCCCCCCCCGCCCCCAAATCCCTTCATGAGGCCACGACCACATAGCTGATGTTACCCCCAACACAAAGTTGTATTTGTACTCTGAGTTTATAGTTTGTAACTTAAAAGATGGCCGTGCATAAGTAACAAAAGATAGATATAGAGAGAAAGAGAGAAAGAGAGATAGAGAAAGAGAGAAAAAGAGAGAAAAGAGAGAGGAAGAGAGAGAGAAAGAGAGAGAAGAGAGAAAGAAGAGGAGAGAGGAGATATATATATATATATGAAGTCGTCACTGTTTGGAGGACGGAACAACACACAGACAAACGATATGTGGGAGTGGAGGAGAAGTCACAGCCAAAGGTACTCCTGGAGGTTGTGAGGTGCAAGATCAGTACAACGGCAGTGAGAAATTGAGTTATTGATGTGAAGTGCAACTCCGCTTCTGGGACAATATTCAGGGAGAGACACTAAGGAGTCACAGATGTCGGACATCCTGCGGGAGAATTCTTCTTTGAATTGCGGTACTGCGTTACCTCTCGCCAAAAACGCAAAGTTATTGCGACTTGCTCTGCAGCTGACATGGTGCCCCTGAATGTTCCATTTTTCCTTGCTCGATCCACAGACTGACACGCTCTATTCGTTCATTAAAGAGTGTGTTGCCGAACACCTTGTTCCTGCTGCCATATAATAATATAAATGGAACCATTGGAAAGCTAATAATTGATTTATGTGGTTGGAAAGCTGATAGTCATTTTACTTGGAACAAAAATTCACGTCCGTTTCATCATTGTAAAAGCCCAGTCTTTCCAAGATTGAAGAAGACGAAGAGGGAATGTGAGCTGAATGCAGCCGCACATTCCCAGAGGGAACAAGTATTTACAAGCATATATAACTACGAGTTCCTTTATTTTCAAGAACAAGTGCCACTAGCAAGTTGTTGAATGTTCTTTGAGCCGGTCTTCTCTTCAACCAGAGATTTAGCCATAACCTCTTCTTTCTCCTGGCATGCCATCGGCGAAGTACAAGCACGTGCGAAAGCAGCAGTGCTCAGAGCTTTCACCCTTCTCATCCTCTGCCTGTATTTCTTCTTCATCGACATTTTGTTTTCCAACAATCATGTCATCGACAGTCGCATGGTGTGCGGCAATCTATGACAAAACGAGATTGTATAACTTTCATCGCCGATGGTCTTGTTACAGCGTGTTGTCGAGCATCGACCAGTGTGCGGTGGGCTTAACAAACAAGAAAACGAACAATCATGCAAAGAAACATAAATACCGTATTATGAATTAAACACGTTCAAGAGATTTTAAGCACGTAAAAAGCTATTGTGCAACCTGCAGGTAATGTATCAACTTCTCTGATCGTGAAATTGGATATCTTCACTCGACATCCAAATAAATTTGCTGTTTTATTCGACAGTGATCTCAGGCTTAAAGTGGAGCGCGTTCACCATTCACAAAAAAAGATGTGAAGGTGAGGGTATGATTTTTGTACCTTGAAGTAAGGAACATTACCACGGCCAGGAGGTAACTGCTGCCAGGGTGACGGCACCATGGGGTCCAAAGAGAAGCGATACACCGGCTCATCGATATTTTCTCCCAGAAACTGACTGATGTACACATTCCGCAGGAGGCCTGGAGGTTGCATACAAAATAACATTAAGGGCAAGGCTTATCATTAACCTCACGCAGTCTTCTGGTTGAACAAATTGCGCACACTTACAGAGCGATCATTATACAGCTAGCCAGTTGCTGTCATCAATAATTTTTCCAATGCTAGTTGTCAAACACAGTCAATTCCAGGGTACGCAAGTTTGCTTTCTCAACGATCCTGATTGCACGTGTGAACTTCTTTATCGAAGGCTTGCAGAAAAGCATGATGTGATAATTACAGCAAAGATCGAGTCCGAGCATCAAATTGGCAGGATAGCCACGAGGTATGTGCATTTGCCTTTGAGCTGTAACCTGGGTTCAAATGTCGACCCAGCTAAAAACTGTCACCCTCGTGTTTCAAATGCAGGGAGAAGGAGGAATCTATGTGTGTGCCATCCGTCAGATGGACGTTAAACTTGAAATCCCACTGTTAGCATTAGTGAGTGGTCGTTAAAGATCCTCCGGTGTTTATTGCTAAGAGAAGAACTATCGCCGGCACCCTGAACAAATTTCAAATTCCTGCCTGAATGTGCAGGGGCATTGCATCAGTGGCACAGCGGCTCCACAGTAACAATTCATCTATATAGTGGGCTTAATTTATAATTGAATCCCAGTTCTATAAGAAAAGAACCACCACCACCACAACCTGGAAGGGGGAAGGACAAAGATTACTGTTGTTTACACCAAGAATGTTTTATGAAGGATCCAGTGAGACAGATTGTGGCATATTCAGGACATCGATCCAAATGTCCAAAGTTTGACAAGGTAGAAGTGAATGTGATTCTTAGACACAATTATGTAAAGGTTGTAAAACAAATGATTTCATGCCTGTAGCAATTAAAACTTTAAAAAATAAAAACCTTTGTACTCAAACTAAACGTGACGATAACAACAGGAAACAAAACAAAGTTAAATTCATGAACTAGAGTTCTTCATATTGTCAAATGTTTGCTGAAAATTTGATGAAAAAGCCAAAATGATAAAAAACATTATGGCCTGGGGCGCGCACGCACGCACGCGCGCGCGCGCACACACACACACACACACACACACACACACACACACACACACACACACACACACACACACACACACACGACGGTGGAAGCGGCGGGGTGCCATGTCCGAACAGGCAGCGGGGTGTCCCAAAGATGGGATTGCTACCCGGGTGTAACCAACATCGTCACCACTTTGGGGACAGAGGGATAAACGGACCACGCATAAGGAGACAGCTTTATACATGAATCGTGGTAAGTTGCTGGGAAGAAGATGGATGCTTCAGGACTAAGAAGGCTCCATTCAGTCTGAGAGACTCTCAAGTGGAGATGACGACCGATGGTGGTGGTACGTACACATGCACACATACATGAATCGTGAGTTATACATCCACATTCAGAACGTTGTGATGTACATGAACATGAATTGTCATTATACATACGTATCTCACACGCACGCATGCACGCACGCACGCACACACGCACACACACACACCACACACACACACACAACACACACACACACACACACACACACACCAGCGTGGAAGCGGGGTGCCATGTCCAAACAGGCAGGGGTGTCCCAAAGATGGGATTGCTACCGGTGTAACCAACATCGTCACCACTTTGGGACAGAGGAATAAACGGACCACGCATAAGGAGACAGCTTTATACATGAATGTGGTAAGTTGCTGGAAGAAGATGGATGCTTCAGGACTAAGAAGGCTCCATTCAGTCTGAGACTCTCAAGTGGAGATGAACCGATGTGGTGGTACGTACACATGCACACATACATGAATCGTGATTATACATCCACATTCATGAACGGTTGTGATTGTACATGAACATGAATTGTCATTATACATACGTGATCACACCACACACACAACACACACACACACACACACACACACACACACACACACACACACACACACACACACACACACACACACCACTCCATTGGACGATACTCTCACAAAGTATTGGTGCTACTGAAGCAGTCTCCTGGCAATTGAAAAAAAAAAATATATATATATATATATATATATATATATATATATATAATAGTATACAGTATATATAATGATATATATTGTATATATATATATATGTATATATGTAATTATAATCAGTGTGTTATCGGTCCAGATGCAGGTTAAGGTCAAGATGCAGATATCACCCGTTTGTCTGCCTGTCTATCTGTCTGTGAGCAGCACTTTTCACCAATGTGTAATCACTTATAATCATTGTGTTGTTGTATGTATGTATGTATGTATATATTGTTAAGGATTTCAGAATCCTGTCTGATGAAGTATCCACACATCCAGGTCCTCAGACAGTTATTTCCTTAAATGCATGTTCAGATTAGCCCCATCCATGTCTAATGGGATTTTAAATGTGATGCATTGAGAAGGGTAAAGAATAGATCCCCTCTCGTATGCGAAGCTTTTTTCTTTACGACAGACACGTTTACACATATTTATTTTGCGAGCGCTGGCGCCCGCCTGATTTTTCCTCAGCAACGTTTATGCACATGTTTTTCGCAAGCACCGACCCCTGCCTTTTTTGAGAGCGCATGGGTCGTCATGGTAACTGTGCGCAAGTGGGGTGGGGTGAGCTTGGGGTGGACTCTGCGCCCGCGGACGGGCCGCAGGTATAAAACGAATTGGAGGTCCATTCTGAGGCGAGAGAAGTAAGAGGAGGGAAAAGAGAATGAGAAAGAAGCCAGAGAGAAGTAAGAGGAGGGAGGAGAAGTAAGCGCGAGAAGCGAGCAAGAAAGCGAGAGTTGAAGCGCGCGAGGGAAGAAGCGTGCCAGAGAGGAAGCGTGCAAGCGAGGAAGCGTGCAGGCCCACAAGTGAGCAAGCGAGCGTATGGTGCGCATGTGGTGTCTGACTAGCGCCAACAACGAGACGATTCGTCCTTCGCAGTGCTCGGGTAAGCGAGCGTGTGGTGCGCGTGTGGGTGTCTGACCAGTGCCAACAATGAGACAATTCGTCCTTCCCAGTGCTTGAGCAAGCGAGCGTGTGGTGCGCGTGTGGGTGTCTGACCAGCGCCAACAACGGACAATTCGTCCTTCCAGTGCTTGAGCAAGCGAGCGTGTGGTGCGCGTGTGGGTGTGAGCAGCCGACGAGTGAGGCACGGGTCGGTCACCAATGAGTGAGGCGCGGTCACTCACCGTGGACGTGTGGGTCACTGGACGTCACCAGTTTTGTGAAGTGTGAGGAGCTGCCCGTGTCACAGCACCAGGTCTAAACCCGTGACAGACGATCTCGGTGCCCTCCCAGATGTCAACTGGAATTCAAGGCTATGCCCGAGAGGGGCACGGCAAGGCTGAGTGCTGGCGATGACGTGACACGCACGCATACATTTCAGGACGTTTTCACTTCACGGACAACTACTCTCTGGTGAGCGAGCCGACTCTTCTCCCCCCCCCCCCATGAATGATCTGTCTGTGTTTAGCTGAAAGTCAACCCCAAGTGCAGGCCGTGGCAGTGAGATCTGCTGTGGAGCTTTGGATTAAGGTGCAAGACTTTTTATTGGGACCACCCCATGGAGCGGGATGGCCCAGAAGATGGCACGCCCACAGAAGCAGATGGCCAATGAGTGGGATTCACTACCGAAATTGGAAATATTTTACTTTCAAATTGAACGCATGCGGGAAACAATGGACAAGATGGCAGATGTCTATAACATGGTGGACAACAAGGAACATGTGCGTGGAGGCGAGGCAGGGGTGGGGTTCGGTGAAGAGAATAGGGTAGGAACCTCCCCCACTCCTCAGCGGTCTGGCTAGGAGGATGGCATGCCAGACTTACAGACCATAATGGAAATGCTAAGATACATGGGAAATAAGATGATGGGAGAAATGAACAAAAACAAAGAAGAACTGAAAACAAAATTAAATGAAAACAATGAAATTTTTTGGGGCACAGACGCCTGTACAGACAAAAAGTGGAATGGCAGGTTGGTTTCGGGGGATAAAGGAAAATTCCACAGGGACGTATTTGAAAAGAAATAATAGCCTGGAATGGCATTACATTGGTGTGGATACTACTCTGATCTGATGGAAGACACCGACCATGTGATGAGCCAGTTAGATGGGGAGAAGCTAGAGGTACCTGTGGTTTGTGAAGCATCCACGGGGTGTGCAGGGCAGCACTCACAGTGCGCGTTTAGACCGGGCAAGGCTCCTGGCATCCCCGGGACCAACAGGGTGTGGGGTGACGCCAGCTCTGGCATAAGCGCAGGCGGCCGAGCCTGAGCCATTGAGCCAGGCATTTTGAATTTGAATTTTATTATTAACTCTTCATCCCCTTTCAGGGCATGAGAGTAGAGAAAACATAAGAATACATGTCTCCAAAACGAGTGGTGTCGGGATACAGATGATCAGATATAATGTAATTTTAACCGACTTCACATCCAAAATTTCTCTATGAGAGCAAAGAAATTAACAAGTTATTAAAACCTGAATAATATGCTCTCTTATGTCTGGTGTTGGCTTAATGGTTAGGGTGGTGGGCTTTGGATCCTTGGGTCCTAAGTTCAAATCCTGCTCAGCTGTTGAATTAAAACCAGGTGGGGTTAACTCGGCCTGTCATCCTTCCGAGGTCAGCAAAATGAGTGTCAGCATGCTGGTATACTGTATCGGAGTGGCGACCCGTCCAGGATTGTGACCAACAGCCAAGGAGACTGCTTAAGCAGCACCAACGCTCTGCACAGAGTGTGGTCCCAATCTCCTCTCCTCCTCCTACTAAATTTCGCCACATCACCTACATTTAATAGCTCATTCATATTATGCACTGAGGGATTTTCCCAATAATGACGTTTCATACACCTCTTAAGAGCTTAATTGAATGCTGGACAGACAAGAAGAAGTTAAATTCGCCACTGGTAGCATTTGTCTCACATAATGGTCACAACTGTTGAAAAGTATTTTTCGAATAGCGACCATGACAGACAGGAAGATTATGGTTGTCACAGCGAAACTTACACATATTAACTCTGAGGACTGGAGAGGGTTGCAGTAAAGAAAGTTCGAAGTAAAACTTGTTCTTAAATAAACTATAATTTGAGCACAGCGGGTTTACTGTTGACTTTATCATGCATGCCAAATCTGCACACATGTCAAGAATCTTGTGTTTAATGCTCGATTTAAACCATGATTTGTCAAAGTTTGAGAAATCATACCATACACTGTATTGGAGTAACCAAAGTGACCAACAATGCTTTTCACAGTCGACATCCATTTGGACTCAAATATTAAACTTTCATGAAGACACTTTGCTCATCTAAACACAACAGCAGAAAATTTGTTCTGCTTGCCACTTCCAATTCGCAACCAAAAATTTCCCATTTTCTTGTCAATAAAGTCTCGCACAGGGAAACTTCCTGTTTCCCCAACTACCATACAGTTAGCAGTCCTTTTATTTTTTGAAAAAACAAAAGTCCTATTTTTGAAAATAAGTTGTTAATAATGCTATCAATGCCACAAGACTTGTTATTGTTGAGTTTGGGTATGAAAGACAAAAGCTCTTCAGCAGAAAAGTCACCATTACTCCATTCTTTCACAGAATGATCAATGGCCCTTGGATCAAAATTTTCATGATTCGATTTCTGACTGAATTTCTTAAAATGTTCAACAAAATTATCCAAATAAATCTTGACAATATTCACTTTGTATGAGCATGCGCTCTGTTCAGTACTTCCCAATAAGACTTATTCAGATCTTTGTCAAAGCTCTTAGATTTAGCAGAGATAAATTTTTCATCGTCTTGCATAGTTTCTAATTTCAGTTTTAGCTGTGAAGGTTTTTTTTTTCTTTTCTGAGCTTATTTTTTATTTTGAGATATTGAGACCTTCTTAAATGACATTAATGACTAAACCATGGCTTATTACCACCAATATTTCCAGTCCTACAGGACTTGTACGGTTTACTAATTTGTGTATTTTATGTACATTTATCTTTAGTCAAACTCAGCAGCTTTGGGAAAACAGGTGTTCAAGCCTGGAACGTGTAGGGCGGTGGGTGAGCCTGCAGTGTGTGAGCGAGGTCAGACTGCCGGTGAGCGTTACTGGACCTACGCTGGTGAGCGAGGTTATATGTTTGTTAAGGTGTGTGAGCTGGTTTTGAGGGTCGTACCAGGACCCGGGGTGTTCGAGGTGGACCCTGTGGTGGTCAATTCGGCACCGGAGTCGTCGACTCGCCACGCACATGGTGTGTGCTGACGCCCACGGGGCAGGTAAGAAGGTAAAGATGCAGGCGATGTAAGTGTCCATGAGATCACCGCATGATACAGCCCATAATATCAGAGAACATAAGAAACATTCCAAGAGACATTGCTTTCAGTCATGACAGCAGTGAAAATCTTTTTGGTAATCTGGAAGTATGAAGGGGTGTAAAAAGCTTTGCATTTTTAGAGTGTACTGATGATACGGTTTATCTGCGTTATTGAAAACTACATGAATATACTTGCAATTGATGCCAAATTACCTCCGCCACCAAAGGTGGTGGAGGTTATATTTTCACCCGTCTCTGTTTCTGTCTGTCTGTTTGTCTGTGAACAAGATATCTCAATAAGTTGTGGACGGATTCAGACGAAATTTGGTGGAGAGGTTGGGTGTGTGACAAGGATAAAATGATGAGATTTTGGTGAAGAACCGTATCTGGATATGAGAATTTAAAAAAGTGATTCTTCACCATTGAGAGATTGGGTGAAAAAATGATATATAGCACGATATCTCAAAAAGTTATAGCCGGATTCAGACATAACATGGTGGACAGTTTGGTTATGTGACAAGACCAAACTGATTCGATTTTGGTAAAGGTCTGAATCCGGATCTGGATGCGAGCATTATAAAAAAATTTTTTAAAGTGATTCTTCACCATTGAGAGATGGGGCCAAAAACTGATATTTGAAACAGTTATGGACGAGTTATGACAAAACATGGTGGATGAGTTGGGGAGGTGACCAGAACAAGCTGATTCAATTTTGGTTCAGGTCTGGGTGATCCAGATCCAGCCCATCAGTGGGATACAAAACATAAACTGTTCAGCCTGGCAGAGGTATGCGCTCTACCCAGTGTTCTTCTCGTTACCCTCACCGAAGGAGAGGGCATTGCATTTGTGTCCGTTTGTTTGTTTGTCCGCACAGAACTTTCGTGTTTTTTCGCTGTAACCACTTGTCGGATCGAGACGAAATTTTCAACTTTGGTGTGACTACTCATATGGAATGTTTTAATGATAATTATTGGAAAAACGGAAAAATTTTAGACCCCTGCATCTCTGAAACCACACCAAGGAAAAAATTGAAACTTGGCATATGGCAAGTACTCCTCATGGGGAATGAGTATGATTATTTTATGAGATCAAAGGTGCCTTCGTTATGACGTCATAATTGCATATGTAGAACGCTACATACAATCAGTATGAACATTTTTGAGGGTCATCTAGGGATAAAATAGTCCACAATTTTTTTTGATGATGTCATCGGTCAAGTGATTTGGCAGCCATATTCTTTTTTTTTTTTTAAACCTTGAAAAATCTTCTTCACTGAAATGGCTGGACCAGTCATCATTGCCAGCATTTACAAAGTGGCAGTTCTAATTATGTCTCTAATTGATTACATAACACACCAGAACACAAATGCCACACAAAAACCACACAAACACCACACAACACACCACACAAGACAAGTCCTGGTGAGTGTCTGCAATCTTTGATTGTTCTTTTTGTTGTTTCAAGTCTGTATTACTATCTGTTGATAACTAATGCTGATCCATTATTTTCAGAGTCGCTGGATGGATTTTTCAACGTTTGAGAAACATGCAATCAACAAATGTTTGCACAAGGAAGGATGGATGCACTGCAAAGCAAATCCATAGAAGCATATGATGGATGTGTTAGGGGGAGGGGAGGGGAGGGGCTGCCCCTTCTTACACCATGAGGATTTATAATTGCATGAGTTGAACTAGCAAGCCATCAGAGAAGATTTATAATCAGTGTGTGGATCAGAATACATGTATCTAATCAGAGAACCATACCTAAGCTACTTAGCAGTCCTACGAATGCTTATGTACCCCTCTATCCCCAATGATTCTAGGTACCTATCTGATTATAGTTTAAACCTATCAATTGTTTCTGCTGACTCAACCTTTCCAGGGAAACTATTACATGCATTAACTACTCTCTGAGTGAAAGATTCCTGTCTTATTACCATCCTAACTCTCTCCTTCTTTACTCTAGGGTTCCTGTATGTCTCCTGTTATCACTGCCTACTCTGCTGAAAAACCTTTCTGTACATATTTTGGCTGGACCCTTAATTATCCCAAACATCTCTATCAGACACCTTAATGTCCACCCCCTTTCTAATGTACAAAATACTGTCTCCTTCCACTGTTCAACGTAGCTTCATCACACCAGAATTATGATGGGCTTGTGGGAAGCAAGACAGGCAATGAAGAGAGAAGTGTAAAAACTGTTTGCTGCGGTGCATAAAGGAACTGACACAGTTGCATGACGTGGGCAGATGGAAGGCATGTGCCCAAGTTGAGGATTTCAAGCCAATTTCCAACCCAACTTGTTAGCTTGCCAGTGTGTACTGTCTTTCAGTTCTGGTAGCTTTGTCGAGCTGCAGTTGGCCAGCCAAGCGTTTTGCTCCATGAACATCGGAGGCCTGAACCTAACTTTTGACACAGTGCATGGAAGACAGAATTACCAAGCTGCATACCTTACTTGTACATCACTTCTCCATCAGATGGGAAATCATTGACCAGAGATAAATGATTACATGCTGTGCCTATGAGACCTTTTTGTCAGGTCAGGTTAGATCTGTGACCTGCTACAGGTACCATGTAAACCTGTACTAACCTTTCCGATGGTCGGTTGTCGCGACTAAACCGTCCCCCCACCAGGTTTCTGTGTGAGGAGTGTTGGATATGGCACCTAGCAGATTAAAAACAAAACCTGTCAAAGGGCGAGGAGCTCCTTGTGAGCCAACGGCCATCCATATCTAGTGCCAACTGTGTCTGCGGACGTCCTCCTGCAGTTGGGTTACTTTTTTATTAGGAGGTTGGTGGCAGGATTTGCACTCCGGCCACCGTAAAACCCTTCATTCCGCAAAACACAAAAACGCAAAAAGATCTGAAAACCCACTCCGTGGGAGTACCTCTGTGCAGCTCCCTTCGCAGGGCAGCTCACCGGATGACGGGATTGGGGCAAAGCCTTCGGGACCCCAATCTTTGATGATAGGAGGAACCAGCGGGTAACATCCCTGGTCAGATTGCGGGAGAGTTGTCAGATGGTGCTGAGGTGTCGTCCACCAGACGGCGGTCTCCTTGGGTTAACCTGAGGCGGTCCCTTCGGGTGGGTGCCTGGAATGTCCTATCCCTAAGAGAGGATGATCACCTGTCTCTGTTATCATCTGAGCTCAAGCGTTTGGACATCGGGATTGCAGCTCTCTCTGAGGTTCGGAGACCGGATTGCGGCGAGATAATGGTGGGTGGTTACACCTACTATTGGTCTGGTCGCCTCATGGTTACCATACCCAAGGAGTTGCTGTAGCTGTGTCCAATAAGCTGACCCCAATGATAATTAGAGGTAACACGGTCAACGAGCGTATTATGAGATTAAGGATTCGTCACTCCTTAGGTGTCATTTCCCTGGTCTCTGTTTATGCTCCGACTGAGGCGATGATCTCACCGTGAAGGATGCATTCTACGCCACGCTCGAGTCTGTGTTGATCATGCCCAGACGAGATACACTTCTAGTTTGGGGATTTCAATGCATCGACTGGAACTGATAGGGATGGTTATGAGGTGTGTTGTGCCCCATGGCGCAGGAACTATGAACCAGAATAGCACTAAGTTCTTGACTTTGCAAGAGTCATGGACTTAGGGTGGCTGGTTCATGGTTTCAGCGCCCACAAGCTCATCGCTGTACTTGGTATTCCAACGCTGGCTGTGCGCAAGGAGATTGACATGTCCTCATTGACGGTCGTTGGAGGATGATCCAGAACTGCAGGGTCTACGGAGTGCTCAGTTCCTCAATACTGACCACAGCTTGTTGTAGCAACTCTAAAGCTGCACCTTAAATCCTGGAGAATGTACCATCCCAGCCTAGGCTGGATGTTGGCAAGCTCAGGGATGAGAGAGTAGCTGAAGTTTGCGAACAGGCTGATGGACACTTGGGTCTGGGTGCTTTGGGGGGTCCTGAAGAGTTGTGGAGTGCCTTCAAGACCACCGTCCTTGATGTTGCCGGTGGATGTCTTGGAACTCACCCAGGGCAAGAAGAATTTGTCTCTCAAGGGACACTGGATACCATTGACCAGAGTCGCAGGCCAGGCTGAATGGCAGAGCTGAGCTGTTCAGGGAGCTAGCGTAAAACTGTACGTGCACTGAGGGTGGACAAGGAGGCCTTGTGGGATATCGTGAGGGTAGAGCATCACCTGTGGACAGGTGATTCTCGTCCCGCTTACAGGGAATTCGCGCGTTGCGTTCATCCAAGCCATCCCTCGGAGCACTGCAGTAAGAGCAGAGAGTGGTAGGCTTTGACAGAGGAGTCTGAAGTGAAGGCCCGCTGGCCGGTTACTTTGAGCGTTGTACCAGGCTGATCCCCAGCTGTCGAGTTGGACGTCAAGGGTGTTACAACCCTGTTGCTGCCCTCGAATCAACTGTGGTCCACCTTCGCTTGTGGAACACGGGCTGCGGTGAACCAGTTGAAACGGGGCAAAGCTCCAGGGATCTGGCATCCATGCTGAACTTCTCAAGGCTGGTGGAAATGCTGCACTCGTGTCGTTGCAGATGAGTTTTGTGCTCTGCCTGGAACACAGGCATCATCCCAACCGATTGGAAGAGGGCCTTGTTGTTCCTCTCTGGAAAGGGAAGGGTGATCGCCAAGACTGCAACAACTACCGAGGGGTGACGCTGCTCTCAGTGCCGGGCAAGGTCTTTGCTCGGATAATTCTTGATAGGGTTCGCACCATCTGCTTGAGCACCAGCGTCCAGAGCAGTCAGGCTTTACACCAAGAGGTCAACGATTGACCGTATCCTTGCTCTTCGTGTCCTCACCGAACGCAGACGAGATTTCGGCAGGGGCTGCTTGCAGCCTATGTTGATCTCTGTAAAGCGTTCGATTACTGAATCGGGATGTCCTCTGTAGGATTCTTGGTCTTCGTGGGTGCCATCAAAACTGATCGATCTGATGTCTGAACTCTACTCTGGTACTGAGAGTGCTGTGAAGTTGTGGGACCATTCTCTGATCTATTTCCTGTTGTTACTGGAGTTCGTCAGGGTGTGTACGCCCCCACACTTTTCAGCACTTGTATGGACTGGATTTTAGGGAGGATGTCGGAGAGATCAAGCTGCGGTGCATCGTTTGGGAATGTAAAGATCTCGGACCTTGATTTTGCAGATGATGCAGTCATCTTTGCGGAGACTTTAGATACCCTTTTGGCCCTCGAGGTGCTGAATGAGGAGTCGGAGCCGCTGGATTACGGGTTTCTTGGGTCAAAACTAAGATCCAGGCTTTCGGTGACATCTTGGATGCTGCTGTCCTGTCTGTGTCTGTTTGTGTGAGGATGTTGAGGTCGTGGAGAGATTCACTTACCTTGGCAGTGATATTCATGTCTCTGCTGGCTGTGAGTCAGAGGTCAAAGACGTCTGGGTCGGGCCTGGGGAGTCATGATTCACTGGATCATGGGTGTGCGCTGCCGGTACCTGTGCGGGAGGACGAAAGTCCGAGTCTTCAGGCCTTGGTACTCCAGTCTTGCTCTATGGATGCGAGACTTGGACTCTGACCAAGGATCTGAGACGGAGACTTAATTCCTTTGGTACCAGGTCTCTTCGGAGAATCCTTGGCTATCGCTGGTCGGATTTGTGTCCAACGACGGTTGCTGAGAGAGAACTCGGATGAGATTGTTACCTGCATAGTCCGTGAGCGTCAGTTGCGGCTGTATGGACATGTGGCTCGTTTTCCTGACGCTGATCCTGCTCACCAGATTCTCTCAGCGAGGGAGTCTCATGAGTGGAGGAGGCCAGTGGCCGACCACGTGCCTCGTGGTTGCAGCCGGTTGACCATCATCTCAAGGAGATGGGGATGCCTGGCATCTGCCTGGGATGGCCAGCGGAGCCCCTGAGACCCGCGGAAAGTGGACGCAGCGACGCGCTGTTCTGGCACATGCTCCCATACCTGACCTGACAGCCCCCTTCAAAAATGTTTTGTCAAAATTATAGAGACCTCAATATAATTTTCATCAAACCTGAAGAAATTCTATGGAACTCTGAGGAGAGGTTGGTTGTTCTATAGAAT
>CM068954.1:169979268-170002403 GCA_035128595.1 Eptatretus atami | reverse complement strand
ATAATCAACCTTTGTCAAAAAATTTCAGCCCGATCCATCAAAAACTGTATGACTGATATGCAATTATATTACTATATGCTTTCACCCCAACGTTCGTGTTGGGATTCCTAACGTAGGGTTAGGGAATCGAACACAAATGATGAATGGATAGTTGCTCGTCATGTTCCTATATGGAACACCGAACGGCAAAAATGCCATCTGATGTGTTCTCTTATCTACATATTTCAAATTCACCTTCGTCTAGCGACCACCCATGTCACTTACCGGCTTGTGTATATATATATATATATATATATATATATATATATATATATAATATACAAATAAATATAATAAATTGATCGTATATCTTGGTATTTTTACCATTGACTTCTTCTGGTATACAATCATAAAGAATGGATGTAATTCCCAACGTTCTCAGTTAAAGTCCGTGCTCATTTAGGGATGAGGGTAAGATGTGAAAAATGTCAACTAAATGATCTTGCATTGTTTCACTTTCTTATAAGTAGTCTGTGAAACTGATGAATGCTTGCATGACTACCAACGCGGATTGTAGTGCCAAATAATGTTGCGAGTTTGGGGGGAAGGTAGTTCAGCACGGACCCGGTGATCCATTTCCAATACAGCACTTTCAAAACGATGTATTCCACCTCAGAATGCCCGGCACGCATGTGCTGAAACACCAGTAGATGTCGGCGTTCGGTGCATCTTAATTTATAAGGTATATGGTGTGTCAGTTATACTGTAAGTATTGTTACTTAAAATGGTTCATAAAGCCTCTGAAATAAGCTGAAAATACTTGGAAACATCCTTGAAAGAAAGGGTCGTGCCTCTGCACAACGAAAGACTTGGAGAACTTTCTCAGCTTGTCGAACGGGAAGTTGCTCGTATTGCAAACTCCCAACCAGGTGTTTGGAGCAAGGTCCGAGTGGAAAACCCCGACGGATCGCAATCAGTGAATGGACTGTTTATCTTGAGCACTTGCTTCTGAACACCAATGGGAAGGACATATACAGTATGGGGCTTTTGAATGTGCAGGGTAAGTTGAAAATGATGATATTTACTATTAATCATGTTGGGAGGGGTGTGGGAAGGTGAGAGCTGTGGTAGATGTGATGACTGTTATAAATATAGTATGGTTCCATGGCCACAGGAGGAAATACACCAGATTTTTGCATCAATTGCTAAAATTTGAAGCGTCCATGTGTGTGTGTGTGTTCAATCTTACG
This sequence comes from Eptatretus atami, assembly GCA_035128595.1. NCBI lineage: Eukaryota > Metazoa > Chordata > Myxini > Myxiniformes > Myxinidae > Eptatretus > Eptatretus atami. Next base: position 170,001,174 of record CM068954.1, on the reverse strand, counting down.
TATTCACTGAGGCCGCTAATTGTATTGCCAGGAAATGATAAGAAATCAACAGCTCTCAATCTCATCCACAGATATTTGTCATATTTTCAATACTAGTACACCCACTCCCTATGAGTCATGGAAGGGTCATGTTATTGTTACGGCTGTGGAAATTCGCATTACACCATAAAGGGCCCGTAGGTGAGATATCTCGATATGTGTACATGTGTAGTTAGCCCAAACCCATTGTATAGAGGGAATTTATGTGATTCATCCGGGCTGCGACGCTTAAACCTCTAATTCTGAATTCTTTCAACCAGCACAAGAATAAAAACTGATATACAGTGGGGAGAACAAGTATTGATACACTGCCCGATTTTGCAGGTTTTCCCACTTACAAAGCACATAGAGGTCTGTTAATTTTTATCATAGGTACACTTCAACTTGAAAAGACGGAATCTAAAACAAAATCCTGAAAATCACATTGTACGATTTTAAATAATTAATTTGCATTTTATTGCATGAATATGTATTTGATACATCAGAAAAAACAGAACTTAAATTTGGTACAGAAACCTTTGTTGCAATTACAGAGATCAGACGTTTCCTGTAGTTCTTAACCAGTTTGCACAGACTGCAGCAGGGATTTTGGCCCACTCCTCCATACAGATCTTCTCCAGATCCTTCAGGTTCGGGCAGTCGATGGGCAACACAGACTTTCAGCTCCCTCCAAAGATTTTCTATTGGTTCAGGTCTGGAGACTGGCTAGGCCACTCCAGGACCTTGAGATGCTTCTTACGGAGCCACTCCTTAGTTGCCCTGCTGTGTGTTTCGGGTCGTTGTCATGCTGGAAGACCAGCCACGCCCCATCTTCAATGCTCTTGTTGAGGGAAGGAGGTTGTTGGCCAAGATCTCGCGATACATGGCCCATCCATCCTCCCCTCAATACGTGCAGTCGTCCGTCCCCTTTGCAGAAAAGCATCCCCAAAGAATGATGTTTCCACCTCCATGCTTCACGGTTGGATGGTTCTTGGGTTGTACTCATCCTTCTTCTTCCTCCAAACACGGCGGTGGAGTTTAACCAAAAAGCACTATTTTGGTCTCATCAGACCACATGACCTTCTCCATTCCTCCTCTGGATCATCCAGATGGTCATTGCAAACTCAGACGGGCCTGGACATGCGCTGGCTTGAGCAGAGGGACCTTGCGTGCGCTGCAGGATTTTAATCCATGACGGCGTAGTGTTTAACTTATGGTTTCTTTGATACTGTGGTCCCAGCTCTCTTCAGGTCATTTACCAGGTCCTGCCGTGTAGTTCTAGGCTGATCCCTCACCTTTCTCATGATCATTGAGGCTCCCACGAGGTGAGATCTTGCATGGAGCCCAGACCGAGGGAGATTGACTGTTATCTTGAACTTCTTCCATTTTTAATAATTGCGCCAACAGTTGATGCCTTCTCACCAAGCTGCTTGCCTATTGTCCTGTAGCCCATCCCAGCCTTGTGCAAGTCTACAATTTTGTTCCCTGATGTCCTTAGACAACTCTCTGGTCTTGCCCATTGTGGGCAGAGGTTGGAGTCTGATTGATTGAGTGTGGACAGCTGTCTTTATGCAGATAACGAGTTCACACAGTGCAGTTAATACAGGTAATGAGTGGAGAATGGGAGGGCTTCTTAAAGACAAAACTAACAGGTCTGTGAGAGCCGGAATTCTTATGCGTGGTAGTTGATTCAAATACTTATTATCATGCAATAAAATGCAAATTATTATTTTAAAAATCATAAAATGTGATTTTCAGGATTTTTGTTTAGATTCCGTCTTTCACAGTTGAAGTGTACCTATGATAAAAATTACAGACCTCTACGTGCTTTGTAAGTGGAAAACCTGCAAAATCGGCAGTGTACAAATACTTGTTCTCCCCACTGTATATAATATATATAACATATATATGTATCTGTATTTATATAAACATATATATGTATCTGTATTTATATATGTATATATATATATATAAAAACAGATACATATACATATATATATATGTATATATATATATATATATATAGTAATATATATATATATATATATATATATATAATATATTGTTGCGAATTCGCCCCGCGGGCGCTGCGATCGGCCACGGACTCGAATCGCGACCGCCTCGCCCACCGGCACGGGGACAAATTCAGTCGTGACCCCTCGGACTAACGCCGGGAGCCAGTCACGGGTGGGCCTTTCGGCCTCACCACGATCGTGCCAATCGGCCACCCGCGTGGGATAGGGTTGTTCGCTCAAACTCGACCTACCTAAGTACCAACGCGGATGGTAAAACCGGGCGATCGCACCTCGCCGCAGTCGACTTCGACACGAACCGCTTAAGCGGTCCGTTCCGTGCTATCAAGGATAAACCGAGCGTGTGTTATCGTCGGCCTCGACGGTTCCTGATTAATTATCGGGCGTATCCGGCCCACTACGAACCCTTTTACGTGGAGCAAGATGGAGGTTCAATTAAAGAATGACGAAGCGAAACGGGCACAGTTGAACAAGTAAGCCACATTTAATTCACACACACGGATAGCACACATATACAGCCATACAGTAATCACAAATGCACATATATCAATTTAAAACAAAAACAATAATGCAGAGCTACGACCGAGATACGCGTACACACGGCAACACTTATACAGTTTCTACCTTACAAGACACTGGCGCCACAACACGCATTCACACCAAAGCAAAGGAAAGACCCCCTCAAAGGCAAGGGAGTCAGACTGGGCCCGTGGGCCTAATGCGCATGGAACCTGGATGACGGCCAGGTCCACGAGACCGAAGGGTCCTACCGCCGCCTCGTGCCGAGCCGCAAAATGTCGCTGCACGGCGGCGCCCCAGTTTCGTGGGCACCTGCTGGTGTAAAGTGGGAACGGGGCCCCCTTTTCGCACTCTCTCAGCGCGGGGAAAGGGGGAATTGTTGATGCTCTGGGGAGGGAGTATGGCTGGCTTGCTTGAGTCCCGCGACGCGCGATTCACCGCGACCTCGTCGCCGACTTTCCTCGCCCCAGACCCGAGCCTCCGGTTTCCTCAGCCGATCTCCCTCCGCAGCCGTTTCGCCTCCGTACGTCGCGCTCCAAACTCATCTGCCCCACTTCTCCACGATTCGCCTTGCGCTCGTCTCTTTATCGGCTCCAGGAAACCCCCATATGCAAATTCTCGGATCAAAACGACCTCAGAGGCGGAGCCACGCTCGCCGATTGGACGGAGAAAAAGGGGCGTGAATCTTTCTCTGATCCTCAAATTTGCATATCCTGATTTCTCTCAGATGTGTCTGGAGGCGGGGCCAAGCCACCCGCGCTTCCTAATTGGATGGATCAATGTGGGCGTGTAGCATTCCTGATCCGATTCTCCTCGGAGAAACCGCTCTTGCACTCGCGGCTCGGTGCGTATCGCGGAACCGGGCCCAAGATAGCCCGACGCTCGGTGCCCACAGTGGTGCGGAATGGCCGTAGGAGAGAGGTGAAGGTGGTGAGGGTTTTCGGCGGTGGCCGATGGCCATGATGCCGTTTGGAATGGCGGTGATGTGAGGTTTGCGCGGAGCGAGTGGTGAAGGTAGGTTGTGGCTGCTGGCGTTGTTGTTGTTGTTGTGTCTGAGAGTTGGAGCGTGGTTGGTTCAAAATAAAGGTAGAACAGAAAAAACGCCGAACTCAAAGGATCGCAGCCCGAATGAATCACATTAATTCCCTCTAAACAATGGGTTTGGGGGCTAACTATACATGTACTTAAAAGATATCTCACCTACGGGACCTGAATGGTGGTGCGAATTTCCACAGCCGTAACAATATATATATATATATATATATATATATATATACAGATACATATAATATATATTATATATATATATATATACAGATACATATAACATATATATATATATATATATATATATATATATACAGATAACACACATATATTATATATATATATATTATATTATATATATATTGTGGTCGCTAGACTACCCTTATTGGGTGGTCGCTAGACTACCTTAGTCTCAGCGTTTTCCGTCTGTCTGTATGTCTGTCTGTTTGTTCTACCTGTATGTAATGGACAGCTCTGGAGGCTAGAGGAGTCAACCGATTTTGATGAAACTTGACTGGTAGGTTCATACCAGGATCTAGTTGTAATGCTTTGAGCACCGTTGCTAGGGACACCGACCGTTGGATCGCAACCGGACTTTGAAATTTTGAAAAAAATCCGAAAAATATATTTTTCGAAATCAAAAATCGGCTTCCGCACTTTTATGCGCACTATAATCAACCTTTGTCAAAAAATTTCAGCCCGATCATCAAAAAACTGTATGACTGATATGCAATTATATTACTATATGCTTTCACCCCAACGTTCGTGTTGGGATTCCTAACGTAGGGTTAGGGAATCGAACACAAATGATGAATGGATAGTTGCTGTCGTCATGTTCCATATGGAACAACGAACGGCAAAAATGCCATCTGAGTGTTTCTCTTATCTACATATTTCAAATTCACCTTCGTCTAGCGACCACCCATGTCACTTACCGGCTTGTGTATATATTATTATATATATATATATATATATATATATATAGTATATCTTTGTATTTTTACCATTGACTTCTTCTGGTATACAATCATAAAGAATGGATGTAATTCCCAAACGTTCTCAGTTAAAGTCCGTGCTCATTTAGGGATGAGGGTAAGATGTGAAAAATGTCAACTAAATGATCTTGCATTGTTTCACTTTCTTATAAGTAGTCTGTGAAACTGATGATGCTTGCATGACTACCAACGCGCGATTGTAGTGCCAAATAATGTTGCGAGTTTGGGGGAAGGTAGTTCAGCACGGACCCGGTGATCCATTTCCAATACAGCCACTTTCAAAACGATGTATTCCACCTCAGAATGCCCGGCACGCATGCTGCTGAAACACCAGTAGATGTCGGCGTTCGGTGCATCTTAATTTTATAAGGTATATGGTGTGTCAGTTATACTGTAAGTATTGTTACTTAAAATGGTCATAAAGCCTCTGAAATAAGCTGAAAATACTTGGAAACATCCTTGAAAGAAAGGGTCGTGCCTCTGCACAACGAAAGACTTGAGAAACTTTCTCAGCTTGTCGAACGGGAAGTTGCTCGTATTGCAAACTCCCAACCAGGTGGTTTGGAGCAAGGTCCGAGTGGAAAACCCCGACGGATCGCAATCAGTGAATGGACTGTTTATCTTGAGCACTTGCTTCTGAACACAATGGAGAGGACAATATACAGTATGGGGCTTTTGAATGTGCAGGGTAAGTTGAAAATGATGATATTACTATTAATCATGTTGGGAGGGGTGTGGGAAGGTGAGAGCTGTGGTAGATGTGATGACTGTTATAAAATATAGTATGGTTCCATGGCCACAGGAGGAAATACACCAGATTTTTGCATCAATTGCTAAAATTTGAAGCGTCCATGTGTGTGTGTGTGTGTCAATCTTACGTATTCACTGAGGCCGCTAATTGTATTGCCAGGAAATGATAAGAAATCAACAGCTCTCAATCTCATCCACAGATATTTGTCATATTTTCAATACTAGTACACCCACTCCCTATGAGTCATGGAAGGGTCATGTTATTGTTACGGCTGTGGAAATTCGCATTACACCATAAAGGCCCGTAGGTGAGATATCTCGATATGTGTACATGTGTAGTTAGCCCAAACCCATTGTATAGAGGGAATTTATGTGATTCATCCGGGCTGCGACGCTTTGAGTTAGCCATTTTTTCTGTTCTATCTTTATTTTGAACCAACCACACCACCGCACCACCTACGCTCCCACATCATCGCATCACCGCCACTCCCAAACGGCACCATACCCACAACCGTCACCACCGAAAACCCTCCACACCTTCACCTCTCTCCTTCTACGGCCATTCCTGCACCACCTGTGAACACTGAACGTCGGGCTGTCTCGGGCCCGTTCGACGTTTGTGCCGAACGCACCGAGCCGCGAGCGCAAATGGCGGCCTTTCCGAGGGAAAAACTCAGATCAAGAACGCTTCACGCCCACTGTCCCCTCCGTCCAATTAGCGGCGCGGCGGGCGGCTTGGCCCCGCCTCCAGGCACGTGTTGTGTGAAATCGATATAGGCAAATTCTAGGATCAGGGAGATTCACGCCCACGTTTCTCCGACCAATGGGCGCACGTGGCTCCGCTCCCAGCATTCTGATCCGAAATTTGCCATATAGCGCCTGCCAGCCTATAAGAAGGCGAGCGCAGAGCTAAGAATGAGTTGGGTTCTGCGCCGGCTGAGGAGAGTGTCTATAGAGTGGGGTTTCTGGTTGCTATCTTCGAATGACTCGGCTGAGGAGAGTGCGGAACGGAGGGAGTTGTTTGCGAAGTGTTGGGTTCTGAGTCGCCGAGAGGAAGTCGGCGAGGAGACGGTGCGAACGCGGCAAGGAGCTCGGGTCCGAGGCAAGGACGGCGGTTCGGCGACGAGGTTGCGGGTGGGATCACTCGTCGCGGACCCAAGCCAGCCAGCCATCCCCTCCCCACGGCATAACAATCTCCTTTCCCCGCGCTGATATAGTGCAAAAAGGGGGCCCGTCCCCACCCCACCCCACACGTGAGTGCCAACGAACCCCGCCAAGGAGCACGAAGTCGGGGCAACCTGCGCGAGCCACATTTGCGGCTCGCCCGCCAACGCGTCACTGAGGACGCGGGTAGGAACCCCCTCGGTCTCGCGGACCTGGGCCGCTCCTCCAGGTCCCGCGCACATTTGGCCTACGGACCTGTCTGCCTCCTTGTCTTTGAGGGGGCTTCTTTCCTTTGCTTTGTGTAAATGTGTGTTGCGCCATCTGTAAAGTAGAACTGTATAAGGTTGCCGTGGTACGCGTATTTCGGTTTAACCTTTCTTTGCTTTATGTTTGCATTTGACTGTAAGGCTGTTATATACGTGCTTTTCGTGTGTCGCGTATAAATGTGCATTGTGTGAACTGTTTTCCCGGTTTCGCTTCGTCTTTTCTCTAATTGACTCTCCATCCTGCTTCACGTAAGGGGGTTGTAGTGGGCCTTAGTACGGCCCGGTCAAGTAATCCGAACGTCTGAGGCCAACGATAAACACGCGCTCGTTATCCACTGAGCACGGAACGGACGCTTAGCCGTTCGTATCGAATCGGCCTGTGGCCGGGTTACGTCGCTCCGGTCGACCATTCGCGGAGGTAGTTAGGTAGATCGAATTTGGGCGAGCAACCCTATTCCTGCGCGGGTGCGGCAATTGGCCGATTGTGGTGAGGTTAAAGCCCCACCCTGTGACTAGCTCCGGCGTTGGTCTGAGAGGGTCACGGACTGAATTGTCCGTCCTCGAGTGCGGCACGTGCCGCCGATTCGAATGTTGCGTGGCCGTTTCGCACGCCGGCAGGCGCGAATTCGCAAGTACATTATTAAATCCTCTCGGGGTATATAGTTACAGTAGATCTAGGATCAGGCCTGTTCAGTTTGTGAGTGGGGCGCAATGAGCAGAATGCTCAAGCGATTTGGGATTCCTCCAGATTTATTCAGTTAGCTGTTAAACAAGCAGTAGCTCTGATTGTTTCAAAAGGTATTCACACGTGTTTGTGGTTTTATATCTTTTTTACTTCGGTAGAGGTGCCCCACAAAAATTGCCACGATAAGCTATTTATACATTGTTAAGAGCAGGTTTTGGGTTAGCTGATGCGACTTTCACGTTGGCATTCGAAGGCTTGTAAGCACATTAATAATTAATCGATGGGTATTTATTTTCTTACATTTTTGAAACTCAAAATATGCTAAAATTAACTTTTAAGTCAAAACTCCCATTTGTCAGTGATCAGAAAAAGAGTCCGGAATTACCGAAGATGCTCTGACGTCACGTTCTCCGAAAACTTCGTTGAAACATCGGAAAACAGCGTTGTGAACAATGGGTGAGATGCAAAATCCAGAGAGTGATTTCAGCGGCGTGAAAATTGAGTGTTTCATTCCGATTATTGCTCGAGGACGAAGTCGGAGGATGATGGAATTTATACTATGGAGTTCTGCGCCCTGAGCCATATAAAATTTGAAGCCCCCCCCAACTTTTTTGGGCCCCCCCCAAAAAAAGGAGTTGGGTTTTTTTTTTTTTTCCAATAAAAAAAAAAACGGGGGCCTATTTCCTGTAACAAGTGCAGGACTTGACTGCCGGCAGTTCACACTGACAGACTCCACAACAGATTGCGTTTTGTAGATTTTCATTTTCTGTTCGATGCATAAAATAATGTAAAAGTTTTGATTCGTCTGTGACTGATATAATAATTTTTAACCCTCTAGTCACTCAAGAGTCAAAATAGAATGAAATCAATAATGGACACAAAATATTATACACGTAGCGTTGCGCGTTGAAGTCTTTCTGACAGCTGAGCTTGACCCAGCGAAAGTGAACAGTGAGAACAAACCCCAACTTTCAAGAATGTTTGCATATCTATCTATTAATTCCAGCAATGTGTGTCTGTGTGTTGTGTGTGTGTTTGAGGACTGTGACGCTGTTGTCTCGACAACCAACTGGTCGATCTAATGAAATCTTGCCAGCTATATTGCTGGGGGCCTGCTGGATGTGCTTTTCAAGGTTTGATATTAAATCGGACAAGTGCCGATTCCCAAGTTATGGCCATTTATTTACCAACCAAGACAGGACACGTTGCTGCGTAGGCGTGGCGATGGGGAAGAGATTCTCAGCTGGTTCCCCATTATGGGTCCACAACGTATGGACTTCCGGAAAGTTGATGACTTAAACTGTATTCTAATAATTTCTCGATTTCTTATGCGCATTTCATAGATAAAAACACAATGCCCCATCCTTGCAGATGGTGACACAGTGTGAGAAGATGAAGCAGAGCCAGCTGAGAAGGCTGAATGGTGGGACACGTAACGCTTGTTTTGAAAACGAGCTCACTCGTTGCATTGTCTTCGTAATCCTCGGGCTGTGAAATGGTCACCACAAATGACAGTCGATCCAAATGAGTCCATTTACCCGTTTTCTTTGGGAAAAAATTCACCCGTTTTGTTTGTACAAATTCTTATCCACTGCCGGCGAATGTTTGATTCCTGGGAATCGGTGGGAGCGATTACCCGTTTTCCAGCCATTTTCGCAAAACATGACGGGACACACGTACGAGGCATGATGTACAAATATCCAAATTAACTTTGTTCTACAATAATTCAAATAAAAAGGAAAATATAGACAGTTGCAAGCTCCCAAAAAAAAAGCGAAAGAACGGCCTGAACTGGACCACTTCTTCAATGATGTGAGTGAGCTTCCGCTTTGTTTGGAGAAACGTGACGTTCACCATCCATATTGGCACACGCGCTGTTTTTTTTCAACAGCCTCGAGAAATAAACAACTTCAGGAGCTTAAATTCATTAATTTATCCCAATAGTTAGGCCAACCAACAATTAGTTTAGCATCGAACTATTTAATGCAAATATAATCATACTGATAATTTTCAGAATATGTTTGGTACCCGCAAACCTGCTCTAACAACGCATTTGTCTAAGGCGGCGACAAAAAACCCTTGGAGAGGAGGATATTATTTGTTTTTGTTATTAATAATTTTTTTATAAATAATATAAATAATAATTGTTTTTGTAATAACGTAATGTTATGCTATTATGATTCGTTTTTTTCTTTATTTTATTTTATATTTAATTTTTCTTGAAATACACCCTAAACAAGCTGAGAGCCACTAAATATGTCGGATTACTGGGGGGGTGAAAAAGAAGAGGAAAAACGGTCAAGACCTCACCGAGTACTAAAACAAGTGAATCCTTCAACACAGCGCGTGTGGTGAATCAAATGAGTACACTAATGTTAAAATATGCAAGTTATGCCTTTTTCAGGTTTGAAAAACAATTAAAAAGCGTACTAATATTTGAAGTAAAAAATCTTAGTTATTATTGCTGATAAGCACCTTTATATATATAAACAGAAGGAAGAAATCGTTCGATACAGTGTGGCAGGGGGCCACAAAAGAATGATAGCATAAGAAGAACTTATTAGAAGTTTTACCGATTTCTGATATTCATCACAATTCAGGTCCAGCCTTGTAGACCATTGCAGTTGCGAAAAGGGCTGAACATGCACAGAGTCTGTGCTTCGCGATGCGTGCACCCCCGCGTTTGACCAGGACAGCCGTTCACAGTGAGATCACATTCCCACGAAATCAAATTTTTCAACAAATTCGATGAAGACTCCGCGGATAGAAAATGTCGAAAGCTAGTCACTAAACTTTTTAACGTTGATTTCAAAAAAAGAAAAATCGGACAAATTAAAATAGGAGACAAAAATATTATTATTAATGACGCAGTGAAGTGATTCGCGGTTATGAAACAGGATAACCTGTGCGTTGCCAAGTGGATCGAGGAGGAATAATTCCTTCCGTTCCTCCACGTTTCAACCAAATCAAAACGACGCATCGCCTTTCCTCCTGGTCATGACCATCTGTCAGAGGTTATCGCCACCTCTCCACTACTGACCAACAAAGCTCGCCTCTATCCAGAGCTTGTAGAATGCAGCACGGGTACATTCGTCGAACGTGATAGGTCAATGGTATCACGTTGCCGCGAGGATTGGCGATGCAGCATGAAGCGTAACATGACGACATGATTTGTGTCCAGTCCTGTTTTGCTGGAAATCCTCGTGCATAACCACCGCCACACAACACACGTGGTGCCTTTTTTTGACCAATCAGGAAGCAGTGCAATTACAGTATCGTTTCCTTCAGCTCGATTGGTTTTGTCCTGCTCGTGGATGTTTTCGTTTTTTAGCTCGCCTGTTCGAAGAACAGAGAGCTATCAGCGATACCCCCGGCGTGAGCGTCAGCGTGAGCGTGAAAATGTTAAATTTTTTGATGCAAGTTATTTTTAACCTCCGCTCATCGAAGATCGGAGCGTTAGTTTTCACCCCTTTCTGTGTTTGTTTCTTTGGTTAACAGTATTACGCGAAACTCCTCGACGGATTTAGACGAAACTTGGTGGGGGGGGGAGGGATTTTAGGTATGGTCCAGGATCATGCCATAGGATTTTGGACTTGGTCCCCCCACCCCCCCCCCCCCCAAAAAAATTTAGAGAAAAAAAATTTTTTTTGCATTTCTACATGTTTTAAGTGATTCCAACCCCCCCCCAAAAAAGTTGTAGAAAAATAAAATTTTTTGCAACTTTTTTTCAACAATTTCGATCTTTTTTTTGCATTCTACATGTTTTAAGTGAATTAGGATTTCGACGAAACTTGGTGGGGGGTTAGGTATGGTCCAAGGGATCTGCCATTAGATTTTGGACTTGGTCAAAAAAAAATTGTTAGAGAAATTTTTTTTGCATTTCTACTGTTTTAATGATTTCCAACCCCCCCCCAAAAAAAATTGTTAGAGGAAAAAAAACTTTTTTTTGCTATTTCACATGTTTAAGTTGATTTCCAACCCCCCCCCCCCAAAAAAATGAGAAATAAAATTTTGCAACTTTTTTTTTCAACAAAATTCGATTTCTTTTTTTTTGCATTTCTACATGTTTTTAAGTGATTTCCAAAACCCCCCCCCCCCAAAAAAAATTAGAGAAAATTTTTTTTTTTAGCATTCTACATGTTTTAAGTTGATTTCAACCCCCCCCCCCAAAAAAAAAAATTGTTAGAGAAAAACAATTTTTGCAACTTTTTTTTTTCAACAAATTGATTTTTTTTTTTGCATTATCTACATGTTTTAAGTTGTTAAATTTCGACGAAAACTTGGTGGGGTTAGGTATGGTCCAAGGACATGCCATTAGATTTTGGACTGCGTCCCCCCCCCCCAAAAAAAAATTGTTAGAGAAAACAATTTTTTTTTTGATTTCTACATGTTTTAAGTGATTTCCCAACCCCCCCCCCCCCAAAAAAAAAATTTTGTAAGAGAATTATAAAAAATTATTAATTATTAGACTTCGTCTTTTAAAAACGATAAATGTATTGTTACGGCTGTGGAAATTCGCATTACACCATTCAGGTCCGTAGGTGAGATATATTTCTGAAGTACATGTGTGTTAGCCCAAACCCATTGTTTAGAGGGAATTAATGTGATTCATTCGGGCTGCGAATACTTTGAGTTAGGCGTTTTTCTTTCTTGCTTTATTTTCGAAACCAACCACCCAACAACGCCAACTACGCCACCACTTACAACAACGCCACCACACTTCAACCCCAACCACGCCACCACTCCCAACAACGCCAGCACGCCATCTCACAACAACCACCACAACTTCGCCACTCCACACCCAACAAACCGCCCATCCTCCCGGTCCACGTTACGACGGTTCCGCTGTTGGGAGCAATAGTACGAGCCGCGCGGAAAATGATTCGAACGCGTGAGAAGGGAAGAGGAAATTCCCACAGCGATGGAACCGCGCGCGGTCTTTCCCGCTTGTTTTCTTCCTTGGCCCGGCCGCCAAGACGGATTCTCCTCGCCCCACCGCCATGGCGCGGGGAGGTGGGATGACGAAATAGATAATTCGCTTACTAAACAATGGTTGGCTAACTGAGGCAAACAGCCCCTCTACTTTTCTCCGGAAAAATCGTACTCTCGCTCACACAGCTCGGGAAGGGCTGGCATGCGCAAGATTATCGGGTGCGTGTAATGGGCCCGAATGTTCCACGGTAATGAACGACGGTTCACAGAATAGCTATTTGACTGCCGTTTTTGATGAAAAGAGAGTGATCTCTGTGCTTTATATACTTAACATTTCTGTGTTCAGGTTCTCTGTTCTCTCTGGGGTTATCGGTGATTCTCTAACAAAATTTTTTTTTTGGGGGGGGGCGGTGTGCTGGCTTGGTACTCTGTCATCTCTCAGATAGCTACATGCTAAAATGCCAAAATAAAAAAATTGTTTTCTCTAACAAATTTTTGGGGGACCAAGTCCAAAATCTAATGGCAGATCCTTCGGACCCATACCTAACCCCCCACCAGTTTTCGTCGAAATGTTTCTAATCACTTAAAACATGTCGCGAAGATATGCCAAAAAAAAAAAATCAAAATTTTGTTGAAAAAAAAAAGTATGCAAAAAATTGTTCTCTAACAATTTTTTTTTGGGGGGTGAAATCACTTAAACATTGTTAGAAATGGCTAAAAAAAAATTTTCTCTAATTTTTTTTGGGCATCGGGAGCGGGGGCCAGCACGGGCAGCACAGAAGCACCCGAGGAGGGATCTCGGCGGATCGGGAGAGGTGTGAAGCAGAGCAGAACTATTGCTCTAAACATGGTTAGAATGACGGACCACTGCAAAAAAAGGAAATTCGGAATTTTGTTGTTAGAGAGAGAAAAAAAGTTGACGAGATCAGCCAATGTGACTCTTTGAACGCAGGAAGTCTTCTGCCAATTTCTTATTTTTCTTTGGGTTCGGGGGTGTGGGGGGTTGGAAATCACTGTGAACGAAATAGCGTATGTTAGAATGAAAAAAAAAGTTTTTTGCCTTGCTAAGACGCCAGAGATGATCTCTCAATATTATGTTTTAGTACTATTGTATAAAGTGCTTTCCGGGAGGTGGAAATCACTTTAAACATGTAGAAATGCCAAAAAAAAAAAAATGTGTCGGTCGCTCTATTCAAATTTCTTTTGTGTGGTTAAACTCCTTCCACTTATCTCACTAATAGATATCATTTCTTATAATGGCATTATTACCTTGTTTGCTGGTGAACAGTCCGTGCATTACTCGCTGTTCCTGATCTGTGCTCACCACACAAACCAAGATTTGCCCTCTTGTCAATTCTTTACTCACTTTCAGACTTGTGACGAATACATCGCTCTAACGTTGGGATACATCCAAAAATACTTATTTGACATCTAAAAAGATTGTGGTAGAACGTAAAACAGTGGCAAGATGGGACGACTTTTATTTTTCTCTAACCAACTTTTTTGGGGGGGTTGGAAATCACTTAAAACATGTTAGAAATGCAAAAAAAAATTTTTTTTTCTCTAAATTTTTTTTGGGGTGGGGGATCCAAGTCCAAAATCTAATGGCATGATCCTTGGACATACCTAAATCCCCCCCCCCACCAAGTTTTCGTCTAAATTCGTCGAGGAGTTTTTTCGCGTGAATACTGACGTTAACAAAGCGACGAATAATTACATACAACAGAACAGACCAGAGGTCCGGTGAAAAATAACCTCCGATCGTCAGGATCGGGCGCGAGATAGACACGGTCTCGACATCAAGTGATCTGCTAATCCAAAAAATTGTATATGCCATGGAAACGGCACGCTCATCGCTTGACAGGCCGAGCCGTCACCCGCTGATCCCGCAGTGAACCTGCGGCGAGTGCGGGGTCGCCCGGGTATCGCTATTAAGCTCTCTGTTATCCTCTAACCCGCGAGTCGTGAAAAAACGATAAACATCACGAGCAGGAGCCAAAACCAATCGAGCTGGAAGGAGAAACATACTGTAATTGCACTGCGCTCGTAGCTATAAGTAGGTCTGAGGTATATTGGGACAAACGGCCGAGATCATGTACCGTGGGGCTATTCCGACTCGTGATGGCACGAGGATTCCAGTGCGAAAACCCAGGGAACTTTGACCCAATCATGTTCGGTTTCATGATCGACACTCTCGTTGCTGGTCATGACGCAATCCCGTCAAAGGTGGCGGCACCATCCGTGACTGGATCCCGGCGTTTGATAACATACTCTGGGAAGCCAGATCACGTCGAATTGTCGTACATGTTGTGTGACCCATCGGTGGCTGCATTTCTGGCAGGCATCTCGATTCGAGTCACGTGGCTGCCGAGTGCGCACGCCGATTTGTTCTTTCAGAGCGAGCTAGGTGATTTGGTCAAAGTTAGTGAGAGGTGGCGATAACCTCTGACAGATGGTCGATGACCAAGGAGGAAAGGCGATGGGCGTCGTTGTGGCACATGTGAACCGGTATGATTCGGCACGAACAGTTAATTCTTCACCACATTTCCGACGTTGAGCGCCATACGATTCGAGGTGGCTATATTTCTGTTCTATCCACATACTCTGGTTTTTTCCCGTCATTTGCTTGCATATCTAGCCAAGCGGTGCTATATTTATCTGATCTTTTTGTGGTTCTCCCTATATTTATACCATCTGTCGAGTGGTCCGTATTCTGTCATCCTTTTCCATACTCTTTTGACCAAATCACATTGGCAATCGCTCTGATCTGAGCTATGTCACAGAAGGTGCAGCTACGATAGTCAGCATACGTCTCTATACCATATGCCGTCTCGCGGGTGCAATGTCTGGGTTATTACGTGCTTGGCATCGTTCTCGGTGTGGGAAAATTAGTTTTGTTTCCGTGGAATGTGGATCGCATACCAGCATGAGGTGAGATTTTCAAACGGCTGTTCCTGGTTCACGCCGAACATTGCATTGGGGTCGTCCAGTCCTGTTTGCTGAATCCTCGTGCATAACCCGCCCACACAACCCATGACCGCTGCATCGGGATGATACACGTACGCTCTGCACACTAGATGCATGGTCACGCTTAGTCCTAGCCGATATACACAGATATGCGGTTCTGCATATTCAAGCTTCTAGTGGATTATATCCATAAGCTCGCTCGCTCGTTGTCGTATTATATACTTCTTAATTGTTTCCGTTTGTGATATAGCTGTCTTATCATATTTTAGTACTACTAATGCACTCGCACTGCAACAAACACTTGTTGTATGTAGCTACTCTTCAGAAGCGGATTATTCTTCGTTTCCATGAGAAGAACTTTATATGATCTAGTGTTCATCGATCACAAGAATTCGAGCATTTTTACAGTCTCGTCAATGACTCATATAGTTGCCTTTAGTGTGTATTTTCAAACTGAAAAAGCATGATCGTGCTATCTATTAATCCGTCTTGTTTCAGTGTACCATGACAGTGGGAGCGTTTCTTTCCGTAAGGCATAATACATCATTCTATATGAGGTTTCACCTCATCACAACTAGCGTCATAATCAGTCTGATAAGAGTATTCTACCAAAACTTTTGCATTGTATAGTAATACTCGGGTGGTTTGACCGTTTGTTCCATTCTTTCCTGTTTCTAACTCTGTTAGTAAGCCTCATTATTCCGTACTATTAGAGGGGCTTCTACCGCCACTTTTGGCATTCTATAGGCCGGTGTATTTCAGAAAATTAACAGGATAACCAAGATTAAATATAGGCTGTACATGAGACAACAGTGAAAATCGGTGAAATAGGCAGGCATTTAACGTACTACAAAAAAAACCAAAATTTATAAAAGGTGGATCATACCGAGAACGTTATGTAGTTAAGTATCTACTAAAGAGGGACATATTTCAATATACATACTAATGCATAAACTATACAGCGCATTACGCTGCCTCCTTGTACACACGGAAAAGCGTGCTTTCACAGGACCACTGTGTGTACCTCCGCGGTTTAGACAAATGTCCGTGTCAAAAGAGGCAGCGGGCGCTAGCGGTGTTGGCACAACATATGCGTGAAAATGGTGCATTAATGAATATGTCGCGTCACTCAATCGTCAACTACGAATATACTTTTATGGATCTTGGATAGACGTTGCCTCTGGCACTAGGTGAAAATTAATAGAGTTGAGACTAGCCGACAGTAAAGCAGTTTGTATCATCTCCTTCAGGGCTCTGGAGTGTTATGAACCAAAAACAGCCGATGCCCCCTATTTCATAGTGGTTGGTGAATCGTGAGGTATAGCTCCGCATGAACACAAAGCAGATAGTCTTCAACTTCCTCAAGAGAGAGATGCTAGAATACAGAATATCGGAGTCTTTCGCTCTATAAGCTGTTAGCACATGCGCTCAGGAATTATTCCTCTGTATATTTTTGAGATGATCTCTTCCCTGATGTGTATGAATCATATAGCATAATTTCTGAGAACTTATGAACAATGTAACTCATGACTCGTCGTTACGTATGACCCTTCGATCATGCCTATCTCCTTACGATATTAGGTACTATACTTTAAAATACAAGTGTTTAAAGTAAGCAGCTTCTTCAATCGCAATGCCTCTCTCACACAAGGTATACGGAAATTCGCTCGCTCACCAACCTGGACGATGTATATGCTTACAAAGCAAATGGGATGCAAGGTATCAGTATGATTTTAATGCTCTCCCCTAAACGCAAATACGTGTTTATAACGACTCGATCTATGTAATGCTTGTATCTCTAGTTTTTGGATCGGATCACTCACTGAGTTCTCTGACAGGACGTATGCCCTCGAGGATTACGGAATGTATCCACGTACATCAAGAACTTGTGACGTGAGCCGATAACATATAGATAACGTTTCTAAATATACAACCAATGGCAGTGCGCCTGTGGCCCAGCGCTCTATCAAGCCTTCTCGTATGGCTGTCGGCCGGTTCACACCCTCATTCTAATGCCATAGTGAGTCCGATCTAACTTTCATCGACAGGATGGGCGGCCTCTCTCTTATCTATAAATGGCGCATAAGAAATCGGAGGAAAGATCATTAGATTGCAGTAAACGTCAATCCACGTCTTGCCGTAGACCAGTACTCAAAATGACGCTTGTGACCTCGTCGGATTCACAGGACGATTTCAACAGAGCATCAGCTAGAGAATGCCGTGCTTATCCTCCCAGACACTCGAGTGTCACACAGACCGCGCTGTCAACCCTCATCTGGCGCTCATCATAAGCCAGCGCGTTATCTGCTCTCTCACGTATGATGATATAAATTTGTAAATAAATGGCCATAACTGGGAAGCACTTGTCGATTACACGTGCAAATACACCTCTGACAATGGCGCACACCGATCCACGAAAGATACGTTAGGGGTCAAGTTTTACCTACAGTTGCAAAGAGCACGTCTAGATAGGCGACAAGTCTGCATACGTCGTTAGTTATCAAATACTTCGAACAATGTTAAGTCTGTTTAACAATTTTGTCTCGACGTGTATGCTCATGCGAGTTCTGAACGCAAACAACCGCTAGCGCCGAGTTCACACGACTCTCAGGCACCCATCAACAGTATGTACGGAACGCTTACACACACCACACATTGCTCGATGTCGTTGAATCTATATCAGGTCGACATATTACTTATAGAGTCTAACACTATCTTGAAGTCTAGTGAACGTCTATATGTATATCCAACGCTTCGGATTCACTTTCGCTGGGGTCAAGCTCAGCTGCAGAAATTACTTCAACGCCAACGCTACGGTGTGTATAATATATTTGTGTCCATTTTGATTTCATCTATTTCTGACTCTTGAGTGACTGAGGGTTAAATAATATATCATCACAGACGAAATTCAAACTTTACATTATTTATGCATCGAACAAGGAAAATTGAAAATCTACAAACCAATCGTCTGGTGGAGTCTGTCAGGTGTGAACTGCCGGGCAGTCAGTCTGCCCACTGACAGGAAATAGGCCGTTTATACACTGGGCAACGATGTGTGGCCGTACTCAAATTTTGAAAACTTAAGTCTCATAGACCGGCTCCAATTGATGTAACAGAATGCCTCATTGTTGAACTCTATGGATAAAATGCTGCTATCATTTTACCCCTCCTGGATGTTACGTCCCTCATCGGCTCCATACGCCAGTATTGACTGGTATAGCTCGCATGTAATTTTCGACGTCGTTCCGCTTGAAATCACTCTGACCTTGGTGGCAATCTCACCACCAGAATCTAGTTCACCTCGCAGCATCGGTTATCCTACGAACTTACAGCTACCCGACGGAAGTCGGAGAATGTTATAAACGTCAGGCGTTTATTGGACAGCATATTTCTGGTGGACATTGGGTATACTCATATACTCTGAGCTCTCTCGATCACTGATCCCAAACAGTGAGAAATCCCGACTTAAATACTAGATTTGTTTCTCAGAACTCATGGTTTTCTTATTATTATACGAGACATGACGTAGCATAGTTAGACACTCTCACGCTCTGATTGTACGGTTATGATATTATAGTAGTCGTGTGCAAACTTTGAGCTCGAGGCCGACTGAGTCATCCAGCTCATTTAACTCTACTAAAATACCTGCTCTATATTTATAACCCTCTCATAGAGAATCTTAAAAGCTTATCGTGGCAAGTGTCATACTTGTGGGATGCACCCGTATTCGTGTCCAGAACCGTGAAAAAAAAAATACCATAAACCACAAAACAAAACAAACACAATTCCAGTGGGAGTATACCTGGATATCTAAACTCAGAACGCTTTACTCACTTTCGACTTCGGCTGGTTGTTCTGTACTTACTAATGAATGGTTCTGGAAGAGACTTAACCCAACACTCCTTTTGATGGACAAAGTACATCATGTGCTCGGACCGTGATTTGCGTCGCCCCCGAACTCGACAAACGATACTAAACGTAGCAGCCGGTCCTATACTAGATCTTATCATGGCCCAAGTTAATATCGCCCAGAGAGCAGTTTAATAAGTGGAGTCATACGCGAATGTGCAACGCTACCTTGTCCGTCGAGACAAATTTCAAGCATGTTAAAATTTGCGAACGGCCAGCAACTTCGGAATCGCGGCACGGTGCCCAGCTCCGTGTCGACTGAGCTCGCGGGACGATCAGCTGAACTCACTGTCGGTGGTATGCCAAACCCGGGCGAGTCATCTACAACGATCTGGTGATGCCTAGTGCATGACCTCCCTAACAACACCAGATATCAAAACGTCTCCACATCAACGCTATCTCCCGACGACTAGGTGATTCTAAGCATTGTTAGGCCAAAATTTTTCATACGTCTCGAGAGTCATATCTACTGACCTGGCCTCTAAGCTACGTCAAAGTGTGGACAGGGACGCTTATGGCAGTGTTAAACAGATGTCTCGACGAGCTAGAGACGCAGATCTTCAGTTGTCAATACCAATCACCCGACCACACGCGAGGGGCCGACATACAGGGGCATGCAAACTGGCACGAACGGGCTCACTTTTCAGGGTCCTCCGTCCATACATACGTCACTTGTTGTAAATGTATACTGGGGGAGAGGAGCGGTCAGCAGGCTCGTCCTGTCGTTTATGTTTGTTTGGCCTTCTCGACTGGTCATCCCAACACGAATCACAAGACTGGATTACTTACGGGCGTCTAAGGCCCACTACCAAACCCCTACGTGACATAGATCGAAGAGCTGTTCAATCCGTATGAGATGCTAGAAGAGCACATAGATCTAAGGTGTGAAAACTAGAGTTCACACACTGTCATATCAGTCTCGATGACCACACTGCAGCCACAAGAGCAACAAATAACCAGCAGCCAGTCGTACGAAAAATATGTTTTTGTAGATTTACAAAATTTTCAGCGCGCCACAGTCTCAAAAGATGGAACCATAATATAGCAAAGAACATTGAAAGACAATAACAAGTCCCTTCAACACCAGACGCCTGATCTCCAAGGTGATGGCAGAGCGTTCCGTTATACAACACTGGTGTAGTACCTTTCTACGTGTGTGGAAGTCGCGCTTTATCGCTAACCCAGGATCACAAGCTTACACTTCGTAGCAACGTGCTATATATGAAAGTCACTCCTCGAGAAAGGAGCGTCAGACTCATGTGGGCCAAATTGGTAGCCTGTATGCAAAAGGAATTAATTACGCGCCCTTATGGTTATCCCTATTGTCCGTGCAGACTTCCCAATACAAACACGGGGGTCTACCACGCGTGGCCTGAGCTGTGACGCGTTAGCGGGCGTGGTGTCGAGCCGCAAATTGTGGCCTCGCGGCGGATTGCCCCGGAGCTGTGCTCACTTGTGCAGTGCGTGTGCGGATACAACTCACGTTTTGGGGTGGGTTGGCGAGCCCTAGTATCAAAGATTGCGACACTCTCTCAGGCCCAGCGCGATTAGATGAGATATAAGTTTCTATGTTCTCATCTGCGAAAGAAGGTAAGTCAGTGCTTGAAGTTTGTGTATGCTGGCTGTGGCCATCTCGGAATGTCGTCCCGGCTGAGGAATGAATCATTGATATCCATCCCACACCGCTCGAAAGCAATCCTATTACAAGAGATCGTACCTGCAACGCAGTCTTTATTCACTGACCATTCCTGGGAGCCGCTGGGCGCTCACCACTAAGTGCTCCGGCAACAGGTGCGGAACACACGAGCTCTCCATCGGCCCTGTCATCATCTCGAACGTACGTCACTCAATACCATGCTCGAACATAACCGGTATACTGCACAACACTGACTCGAACACTTAACGAGTGCCTAGGCACCTTCTCTGCACCAAATCTCCGGCGTATACTCTCGCTCTCCTCTCACATTAGCTGTGCGTATAGTCGACTCGTCTGCCACGTCAAGTGCCGAGTGTGCAATGACTCGAGAGTAGACTGAATGCACGTTTTATCGATCCCTTAGTGCTCGTCTCACACTTCATTATGAGGCTGGCAGGAGGCAGCTAGATAGCAAGACTAATTTGATCAGAATGACCACGGCAGCCAAGTCCCACATACACTCGCCAGTCTCAAGAGCAAAACATATACGCTGCTATTTCTGTGAGATATCGAAACGTGGGCGTAATATCGCCCTCTCAAGAGATAGATTTGCTATTATATCGATTTTCCACACACACGTGCCTGGAGGCGGGGCCAACCGCCCCGCGCTCGCTAATTGGACGGAGGGAATGGGCGTGAAGCGTTCTTGATCTGAGTTCCCTCGGAAAGGCCCCCATTTGCGCTCGCGGCTCGGTGCTGTTCGGCACCAAACGTCGAACGGGCCCGAGGCAGCCCGACGTTCAGTGTTCACAGGGGCAGAATGCCGTAGAGGAGAGAGTGAAGGTGGTGGGGGTTTTCGGTGGGACGGGTTGATGGTATGTGCCGTTTGGGAGTGGCGGTGATGCGATGATTGGAGCGTAGGTGGTGGCGGTGTGTGCGTTGGTTCAAAATAAAACTAGAACAGAAAAAAAAATGGCTAACTCAA
>CM068954.1:169948069-169965921 GCA_035128595.1 Eptatretus atami | reverse complement strand
AGTGCAATTACAGTATCGTTTCCTTCAGCTCGATTGGTTTTGTCCTGCTCGTGATGTTTTCGTTTTTTAGCTCGCCTGTTCGAAGAACAGAGAGCTATAGCGATACCCCCGGCGTGAGCGTCAGCTTTTCGTTCTTGTTGTAAGTAAATTTCAACTACTAATGCATGACGAAACACTTGTTTATGGCTAATATTAAAGAGAATGATGGCATAAGAAGAACTTAGCTTTCAGCGTTTCGGCGCGAAATGCCATGGTGGGCGGAAATGACGTCTTTCGTTCGTTCGTAAATGACAGGGGAGCGTTTCTTTCCGTCAAGCAATAAATTCAATGGTTTTCACATATATAACACATTAGTTTCACAAATTTCCATTGAAATACCGGGTATTTCCGTCAATTGTTGCCATTTCCGTCTAGGTTACGCACTGCATCTACCGGACGGCCGTCATTTGGCTGTCTTGAGGCACGTGGGGGACGGGGGGGACACCGGAGACGTGGTAGACGCCGGCGGGACATTTCAAACTCGATGCAATTGTATACAGCGCACGCGCTGTAACAAGGAAACCTCTTCACAGGACCACTGTGCAGGAGGGGGTAACTCGGCCAGGGGTGGGGGGGGGGGGAAATAAATTTTCCTACCCCCACTATTACGATTACTTTTGGTATTAGAAAGCCTTGGCGGGAGGGGGAGGGTAAACAGTTTGCTAAATCCTTCATCATGTGACCTTTAGCCATCCTGTCAAGTTGGGTTGAGATTGGGTAAGTGATGACCAAATGTATCAAGGTCAAATAAAAACAGACTAACAGACAGACAGCCAGCAAATTATGTCCTGTATTTAATAATGTCTTCCCTGAGTGTGATTTGCATTCAGGAACAGAACAATTATTATGTAACCCTTTCGAAATTGCCACTCTTTCGTATAAATACTTAAAATCAAGTTTAAAAGAGAAATTTAATCACAGATTTTCACGCCAGTAAAGGCCCTGTCACACCTTGACGTTTTAGCCAGCATATGGCAAGGTATCAAAATGTATGTAAAACGCTGTGTACGCTGAACTATTGATGTTTTTTTCCAGTTTTGGACGTATTCATAACGAGTTGGACGTATGCATAACGTATTAGTAACGTACACAGAACGTTTCGATAACATATAGATAACTTATATCACGAATGCTGAGCGTGTTGTCGGCGTTCACAACCTATGGCCAATGATAGTCTAACTATGCATAGCGCGCGGCAGCGTATTGCCGACGATCACGTGGCGTAGCCTATTAAAAGGCTGCGGCACAACGATTCAAATCAAAACCGCAATAGACATCGAAGTGTCAAGCCGCTGTCACAACTTGACGTTTTAGCCAGCGTATGCCGACGAATGAAAAATTTGCCGAATACGCTGGCACACGTCGAATACTTATGGGTAAGTTTTGTATACGTTAAGAGCACGCTGAAGCACGCTGGCATACGTCGTAGTATGCCGAGTACGTCGACAAATTTTCAGCATGTTGAAAATTTTTCGACGTATGCCAGCATATGACGCACACGTTCCGCATACGCTGGCCAAAGTTGTAGGCACGTTACGCGATCGTTGACATACGTCGACACACGTTACTTGTAAGTTACTCATAAGTCAAAAAACACGTCGAGGTAACGTTTAGCGTACCCGAAACTTATTTCTAACCTATGAGTAACGTGCTTTGAACCTATGAGTAACGTGCTTTGAACTATGTGTAACGTATCTCCAACGCATATTGACGTATGTAGATGTATTTGACGTCTTCCGGACGACCACAGAACTTACTGAACATGTTACTAACTTACAGCTACCGTATAATGGCGTATTTGCAGCGTTTAGGGAATTGGTATATAAAAATTGGGTTCCCACAGGAGGAACCCGTCAGTGTTCCAGACTCCATGGTTTTTTTTTTTTTCTTCGGCATGACGATGATGTTGACACTTCGATTTCTAGTGCGGTTATGATTTAAATCGTTGAGCGCAGCCTATTAATTATATTATATTATAACCGCACTAGAAATCGAAGTGTCAACATCACCGTCATGCCGAAAAAAAAAACAAACAACAAACAAAAAAAACCATGGAGTCTGGAACACTGACGCTAAACATGACCTCGACGTGTTTCGACTTATGAGTAACTTACAAGTAACATGTGTCGACGTGTGTCAACGATCGCGTAACGTGCCTACAACTTATGGCCAGCGTATGCGGAACGTGTGAGTCATACGCTGGCATACGTCGAAAATTTCAAGCATGTTAAAATTTGTCGACGAGCTCGGCGTACTACGACGTATGCCAGCGTACTACGACGTATGCCAGCGTGCTCTTAACGTATACAAAACTTACCCATAACGTATTCGACATGTGTCAGCATTTTAGACAATTTTCATATACTCGGCATACGCTGGCTAAATCGTCAAGTGTGACAGGCCTTAATGGCAGGTTAAAAGTGTCTGACGAGCAGAACCAAGTCAGTGTAAATACACACACGGCGGAGGCGCAAACGGCCTCATTTAGCATACATACGTCATTTTGAATGTTTCTTGGGGAGAGGAGCGTCACAGCCCCGATGGTTGTTTTGGCCTTTGTCACAATCACAATCACAAGACTGGCTGATCGGCTTCATCCTGATGACTAAGACTGTAAGTTTATTCCACCTGATGTCAATCTTCATACCACATGCAGAACAGAGAACAAATAACCAGCACAGTTACAAAATATGTTTTTGTGATTACAAAATTTAGGCTCAGGAACCATTCCAACTTAAAACTACAGTACTTCAACAACGGCTGTTCAAGGTTGATGCAGACTTCCGATATACAAGGTGGCTTGAAAGTCGCTTACTTGTCCCAGGTAAAGCATAAATTCTTAAACTCTTTTAATATTCAGGCTTATTTAACTTACAAAAATTAAAGAGCCATTGTATCTATATGTCCTCCTCATACAACAGCGGGGGAGCATGGAGTGATCGTGAGGGAGTGAGGTGCGAGATATTTCGTCGGAGTAAAGTGACTTTCAGGCCACCTTGTAAAACTTTTTATTGCAAAATAAGTCAGTGTTGAAATTTTGTGCAGCGATATCGTTTTGAGGAATGATATCTTACCCTGAGCAGTTATACAAGAAGTTACATTCAACAGTGAAACCAACATGGTGGCCAAAACAGTCGTGCACATGTTGGGAACAGAGATGTATCATTAACTGTATCCATGTGATACGAATATCAAACCAGAATGAAATTACAGGATACCTTCTGCACAATTCGGTGATATGTGTCTTCTTCACTTAGCTGTGCGTATAGTAGTGCAGAATGCAGAGTTCAAATGGTGTGGAGTTCGAAGTGGCTGTGAAATGGCGAGCGATTTTGAGCACCATCACATACACTCGCCGTCACTAAAACAAAACATTAATGTTCTTTTTAATTCGCGTTCAAAAGGAACTTTTAGAGAAATCGCTGGATTATACGAGAAGTGAAATTGCGGAACAATTGGATGTCGGTGTTGGAAGAGTGGAAACAATCATTCATCCTCACGTGGAATTCAATAAGGTTAGTGTAAGGTGGAGACCAAAGGACCTCACTGTAATCAAATGGATATTTGTGGAGCCATTGCAAACAGAGCTCCGAGAGCACTACAAGAAGCAGGGAGATGATTTGTTGAGGAGGCTTACGATATAATGTTGATGAGACCGGGTCAATCATTCACACCAGAGTCAGAGTCAACGTGGATCAGCACGGAGTGAAAATGCTCATGATCCCCACCACGAAAAAACAAAGTGGAATTAAACGCTCAGCCAACAACCAGAACACTGAACAGAATAATGTTTTGGGACCTTAACGGGTTAATTCTTGTGAATTTCTGGCATGTGATAAAACGATCAATGCACCCATGGTTCAGTAATTTATTGCATCCACAATGAAGTGAGATGAGTAGTATGTTGATGGTGGTCAGGTACATGTCTCATGGCGTGACTTTACCGCATGGTGATTGTAATTAGTGGTCTTCCAGGGATGGCGCTCGATGTATCCACACTCACCCCCTGAGCTGTCGAGCCTGGGTTTGAATCTCTACTTGGCTATAAACTGTCATCCTGGTGTTTCACAGCCAGGGCAAGTTATCGACGTGTGTGCCATCCATGGGATGGGTGCAAAACTTGGCATCCCATCTGCTGGCATTTGCTGATGGATGTTAAAGATCCCACAGTGTCTTTTGCTAAGATAGTAGGTGAGCTATCGCCAGCACCCTGGCTAAGGTACATATTCCTGTTCCTGAATGACTGCTGAGAAGGCAATGCAAACCAGCCAGAATCCCCCTTACCAAGAAACTGTTTTGACAAAATCAATGCTCTATAAAGAATTTGGTACATCTCATCTCATCAGAAATAATAATTAATAAAGCCCCCACACAAATTAATGGAATGAAGTGATGATGATAGCAAGAGTAAAAGAGGAGGGTTGGTGAGTGTAAGATTTGCTTGGCTAAATAACATAACTCAATGAAAAAACAAAAGCAGTATGTTAAATAAAAAAAAGACTGAGAGCATACTCTCAAATTGTTCTCGTAACTTGTGCATCCTGGAGGAAAATGGGGAGTGTCGGAGACGCAATAGAGTGGAGGGAACAGAGGGGGGCTAGACTGGGGAGAGGTGTGGTGCCGCAAACCTGTTGGTGATGTGAAAGCAACAGGCCTTGTGTTTCGGACTCTTCGCAGGAAAAGTCAATAATGTTGAGAGTTTCAGATTCCTGAGAGAAGAGAGACAGAGAGAGAGAGAGAGAGAGAGAGAAGAGAGAGAGAGACAGAGAGAGAGAGAGAGAGAGAGAGAGAGACACACACACACACAGACACACACAGAGAGACACACAGAGAGACACACCACAGAGAGACAGACACAGAGAGACAGACACCGACATGAGATACTGGGATGTCAGCCTATAGGGAGAGCATCTACTCCTTTGAACTATGGACAAAGACCTTGTCGGATGAGTATTCAGATTTTTCAACAAATGACTTGGTACGATTAGAATGTCCAGTCTGTTACTAGCTTTCGAGGCTAGTATGGTTATATGGTCAGTCGCGGAAAGGTTGTGGTTGATGTAAGGCTGAAAAGTTCAAGAGATTGAACCTCTACCAGTGGATTGACCAAGGTATTAAATAGGTGATTTAATTTGACAATCTTTCTGGGGTGATTGGGTGAGGCTGATATTTTCCTGGATTGAAGGACATGTTGCAGTTATCAGAACAGCATCTAATCAATTCCAGATCAGCAGAGTGTGAAGCATTGAGCTACTGTCTGCCTGTCAACACATGTATAACACAATGTGCAGTCATCTCTAAAAAGGAAGAGAGGGTTCTGTAGAGCATCCGAAAGGTCGTTTATTTAGAAGAGTATAACAATGTGCCCCAAGACTGCAATGGAGCACTTCAGCCTCCTCTGGGAGAAGAGTGGTGGCATTGATAGCCAAGTGTTGATTCGTAAATAGAAGAGGCCAGAGAGCAGATATGAAGGCAGCCTTGTAAGCTGCAGGCAATGAGCTTGGCAAGCAGACAAAGTTGCTAACCTCTGTCAAATGCCCGAGACATGTTCGGGGAGATGGCCCTAACCTCCTGTTTAAGATTTAGGACCTCTGCCAATTACTGAGAGAGAAGCAACAGCATGTTGACAATTGAGTGCCCAGAAGGAACTGACAGTGATGATTCGAGATCAGGCTGTTTGAAAATAGGAAAGATGATATCAGATCGGGTGATAGAGTGAAAGTGCATGTTTAATAGATAAATAATAGCCAACTTAGATGCAGAAGCATGCCGATCATATGCAATGTACTCACTGTGGTATTGCATGACTTCTTCTTTAACAGACATAATTATACCACATTGATGTAGGGCTGGACAGAGGAAACTTGGACCAAGTCTTTGATGAACTGGCTGGTCAAGCCTGACATTCGAATAAGGCTAGAGCAGGAATTTAGAATTTGGCTCCAGTGTGGGTGATAGCTCTCCTACTCTTCGCGAAGGATTACCATGGGATCTTTAACATCCATCAACTAATGCAGCAGATGGACGCCCATTTAACGTCCATCCAAGAGACGGCACACACATTGATGAATCGCCCTGCCTGTTAAACACCGGAATGACAGTGTATAGCTGGGTTTGGATTCAAACCCAGGCTAGACAGCTTAGAGGTGAGTATGCATACCTCTCGGGCTGTCCTGCCAGCCCCGATAATACAAATATGTGAAAAAAAGCTTTGTCATGTAAATGGTTAAAAAGAGAAAACTCAGTCCCAATGTTGTGTCTCACTTTTGGGAGATGTGTGAAATAACTCTACTTATTCATAACCACAGCTGTTTGCAACTGAAAACTACAAAAGGAAAGTTCTGCAAAAGTTTGAAGCACAGTTGATGTGACATAAGTGCCGCAAAGTATCCTTGACAAGTAGGCCTACAATTCTTGCCTTCTCTACTTTGTATTACATGTACATGTTTCAAAAAGGACGAAAAGTGTTTATGATATTTTTAATGATACACGTTTTGGTTTCTGTCTCTGCACCTGTCTTTCCTCCTTTCGTCAGCTGCCTCTGATCGCGTGGCTGCTTTACTTCGAGTGCAAAGGAATATCTCTTTGCAGCGACGTTCTCCGACCTGTTTTAATACCAAGATGTGTTAGCTTTGAATACACTTGATTGCAGAAACCGATTTGAGCCTGGTATCGGATTTCAATTGGAGGACAGGGTGTCGTAGGTCGAGGGACGGCACGACAGTCCATTTGGAATGATGTGCACTCTGAGTTATCTGGGCCTGTATGTTTTTTCTCCCTTGGAGTACAGTCTTAACAAAACTGCCATTCGGGTATGGCACGAGCAGTGGTGCTGCTTTCAAGCATGCCATCCTTTCTATTGACATGCGATGCTATCTACCCAATTTAAACATTTAGGTTGCAGTGAAAGATACAAAATTATCTTTTGTATCATTTGGAAAAAAAAAAAAATGAAGCCATTATGTGTTGGTATCCTGGGTGAATTTCCTGCCTATAATATCAAATAAGGATATGCAAATATAAGGGTCTAGGCTATGGAGGAGCTGAATGTCAAAGGCGCAGGTTACCAAACTACCAAAGAATATGTGTTGGCTCAGTGGTTAGAGGTAGCGCTTGGGATCCAAGGGTCCTGAGTTCAAGCCCGTGGCACTGAATTAATACACACCAGGGGTTGAACTCAGCCTGTCATCTTCTGAGGTCGGCAATTGAGTACCAGCTTGCTGGGATATTTGAGCTATTCGAGGTCAGGAAAATCATCTATGGCAGCGGTAGATGAGGCACGAATTAGTGACTGCTAATATACTTGCAGAACGGTATGAAGTGCACTCCGCCTTAGGGGGGGGGGAACCGGTTCAAGCGAACACCGCGATCTACAATAGGACTGGCAACCACTGTAGATATTTCTGCCATCGAGAGGCAAAATGCGCCGAATTACGCTCGATCAGATGATGAAAGCATATGGAGCAGATGGATACACAAACAGAGGTGTATCAACTGGCTTGGAGAGGAACATAATGGGAAAGAGTGAGCACGGTAGAAAGAATCATGGATGTGCACAGGGTGAGCACATGAGGTCGTGATGAGAAGTGCACGTGAAAGACCAAAGTGAGGATGACACAACAGAAAGAAGTTAATAATCAATTATGGGGTATGTGTGCAAAGTCAGTGTAAAATGTAACTTAACTGGATAAAAAAATAATTAAATGATACATGCAGTTGTGGAGCATACATAAAGCAAAGACATGATCAGCAAATGGCATACTCAGCCTGACCCTTTCAGGTTTCTTTATATGTAATATATATATGCTATATCCTTGCATGAGAATTATTTTCTCTTGAACATCATAAGCAGAAATGGTCATGATGGACTTGAACGTACAATTTTTTTGTTTGCCTTGTATTTCTTGACGACATTGCTAAAGTTGTCTGGGCGAAGCAGCGTCTTTTTCAGAGAGGACAGTGTGTAATGAAATGACATTTCTTGCCGCTCTTAAGAATGCACATTACTTCCCATTCAGATCCCAGCATGCACTCAAGAGTCTGCCACGGCAAAATGTTCCGAATCGATGATTATGCAATACAATAGCAATTCGCCTGCAAGTGAAAAGAGGGAGAAAAAAAAATGTGTATGGTTTCGCTGCGATGATCCAATACCTCCAACAATGAAGCATGGCACCGGCAATACAATCACCTATTCATTGGAATGACAAGGTTGCTGCCACCAATTTTATTCCATTTCAAATAGTATCTCATTATCAGCCAAACACGGCTGTTGCTTGAGCACAAGCAGAATTTTGGTTCATAGCGGCTTTGTCTTTGACTCGAAAATAGCTGCTTATTCGTGTTCATTGACAACCTGCCATCGGACTTGTCCAGCTGATGTGTCATCTCTTATTCCCTTTAATTGTGCGTCGGTGAGCCGCTATTACTCCAGAAAAAAAATGAGAATATCTACAGCATCCAGCTAACGAATTTAGTGGCACATTTCAGGATTTGAGGGGAGGTGGTCACAGTACACCTGCTACTCATGACCATCAAAAACAAAACAAAATATACCTGTACGGCACTACTGTGTCGAAACAGGTGAGTGAAACAGGTCCACCCTCAGACTGGCAAGCAGCAGCTTCTTCGCTTCTCTGCAGATCTGGGTAAAATCACAAACTGGTCAACACGTGGAATGTGTCTTTCAATCCGGGCAAATCTAAACACTCTCACTTTGTCTCTCCGAAAGGACCGTTTGGAAACCCCCCCCCCCCCCCATCTACTTTCTCAAACAATCCTCTTGAAGAAGTTCCTTTCATTCAGGTTTCTGGGTCTCACTATCTGCATTATCTTTCCTGAGAAAGCCACATTTCCACCCTGGCATCCAAAGCCAGTTACCGACTGGGAACTCCTCCGTCGTGCAAAGTCCTTCCTCGGCACACCTGAGCTCCTGACCACATACAAAGCTTTCATCCACAGCCTGATGGAGTACTGCTCTCCACTCTGGGCTGGTGCTCCTGCCTCTCACCTTCACGCTGTAGAAACCAAGGCATTTAGGATCATTGGTATATCCTGCGGTGAGACTGACAGGTCTTCAAAACAGCCGTTCACCACCACCTCTTATCTTCCCCCATCCAAACCTCAATCTTTTCTATCTCTGTTAATCCACCCCAAAACCAACCTCCTTTCAAATCCCTGCTTTCCTTCCTGAAAGCCCTGTAGTGGCATCTTGTTTACTCCGTGTACCCTGCCCCATCCCTCTCCCTTCCACAGTTCTCCTAATGTCTCTGTTCCCCACTGTTTTGTCCTTCCCTCTCCCACCCCTCTTGTTTTCATGCTCCCTTTGTTATATGTTCTGTGTGTCAGCTCTCATACGAGCCTCGACAATGTATACAATATTTTTTTTTTTAAACCAAACTTGAACATGTAAGTCCATTTCACTGCAAAATACAATCACATTGTGCATCCTGTGATTTAAAAACAAAACATTTTCAGTGAATCACTGTTTTAAAGAACTACAAATTTTGGTCCAATAAAGGGATGTGTGGGGGAGCCGTACGGAGGGGGAGCGTTTGTCCAAAACCTTCAAAACCATCCTTGGTATTGACAACACATTCACAATTCCTTAATTTACCATCATTCTTGGGTTTCTAAGATGGTTTTATACCAAGGTGGCTCTTAATAAAGCAGGGCAGGCAATCTGCATGAGAGACTGGGCCAGTTACGCAGCCTTAGAGGCTCTTCCTTTAACCAAGGATACCAAGGAACCTTTACATTGCACATTAACAATGGCATTGTAAAACCATTAAGTGTGGTTTTCTTGCTTTTTATGTCTCCTGCTATTCAATTAAACTTCCCATATCATTCCTTAGAGGAAATGAAAGGGTTATATGAAATAAAAGTTTTCTGGTGAGGGAAAAGGAACAAGATGAGCAACTAAACAAAAAAAAGATAGCAAAAGAGGTGATCTCTAGGTTTGGAGAACAAAGCATTTTGTATATTTTAATATATTTGGGTCAAGGCTCATATAAGGGATAAAAGCCTAGTTTTTAATGATAGGATTAACACATAAAATAGCCGATTTTTTAAATTGGGAAGCACAATGTACAGCTTTCAATAATAAGCCATAAAAGAGCCTTTAATCTGAAAATTCAAAATACAATTAGAGAAGATGAATAGAAGCATCTGTTAATCATCATTGGTCACAATGTTGCCTTTCAATACTTCCAGTTATTCTGCAAGATTAATTATCTCTGAAATAGAAACAAAGGTCTGACTTTTATGAAGAGGTGTCAAGCAATAAGAATTCAAATTCATGGCTGATAATTGCAACCCATGCAGCATGATGGATATACTTTTGCAAGGAGCACAGTCAGAAATATCGATATAATGGGTCGTCTACATATTTTTGATGATCTACCCTTTCTTCCCACATGCCATAAATCCCTCGCCTTCCTTTACCCTTACTCTTATTGGTTCACGAAAAAATATTTTCACGAAAAAAATAAGTGACCACTATATTCGTTTATTGTTGTCTGTCTGTCTGTCTGTCTGTCTGTCCCGAGCATAGCCCCGTGGGTTTTGATCCGATCCTGATAAAATTTTGGTGGAGGTTTATATCATGATCTAGTTGTGTTTTCCTAGAGAATGGGCGTGGTGCGCCCATTATGGGCGGAGCCACGCCCAAAAACGTGTTTTTAGGGGTAGCCGATTTCAATTTGCATCTTCTCCTAGGGGGTTTGTCGAATCTGGCAGGGTTTCGGTATTTGGTTAGCCCAATGGCACCTGCATAGCCCACGAGAGCTCAGTTTTCATTTCGTCCCAAGGTCAAGGTCACAAGGTCACGAACTTAGAAAATGCGAATGTGTTTTTAGGGGTAGCCGATTTCAATGTGCATCTTCTCCTAGGGGTTGTCGAATCTGGCAGGGTTTCGGTATTTGGTTAGCCCAATGGCACCTGCATAGCCCCACCGGAGCTCGAGTTTTCATTTTCGTCCCAAGGTCAAGGTCACAAGGTCACGAACTTAGAAAATTGCGAATTTTGACGTAAAATCATACGACCGCCCAAACTTTGAGAGAGCTCGGATGACAATATTTTATGCATAATCTTGAGGTCATTCCCCACCTAAAGTCTTGAAACCATTTTGCTCATCTCGAACACCTTGCCCGTGGCGCCCCCTTCAAGTTTGTTTTTACGCTGATTTCATCAAAGTCTAGTTAATCCGAGGAGTGCGAAATGCCATATAGCCTATATGACGTTATATTGTTCCTGGAATGTTCCGGAGGAAGTTTTGCCACCAAAGGTCATAATCCTTGACCTTTGACCTTAAAGTTCACAAAGGTCAATTTTCAAAATTGTCGGAATCGATCCGGTTTCGACCTTCTTCGACGAACTAACTCCAATAAGCTATAGCACGTATCCTGTTTCCTTATTTTAATGTCCACAACATTGTTTTGTGACCTTTAAAGGTTATGCAAAGGTCAAATTTGAAAGTTGGTTGAACGAAAACCGGGTTTTCGACATTTTGCAGCTAATAACCTGTCACTCGTACCCACATCATGTTGATCATTTTTATAACTTGGTCAAAACATTATCACATTGTCTCATCCTTGACTTCCTGAAACAATCTACATCGTCAAAATACGCTCGTGAACCATCGTCGTCTTCAGACTTGTCTCCAATTTGAAATCTCAGCTCCCTCTTCTCCCATATCGCCAAATCTTCTGGCACCTCTCTACCCAACCACAATTTGTTACCTCCACCACCAAAGGTGGATGAAGCTTCTGTTTACACCCCTGTCTGTCTGTCTTTGAGCAAGCATATCTCAAAAAGTTATGGACAGATTCCGATGAAACTTGATGGACAGGTTGGGTGTGTAACAAAGATGAATTGATTCGATTTTGGTGAAGATCCGGATCCGGATTCAAATCTGAGATTTTTTTCAGCGATTGTTCACCATCGAGTAATACGGCCAAAAACTCCGAGACTGCCCTGTATAACACGACATCTCAAAATGTTATGGAGGATTCAGACGAATCTTCGTGGATGAGTTTTCGGAAGGTCCAAATGCAGATCCGGCAGGATACAAAACGTAAACTGTCAGCCTGCATTGGTGAGCACTCAACCAAATGCCATTCTCGTCTCACCGAAGGGTTGCAGGCTATTGCAATGTGTGTGTGTGTTGTGTGCCATGTATTTTCGCTTTAAATTTTTTTCTCTGAAACCGCTTCTCCAATCGATGCAAAATTTTTAAACATAGAGTGACTACGTGGAGAATATTTTAGTGAAAATGCTGATGTCATAGGTGACATGGTATGGCAGCTATATTGGATTAAAGGAAAAATTAGACATATTTTCTCTTAAACTGCTTAATGCTAAAAAAAAGTCTAAACTTTGCATATTGTCATAAACTCCCCATGGGGTATGTCGGGTGAAACAATGACATCACGATGAAGTGGTATTCCAAGCCATAATTGGTTGAATCAAAATCCTTGTTCAAAAAACCTGAAATTAAATATATTTGATCGACGACACAATGTGAGTGAAGAATTTAATTTATGACATCATTCAGTCACGTGGTTGGTGGCCATATTGGATTGAAAATGAAAGCAAAAAAAAAAAAAAAAAAATTCTCCAGAACCGCTTAACAGATCAATTTGAAATTTCAAACCATATGATTAACTAGCCATCGAGAATATAGTTTGAAGACTTTTTAATATTCACCTCAATGACGTAATTTAGCCTTAATGTGCACAAAAGTGGTTGTTAAATATCCTAATAGTTAATCAATAATCAACAAGTAAAAAAAGACATAAATATCATCGCCCCCGTTGTTTTAGTAATTTTGCTGAAGCAAATTAAAAGCTAGCCCATATTATGTACAATGAAAATGGTCGTCAGTCTATCAGTCGGCTTCTTGATCAGATCACAAAATAAAGTCAGGTGCAAGTGTATGTGTTCCATTGTGTACTGTGCTTGTGCCAAGTTTGAGCAAACTCGACCATGCATGCCAGAGAAATGGTTGGGGACACATTTTAAGCTAACAAAATGGCCGCCAGTCAGAGGTCTTGGAGCTTGATCTCGAAAAAAAAAGACATGCATATAAAAGCAACATCATTTCTTATCTGTGTGCCAAGTTTGTACAACATTGGTAAATGCTTCTCCGAAAATGGTGCGAGGACGTGTTTGACACCGGGATTTTTTTTACAACTAAAATGGCTGCTAGTCGGCCATCTTTGATCGCATCGTGAAACAAAATGACGTGCATATGTATACCATCATGTGTTGTCTTTGTGCCAAGTAGGAATTAAATCGTCAGTACATGTCTGAGACATGGTTCCGGATGCACGCACGCACACATGCATAGACACAAAAATGAGACCAAATCCATAAGCCCCCCATTTCGGACAAGGCCAACGGGGGTTAATAAAGCAAAAGATAATGGCATTGTAAGTGACAAAATAGGTTGCACGGATGATACGGATATGTGGGCAGAATAGCAGTGGGCCATGAGAGAGTAGCGTGTTCAGTTAACATGGTATTTTTGTCGGAATTGAGCGTTGCAAGTGAGACGATGTGCTCAACCGTGTGCCATTCAAGATTTTACAGTGATAGAAGGTTCACAAATGGAGCTTGTATATAAATAAAGTGCAGGATAAAAACACATTGCGTAGACATCAGTATACCTTAATATGAATTACAAGGACATTAGTAGCCAATGACAAATACCTGATAGTTACATGGGAATTGAACCCAAATTCCCAGCATCATGAGGTATCAATCAGTACACAGCATCCTCCCAATTTCCTTTTTAAATTTGTTCTCCCCAGTCCTCCCATTTTCTTCTGCTAAAAAAAAAAAGAGAAAAAAATATATATATTAAAGAAGAGAAGGCACTTCCAACCAAAAGTAAAACTAGATCTATCTCCGCATATTACATAAGCAAGAGCAGACCCGGGTCTCAGGCGACGTTTCACCAGCTTCACAGCCAGCTTCCTCAGGCCAAAAACCCCGTCTACTCCTTTGGATCTCAGGTAAACTCAGTCAATTGGACGTGGTCATATTTATTATATAATCCTAGCCACCTGGGTTTAGTTGATTCAGTGAGAGCTGATTGGCTATTCCCTATATTCACAGGTGAGAGATGTGGGTGAGTCTTTCTTTGTTATTAATATATTGATTGCTTTTGGCATTTACACATGGTACATGCTTTAGAGCCTCATTGGTATGCATTGTTGTCTGCACTGCGCTGATGATTTGCCAATAAGCGATAAATCTTCCAGCAGCTGAGGGGTGTGTAGCATTGGGATTCTCATGCGTGTATGATGTGAAACGTCTTTATAGCTGTGGAGGACCTCTAGAAAAGGGTTTGAAACAGTAAAGTGCTTACCTTGTGTAGGTTTTCTTGGTTGCTTTATGCAGCTTCTTCGGCAAGAAGAGCATGGGGATGTGTTCTGTCTATATTTATATATATATATATATATATATATATATTATATATATATATATATATATATATATATATATATATATATATATTATATATTACACAACGACACACACACACACATACACAAAACACACAACCCTCCTTGCACACATTGGAGTGTAATATATATCTTTGGTCATGATGCCTAAAATCTACACCAATTCCCATTTGTTTGAATTATTTACGCAATTTTCACATTGGTTTTGGTCCAATCTTGAGCAGTAATTGCAGTCGAACAAAATTTTATTAAAATCCCCAAATTGGAAGGCAACATAGTACCTTTCAGTGAGATTATAGGATTGGAAACGACTTAAGATGCTCACGCTTCACTTTCAGTAACAAGACGAAGAAAATTAGGATTGCTCATCATGAGAGAGCACCAGCAGCCCGTTCCGTGCACCCAATTGCTATCATCATGTGATGAAATGCTGAATAGGATCAGAGCTTAAAGCAGATTGGACACTTCTATAGAATTAGTGCCATAACTCGCTGAAATGATCGATAGGAAGACTCGTTCAATGATATGGTGAAGCTTCTCGTCTGGTGTCTTTTTCACTATCAATCTACAAGACAGGTATCCTCCACCATATAATACAAACTCCACATTGATTAATCACTTAAACGGGTAACTTCTCTAAAAAATTAAAATGCACTGGATTTGGCCAAAACGATTAAATATTATTACAATACAAGTTCATGGTTCCCTTTGTTGCTGAACACTGCTGTTTGCACGTGACAAGAAAAGAACATGGCGAGCATGAAATTTGTTATTGTGTGGGAACTGCTGCCCAGACAAAGAACTGCATTCTGAGATAACAAGCAATGTAACTGGTGTAACAGGATATCCAAGAAGACAACCTCTTTTCACATGCAGTGTTAGGTAAGAATTGTAATATCGTCAGGGTGCCTTGGCGCCAACACGCCTACTCTTGACGACATACACCATGGGATATTTAACGTTCCACCAACCAGTGCGAACAGATGGTCCTCCAGCTTAACAACCTTCCAAAATGGACGCACACACATTGATGAATCACCCTACATGCGAAACACCACGGTGAAATTTATTGCTCGGTTCAGGATTTGAACCCAATCTAGACAGCTCAAGGGCAAGTGCACATCCCTGTATGCTCTTATACCTGCCCGATACTAGAAGCATCATTTACTGAAAAGAAAGGCATCAAACATCCAATATTCGTATTATTGATAAATATTCAAATGTTTCCAACCCAATGAAGGAAAACAGATGAAGACACGAATTGTATAATCATGTACTATGAGGAAATGGTAAAGCTAGTTGAGATAAGCACACTGCATTATGCTATGTTAATATTTCATTCGGAACTTAATTTGATGGCCTATGGTTTATATTTATTATATTATTAGCAGAGACACAGCAATGTTTAACAAGTTTAAATATTCTTCATTGGATTACTTTAAAATGGAATGTAAAAGCAGACTGCTTCTTTTTTAAACTCACAAAAAAACAAAACACAGCGCATATTGAACTTCGAGGAATAAATAAAATTATATGTAATTAAAATAAAACCAAACATATTGCTTGCTGTTATGTACCAAAACTACATTGCACAGCCGGCTCCTCCCAATTCCATATCCAGACATGCATGACGTTCATCGCCTTGCCCCGAAGGAGGGGAAGGTACTCAGTTTTACTCGTTTCTTGTTTTGGTCCGGGCATATTCTCAGCCTCCTTTTAGCCCTATCAAGCCCCGGTTCCAAATTTTGGTCACCGGTATCAAATTAGGGGAGAATGCTCATGGTGTTTTTTGGATGAAGGTATAACCCCTAGAGTTGGAAAAATGTGATAGCATTGTGCGGTGCAGCTTTATGGGAGTTATCCCCCTTTTTCCAAAAGCTGGCCCAAAATGCCGAATACCCTATATATAGCAGATTAGACCACCTGAGCAGTGATTTATGTGTCTACGACTAGGTTTTGGGGTTCAAGATATATCATTTCTGTATTTACCTAAAATTTTTGATCAGCTTAATATTAAAATTCAGATGGCCGCCAAAAATGGCTGCAGGACACATATTTAACATGACCGCCGTTTAAGTCCTAGAACAGTTACGACAGTGATTTTGTGTTACATTTCCAATCATTTAGGTAATACAGAAATGTTATATTCCAACTGTAGTGAAATGTAACATGATGGACTTAATACTCATCATTTACTGTCAATAATTACTGTTCATCGGCATCCACATCGTCATCCTCGTCCGTACTCTCCACATCATCTGATTGAACCGAGTTTCTCGCAGTCTGACAGTTTTCACATATCAGTGCCACTTAGTCCATTTGCCAGACATACACAATTTGCAGCGTACACTTCTTGAACATTTGCAGGCCAGTAGGCCCAAGATAGCCTCAGGTGCTGGCTGACCATCCATCACAATCCACTACCATTAATTTCTCGGTCATTCCATGTCAATTTTCACCCTCTGCCAATGCGGACTTGGTACACCTGGGTCTTGTTTCAAGACATCTTCTCCATATTCCAGCCTGGTAGTTTGCCCTTGTGCATGTTTGACTAAGCAGTCCCTGCAGGGTGGAAGCTGCATGACTCTCTATCTCACCTTTCTTAACACCAGAACAAGTTGTACCTGAGATCATTGACCTGTGTGAATGCTCTTTGGTGCCATAGAGGAGACATGCTTGGACACACTCTAATTTGCTTCATCAGTTCTGAGGAGAGGTCCCATTCCTGGTCCCAACTCTGTTGAATGTGTTCTGATTTCCCTGTTGTGGTCACTAATTTTAGGCACTTGCCTTCCCTTTACCTTGCGAAAGCTACTGTTAGGTGTTCACATCCAGTGTATGCATGTATACGCCAATAAGGCCTCTGCCAGACATCTATGCCACAGTGTGCAGCGACTTTCCGAATTGTCAAACTATCTAGTTCTGGTTCTAGTTCCACATTTCTGGAATAACTGAGCTCCTATCTTGTCATGAATGCCAAACACATGATAAGACATCTGTGTCTCTGCGCATATCACTACAGCCTTGTGCCCTCTCTAGCAGCATGGACAGCTGGGAAAAGTAGGCGCCATCTGCTTCCTCCTGCTGGTACTGAGATCTGTACCTCTTCACGCCCTGTGATGTAATTACTGTTAGCATTTGTCATCTACAGTACATACAGAATCTTTCTCATGTAGTTTCTCTACTGTACACTGGCTCCTACCATTCACTGACATGAAGCTAATAAGGACTGGTTTGTTAGTGTATCCTGTGCAGGAAACTTCTCCATTGCCTCACAATCTGTGCCGCTGTGTTACCTGCAGCTGGTGTCAGCTCTTCACCTCGTGCCGACTCTCATCTCTCCCT
>CM068954.1:169904947-169942782 GCA_035128595.1 Eptatretus atami | reverse complement strand
AACGCTGTGTACGCTGAACTATTGATGTTTTTTTCCAGTTTTGGACGTATTCATAACGAGTTGGACGTATGCATAACGTATTAGTAACGTACACAGAACGTTTCGATAACATATAGATAACTTATATTCAACGAATGCTGAGCGTGTTGTCGGCGTTCACAACCTATGCCCAATGATAGTCTAACTTATGCATAGCCGCGGCAGCGTATTGCCGACGATCACGTGGCGTAGCCTATTAAAAGGCTGCGGCACAACGATTCAAATCATAACCGCAATAGACATCGAAGTGTCAAGCCGCTGTTCACACCTTGACGTTTAGCCAGCGTATGCCGACGAATGAAAAATTGCCGAATACGCTGGCACACGTCGAATACGTTATGGGTAAGTTTTGTATACGTTAAGAGCACGCTGAAGCACGCTGGCATACGTCGTAGTATGCCGAGTACGTCGACAAATTTTCAGCATGTTGAAAATTTTTCGACGTATGCCAGCATATGACGCACACGTTCCGCATACGCTGGCCATAGTGTAGGCACGTTACGCGATCGTTGACATACGTCGACACACGTTACTTGTAAGTTACTCATAAGTCAAAAAACACGTCGAGGTAACGTTTAGCGTACCCGAAACTTATTTCTAACCTATGAAGTAACGTGCTTTGAACCTATAGAGTAAACGTGTTTGAACCTATGTGTAACGTATCTCCAACGCATATTGACGTATGTAGATGTATTTGACGTCTTCCGGACGACCACAGAACTTACTGAACATGTTACTAACTTACAGCTACCGTATAATGGCGTATTTGCAGCGTTTAGGGAATTGGTATATAAAAATTGGGTTCCCACAGGAGGGACCCGTCAGTGTTCCAGAACCATGGTTTTTTTTTTTTTCTTCGGCATGACGATGATGTTGACACTTCGATTTCTAGTGCGGTTATGATTTAAATCGTGAGCGCAGCCTATTAATTATATTATATTATAACCGCACTAGAAATCGAAGTGTCAACATTCACCGTTCATGCCGAAAAAAAAAAACAAACAACAAACAAAAAACCATGGAGTCTGGAACACTGACGCAAACATGACCTCGACGTGTTTCGACTTATGAGTAACTTACAAGTAACATGTGTCGACGTGTGTCAACGATCGCGTAACGTGCCTACAACTTATGGCCAGCGTATGCGGAACGTGTGAGTCATACGCTGGCATACGTCCGAAAATTTCAAGCATGTTAAAATTTGTCGACGAGCTCGGCGTACTACGACGTATGCCAGCGTACTACGACGTATGCCAGCGTGCTCTTAACGTATACAAAACTTACCCATAACGTTCGACATTGTGTCAGCATTTTAGACAATTTTCATTACCTTTCGGCATAACGCTGGCTAAATCGTCAAGTGGTGACAGAGCCTTAATGGCAGGTTAAAAGTGCTCTGACGAGCAGAACCAAGTCAGTGTAAATACACACACGGCGGAGGCGCAAACGCCTCATTTAGCATACAACGTCATTTTGAATGTTTCTTGGGGAGAGGAGCGTCACAGCCCCGATGGTTTGTTTGGCCTTTGTCACAATCACATCACAAGACTGGCTGATCGGCTTCATCCTGATGACTAAGACTGTAAGTTTATTCCACCTGATGTCAATCTTCATACCACATGCAGAACAGAGAACCAAATAACCAGCACAGTTACAAAATATGTTTTTGTGATTTACAAAATTTAGGCTCAGGAACAACATTCCAACTTAAAAACTACAGTACTTCAACAACGGCTGTTCAAGGTTGATGCAGACTTCCGATTATACAAGGTGGCTTGAAAAGCGCTTACTTGTCCCAGGTAAAGCATAAATTCTAAACTCTTTTAATATTCAGGCTTATTATACTACAAAAATTTAATGAGCCATTGTATCTATATGTCCTCCTCATACAACAGCGG
Organism: Eptatretus atami; assembly: GCA_035128595.1. Lineage (NCBI taxonomy): Eukaryota > Metazoa > Chordata > Myxini > Myxiniformes > Myxinidae > Eptatretus > Eptatretus atami. The sequence goes on along the minus strand of CM068954.1, from coordinate 169,940,845 downwards.
GGGGAGCATGGAGTGATCGTGAGGGAGTGAGGTGCCCGAGATATTTTCGTCGGAAGTAAAGTGACTTTCAGGCCACCTTGTAAAACTTTTATTGCAAAAATAAGTCAGTGTTGAAATTTTGTGCAGCGATATCGTTTTGAGGAATGATATCTTACCCTGAGCAGTTATACAAGAAGTTACATTCAACAGTGAAACCAACATGGTGGCCAAAACAGTGTGTCACATGTTGGGAACAGAGATGTATCATTAACTGATTCCATGTGATACGAATATCAAACCAGATTGAAATTACAGGATACCTTCTGCAACAATTCGGTGATATGTGTCTTCTTCACTTAGCTGTCGTATAGTAGTGCAGAATGCAGAGTTCAAATGGTGTGGAGTTCGAAGTGGCTGTGAAATGGCGAGCGATTTGAGCACCATCACATACACTCGCCGTCACTAAAACAAAACATTAATGTTCTTTTAATTCGCGTTCAAAAGGAACTTTTAGAGAATCGCTGGATTATACGAGAAGTGAAATTGCGGAACAATTGGATGTCGGTGTTGGAAGAGTGGAAACAATCATTCATCCTCACGTGGAATTCAATAAGGTTAGTGTAAGGTGGAGACCAAAGGACCTCACGTTAATCAAATGGATATTTGTGGAAGCCATTGCCAAACAGAGCTCCGAGAGCACTACAAGAGCAGGGAGATGATTTGTTGAGGAGGCTTACGATATAATGTGATGAGACCGGGTCAATCATTTCACACCAGAGTCAGAGCAACGTGGATCAGCACGGAAGTGAAAATGCTCATATCCCCACACGAAAAACAAAGTGGAATTAAACGCTCAGCCAAACAACCAGAACACTGAACAGAATAATGTTTTGGGACCTTAACGGGTTAATTCTTGTGAATTTCTGGCATGTGATAAAACGATCAATGCACCCATGGTTCAGTAATTTATTGCATCCACAATGAAGTGAGATGAGTAGTATGTTGATGGTGGTCAGGTACATGTCTCATGGCGTTTACTTTACCGCATTGGTGATTGTAATTAGTGGTCTTCCAGGATGGCCTCGATGTATCCACACTCACCCCCTGAGCTTGTCGAGCCTGGGTTTGAATCTCTACTTGGCTATAAACTGTCATCCTGGTGTTTCACAGCCAGGGCAAGTATCGACGTGTGTGCCATCCATGGGATGGGTGCAAAACTTGGCATCCCATCTGCTGGCATTTGCTGATGGATGTTAAAGATCCCACAGTGTCTTTTGCTAAGAAGTAGGTGAGCTATCGCCAGCACCCTGGCTAAGGTACATATTCCTGTTCCTGAATGACTGCTGAGAAGGCAAGGCAACCAGCCAGAATCCCCCTTACCAAAGAAACTGTTTTGACAAAATCAATGCTCTATAAAGAATTTGGTACATCTCATCTCATCAGAAATAATAATTAATAAAGCCCCCACACAAATTAATGGAATGAAGTGATGATGTATATTGCAAGAGTAAAAGAGGGGTTGGTGAGTGTAAGATTTGCCTTGGCTAAATAACATAACTCAAATGAAAAACAAAAGCAGTATGTAGGAAATAATAAAAAGACTGAGAGCATACTCTCAAATTGTTCTCGTGTGAACTTGTGCATCCTGGAGGAAACTGGGGAGTGTCGGAGAGCCTCAATAGGTGGAGGAACAGAGGGGGGCTAGACTGGGGAGAGGTTGGTGCCGCAAACCTGTTGGTGATGTGAAAGCAACAGGCCTTGTGTTTCGGACTCTTCGCAGGGAAAAGTCAATAATGTTAGAGTTTCAGATTCCTGAGAGAGAGAGAACAGAGAGAGAGAGAGAGAGAGAGAGAGAGAGAGAGAGAGACAGAGAGAGAGAGAGAGAGGAGAGAGAGACCACACACACACAGACACACACAGAGAGACACACAGAGAGACACACACAGAGAGACAGACACAGAGAGACAGACACCGACATGAGATACTGGGATGTCAGCCTATAGGGAGAGCATCTACTCCTTTGAACTATGGACAAAGACCTTGTCGGATGAGTATTTCAGATTTTTTTCAACAAATGACTTGGTACGATTAGAATGTCCAGTCTGTTACTAGCTTTCGAGGCTAGTATGGTTATATGGTCAGTCCGGGAAAGTTGTGGTTGATGTAAGGCTGAAAAGTTCAAGAGATTGAACCTCTACCAGTGGATTGACCAAGGTATTAAATAGGTGATTTATTTGACAATCTTTCTGGGGTGATAGGGTGAGGCTGATATTTTCCTGGATTGAAGGACATGTTGCAGTTATCAGAACAGCATCTAATCAATTCCAGATCAGCAGAGTGTGAAGCATTGAGCTACTGTCTGCCTGTCAACAACATTGTATAACACAATGTGCAGTCATCTCTAAAAAGGAAGAGAGGGTTCTGTAGAGCATCCGAAAGGTCGTTTATGTAGAAGAGGTATAACAATGTGCCCCAAGACTGCAATGGAGCACTTCAGCCTCCTCTGGGAGAAGATGTGGTTGCATTGATAGCCAAGTGTTGATTCGTAAATAGAAGAGGCCAGAGAGCCAGATATGAAGGCAGCCTTGTAAGCTGCAGGCAATGAGCTTGGCAAGCAGACAAAGTTGCTAACCTCTGTCAAATGCCCGAGACATGTTCGGGGAGATGGCCCTAACCTCCTGTTTAAGATTTAGGACCTCTGCCAATTACTGAGAGAGAAGCAACAGCAGTTGACAATTGAGTGCCCAGAATGAACTGACAGTGATGATTCGAGATCAGGCTGTTTGAAAATAGGAAAGATGATATCAGATGCGGTGATGAGTGAAAGTGCATGTTTAATAGATAAATAATAGCCAACTTAGGATGCAGAAGCATGCCGATCATATGCAATGTACTCACTGTGGTATTGCATGACTTCTTCTTTAACAGACATAATTATTACCACATTGATGTAGGGCTGGACAGAGGAAACTTGGACCAAGTCTTTGATGAACTGGCTGGTCAAGCCTGACATTCGAATAAGGCTAGAGCAGGAATTAGAATTTGGCTCCAGTGTGGGTGATAGCTCTCCTACTCTTCGCGAAGGATACCATGGGTCTTTAACATCCATCAACTAATGCAGCAGATGGACGCCCATTTAACGTCCATCCAAGAGACGCACACACATTGATGAATCGCCCTGCCTGTGAAAACACCGAATGACAGTGTATAGCTGGGTTTGGATTCAAACCCAGGCTAGACAGCTTAGAGGTGAGTATGCATAACCTCTCGGGCTGTCCTGCCAGCCCCGATAATACAAATATGTGAAAAAAAGCTTTGTCATGTAAATGGTTAAAAAGAGAAAACTCAGTCCCAATGTTGTGTTCTCACTTTTGGGAGATGTGTGAAATAACTCTACTTATTCATAACCACAGCTGTTTGCAACTGAAACTACAAAAGGAAAGTTCTGCAAAAGTTTTGAAGCACAGTTGATGTGACATAAGTGCCGCAAAGTATCCTTGACAAGTAGGCCTACAATTCTTGCCTTCTCTACTTTGTAGTTACATGTACAGTTCAAAAGGACGAAAAGTGTTTATTGATATTTTAATGATACACGTTTTGGTTTCTGTCTCTGCACCTGTCTTTCCTCCTTTCGTCAGCTGCCTCTGATCGCGTGGCTGCTTTACTTCGAGTGCAAAGGAATATCTCTTTGCAGCGACGTTCTCCGACCTGTTTTAATACCCAAGATGTGTTAGCTTTGAATACACTTGATTGCAGAAACCGATTTGAGCCTGGTTCGGATTTCAATTGGAGGACAGGGGTGTCGTAGGTCGAGGGACGGCACGACAGTCCATTTGGATGATGTGCACCTCTGAGTTATCTGGGCCTGTATGTTTTTTCTCCCTTGGAGTACAGTCTTAACAAAACTGCCATTCGGGTATGGCACGACAGTGGGTGCTGCTTCAAGCATGCCATCCTTTCTATTGACATGCGATGCTATCTACCCAATTTAAACATTTAGGTTGCAGTGAAAGATACAAAATTATCTTTTGTATCATTTGGAAAAAAAAAAAAATGAAGCCATTATGTGTTGGTATCCTGGGTGAATTTCCTGCCTAAAATCAAATAAGGATATGCAAATATAAGGTCTAGGCTCATGGAGGAGCTGAATGTCAAAGGCTGCAGGTTTACAAATACCAAAGCAATATGTGTTGGCTCAGTGGTTAGGGTAGCGCTTGGATGCCAAGGGTCCTGAGTTCAAGTCCGTGGCACTGAATTATACACACCAGGAGGTGACTCAGCCTGTCATCTTCTGAGGTCGGCCAATTGAGTACCAGCTTGCTGGGATATTTGAGCTATTCGAGGTCAGAAAATCATCTATGGCAGCGGTAGATGAGGCACGAATTAGTGACTGCTAATATACTTGCAGAACGGTATGAAGTGCACTCGCCTTAGGGGGGGGGGACCGGTTCAAGCGAACACCGCGATCTACAATAGGACTGCAACCACTGTAGATATTTCTGCCATCGAGAGGCAAAATGCCGAATTACGCTCGATCAGATGATGAAAGCATATGGAGCAGATGGATACACAAACAGAGGTGTATTCAACTGGCTTGGAAGGAACATAATGGGAAAGAGTGAGCACGTGGTAGAAGAGAATCATGGATGTGCACAGGGTGAGCACATGAGGTCGTGATGAGAAGTGCACGTGAAAGACCAAAGTGAGATGACACAACAGAAAGAAGTTAATAATCAATTATGGGGTATGTGTGCAAAGTCAGTGGTAAAAATGTAACTTAACTGGATAAAAAAATAATTAAATGATACATGCAGTTGTGGAGCATACATTAAAGCAAAGACATGATCAGCCAAATGGCATACTCAGCCTGACCCTTTCAGGTTTCTTTATATGTAATATATATATGCTATATCCTTGCATGAGAATTATTTTCTCTTGAACACATAAAAGCAGAATGGTCATGATGGACTTGAACGTACAATTTTTTTGTTTGCCTTGTATTCTGACGACATTGCTAAAAGTTGTCTGGGCGAAGCAGCGTCTTTTTCAGAAAGAGGACAGTGTGTAATGAAATGACATTCTTGCCGCTCTTAAGAATGCACATTACTTCCCATTCAGATCCCAGCATGCACTCAAGAGTCTGCCACGGCAAAATGTTCCGAATCATGATTATGCAATACAATAGCAATTCGCCTGCAAGTGAAAAGAGGGAGAAAAAAAAATGTGTATGGTTTCGTGCTGATCAATACCTCCAACAATGAAGCATGGGCACCGGCAATACAATCACCTATTCATTGGAATGACAAGGTTGCTGCCACCATTTTATTCCATTTCAAATAGTATCTCATTATCAGCCAAACACGGCTGTTGCTTTGAGCACAAGCAGAATTTTGGTTCATAGCGGCTTTGTCTTTGACTCGAAAATAGCTGCTTATTCGTGTTCATTGACAACCTGCCATCGACTTGTCCAGCTGATGTTCATCTCTTATTCCTTTAATTGTGCGTCGGTGAGCCGCTATTACTCCAGAAAAAAAATGAGAATATCTACAGCATCCAGCTAACGAATTTAGTGGCACATTTCAGGATTTGAGGGGAGGTGGTACAGTACACCTGCTACTCATGACCATCAAAACAAACAAAATATACCTGTACGGCACTACTGTGTCGAAACAGGTGAGTGAAACAGGTCCACCTCAACTGGCAAGCAGCAGCTTCTTCGCTTCTCTGCAGATCTGGGGTAAAATCACAAACTGGTCAACACGTGGAATGTGTCTTTTCAATCCGGGCAAATCTAAACACTCTCACTTTGTCTCTCCGAAAGGACCGTTTGGAAAACCCCCCCCCCCCCCCATCTACTTTCTCAACAATCCTCTTGAAGAAGTCCTTTCATTCAGGTTTCTGGGTCTCACTATCTGCATTATCTTTCCTGAGAAAGACATTTCCACCCTGGCATCCAAAGCCAGTTACCGAACTGGGAATCCTCCGTCGTGCAAAGTCCTTCCTCGGCACACCTGAGCTCCTGACCACATACAAAGCTTTCATCCACAGCCTGATGGAGTACTGCTCTCCACTCTGGGCTGGTGCTCCTGCCTCTCACCTTCACGCTGTAGAAACCAAGGCATTTAGGATCATTGGTATATCCGCGTGAGACTGACAGGTCTTCAAAACAGCCGTCACCACCACCTCTTATCTTCCCCCATCCAAACCTCAATCTTTTCTATCTCTGTTAATCCCACCCCAAAACCAACCTCCTTTCAAATTCCCTGCTTTCCTCCTGAAAGCCCTGTAGTGGCCATCTTGTTTACTCCGTGTACCCTGCCCCATCCCTCTCCCTTCCACAGTTCTCCTAATGTCTCTGTTCCCCACTGTTTTGTCCTTCCCTCTCCCACCCCTCTTGTTTTCATGCTCCCTTTGTTATATGTTCTGTGTGTCAGCTCTCATACGAGCCTCGACAATGTATACAATTTTTTTTTTTTTTAACAAACTTGGAACATGTAAGTCCATTTCACTGCAAAATACAATCACATTGTGCATCCTGTGATTTAAAAACAAAACATTTTCAGTGAATCACTGTGTTTAAAGAACTACAAATTTTGGTCCAATAAAGGGATGTGTGGGGGAGCCGTACGGAGGTGGGGAGCGTTTGTCCAAACCTTCAAACCATCCTTGGTATTGACAACACATTCACAATTCCTTAATTTACCATCATTCTTTGGGTTTCTAAGATGGTTTTATACCAAGGTGGCTCTTAATAAAGCAGGGCAGGCAATCTGCATGAGAGACTGGGCCAGTTACGCAGCCTTAGAGGCTCTTCCTTTAACCAAGGATACCAAGGGAACCTTTACATTGCACATTAACAATGGCATTGTAAAACCATTAAGTGTGGTTTTCTTGCTTTTTATGTCTCCTGTATTCAATTAAACTTTCCATATCATTCCTTAGAGGAAATGAAAGGGTATATGAAATAAAAGTTTCTGGTGAGGAAAAGGAACAAGATGAGCAACTAAACAAAAAAAAGATAGCAAAAGAGGTGATCTCTAGGTTTGGAGAACAAAGCATTTTGTATATTTTAATATATTTGGGTCAAGGCTCATATAAGGGATATAAAGCCTAGTTTTTAATGATAGGATTAACACATAAAATAGCCGATTTTTTAATTGGGAAGCACAATGTACAGCTTTCAATAATAAGCCATAAAGAGCCTTTAATCTGAAAATTTCAAAATACAATTAGAGAAGATGAATAGAGCATCTGTTAATCATCATTGGTCACAATGTTGCCTTTCAATACTTCCAGTTATTCTGCAAGATTAATTATCTCTGATATAAAACAAAGGTCTGACTTTTATGAAGAGGTGTTCAGCAATAAGAATTCAAATTCATGGCTGATAATTGCAACCCATGCAGCATGATGGATATACTTTTGCAAGGAGCACAGTCAGAAATATCGATATAATGGGTCGTCTACATATTTTTGATGATCTACCCTTCTTCCCACATGCCATAAATCCACTCGCCTTCCTTTACCCTTACTCTTATTGGTTCACGAAAAATATTTTCACGAAAAAAATAAGTGACCACTATATTCGTTATTGTTGTCTGTCTGTCTGTCTGTCTGTCTGTCCGAGCATAGCCCCGTGGGTTTTGATCCGATCCTGATAAAATTTTGGTGGGAGGTTATATATCATGATCTAGTTGTGTTTTCCTGAGAATGGGCGTGGTGCGCCCATATGTGCGGAGCCACGCCCAAAAAACGTGTTTTTTAGGGGGTAGCCGATTTCAATTTGCATCTTCTCCCTAGGGGGTTTGTCTAATCTGGCGGGTTTCGGTATTTGGTTAGCCCAATTGGCACCTGCATAGCCCACGGAGCTCGAGTTTTCATTTTCGTCCCAAGGTCAAGGTCACAAGGTCACGAACTTAGAAAATTGCAGAATTGTTTTTAGGGGTAGCCGATTTCAATGTGCATCTTCTCCTAGGGGGTGTCGAATCTGGCAGGGGTTCGGTATTTGGTTAGCCCAATGGCACCTGCATAGCCCCACGGAGCTCGAGTTTTCATTTTCGTCCCAAGGTCAAGGTCACAAGTCACGAACTTAGAAAATTGCGAATTTTGACGTAAAAATCATACGACCGCCCAAACTTTGAGAGCTCGGATGACCAATTTTTTTATGCATAATCTTGAGGTCATTCCCCACCTAAAGTCTTGAAACCATTTTGCTCTATCTCGAACACCTTGCCCGTGGCGCCCCCTTCAAGTTTGTTTTTACGCTGATTTCATCAAAGTCTAGTTAATCCGAGGAGTGCGAAATGCCATATAGCCTATATGACGTTATATTGTTCCTGGAATGTTCCGGAGGAAGTTTTGCCACCAAAGGTCATAATCCTTGACCTTTGACCTTTAAAGTTCACAAAGGTCAAATTTTCAAAATTGTCGGAATCGATCCGGGTTTCGACCTTCTTCGACGAACTAACTCCAATAAGCTATAGCACGTATCCTGTTTCCTTATTTTAATGTCCACAACATTGTTTTGTGACCTTTAAAGGTTATGCAAAGGTCAAATTTGAAATGTTGTTGAACGAAAACCGGGTTTTCGACATTTTGCAGCTAATAACCTGTCACTCGTACCACATCATTTTGATCATTTTTTATAACTTGGTCAAAACATTTCACATTGTCTCATCCTTGACTTTCTGAAACAATCTACATCGTCAAAATACCGCTCGTGAACCATCGTCGTCTTCAGACTTGTCTCCAATTTGAAATCTCAGCTCCCTCTTCTCCCATATCGCCAAATCTTCTGGCACCTCTCTAACCCAACCACAATTTGTTACCTCCACCACCAAAGGTGGATGAAGCTTCTGTTTACACCCCTGTCTGTCTGTCTTTGAGCAGCATATCTCAAAAAGTTATGGACAGATTCCGATGAAACTTGATGGACAGGTTGGGTGTGTAACAAAGATGAATTGATTCGATTTTGGTGAAGATCCGGATCCGGATTCAAATCTGAGATTTTTTTCAGCGATTGTTCACCATCGAGTAATACGGCCAAAAACTCGAGGACTGCCCTGTATAACACGACATCTCAAAATGTTATGGAGGATTCAGACGAATCTTCGTGGATGAGTTTTCGGAAGGTCCAAATGCAGATCCGGCAGGATACAAAACGTAAACTGTCAGCCTGGCATTGGTGAGCACTCAACCAAATGCCATTCTCGTCTCACCGAAGGGGTTGGAGCTATTGCAATGTGTGTGTGTGTGTGTGCCATGTATTTTCGCTTTAAATTTTTTTCTCTGAAACCGCTTCTCCAATCGATTGCAAAAAATTTTTAAACATAGGAGTGACTACGTGGAGATATTTTAGTGAAAATGCTGATGTCATAGGCTGACATGGTATGGCAGCTATATTGGATTAAAGGAAAAATTAGACATATTTTCTCTTAAACTGCTTAATGCTAAAAAAAAGTCTAAACTTTGCATATGTCATAAACTCCCCATGGGGTATGTCGGGTGATAAACAATGACATCATACGATGAAGTGGTATTCCAGCCATAATTGGTTGAATCAAAATCCTTGTTCAAAAAACCTGAAATTAAATATATTGATCGACGACACAATGTGAGTGAAGAAATTTAATTTATGACATCATTCAGTCACGTGGTCTGGTGGCCATATTGGATTGAAAATGAAAGCAAAAAAAAAAAAAAAAAAATTCTCCAGAACCGCTTAACAGATCAATTTGAAATTTCAAACCATATGATTAACTAGCCATCGAGAATATAGTTTGAAGACTTTTTAATATTCACCTTCAATGACGTAATTTAGCCTTAATGTGCACAAAAGTGGTTGTTAAATATCCTAATAGTTAATCAATAATCAACAAGTAAAAAAAGACATAAATATCATCGCCCCCGTTGTTTTAGTTAATTTTGCTGAAGCAAATTAAAAGGCTAGCCCATATTTATGTACAATGAAAATGGTCGTCAGTCTATCAGTCGGCTTCTTGATCAGATCACAAAATAAAGTCAGGTGCAAGTGTATGTGTTGCCATTGTGTACTGTGCTTGTGCCAAGTTTGAGCAAACTCGACCATGCATGCCAGAGAAATGGTTGGGGACACATTTAATGTAACAAAATGGCCGCCAGTCAGAGGTCTTGGAGCTTGATTCTCGAAAAAAAAAGACATGCATATAAAAGCAATCATTTCTTATCTGTGTGCCAAGTTTGTACAACATTGGTAAATGCTTCTCCGAGAAATGGTGCGAGGACGTGTTTGACACCGGGATTTTTTTTACAACTAAAATGGCTGCTAGTCGGCCATCTTTGATCGCATCGTGAAACAAAAATGACGTGCATATGTATACCATCATGTTGTCTTTGTGCCAAGTACGAATTAAATCGTCAGTACATGTCTGAGACATGGTTGCGGATGCACGCACGCACACATGCATAGACACAAAAATTGAGACCAAATCCATAAGCCCCCCATTTCGGCCAAGGCCAACGGGGGTTAATAAAGCAAAAGATAATGGCATTGTAAGTGACAAAATAGGTGCACGGATGATACGGATATGTGGGCCAGAATAGCAGTGGGCCATGAGAGTAGCGTGTTCAGTTAACAATGGTATTTTTGTCGGAATGAGCGTTGCAAGTGAGACGATGTGCTCAACCGGTGTGCCATTCAAGATTTTACAGTGATAGAAGGTTCACAATGGAGCTTGATTATATAATAAAGTGCAGGATAAAAACACATTGCGTAGACATCAGTATACCTTAATATGAATTACAAGGACTTAGTAGCCAATGACAAATACCTGTAGTTACATGGGAATTGAACCCAAATTCCCAGCATCATGAGGTATCAATCAGTACACAGCATCCTCCCAATTTCCTTTTTAAATTTGTTCTCCCCAGTCCTCCCATTTTCTTCTGCTAAAAAAAAAAAGAAAAAAATATATATATTAAAGAAGAGAAGGCACTTCCAACCAAAAGTAAAACTAGATCTACTCCGCTATTATACATAAGCAAGAGCAGACCCGGGTCTCAGGCGACGTTTCACCAGCTTCACAGCCAGCTTCCTCAGGCCAAAGACCCCGTCTACTCCTTTGGATTCAGGTTAAACTCAGTCAAATTGGGAGGTGTCAATTTATTATATAATCCTAGCCACCTGGGTTTAGTTGATTCAGTGAGAGCTGATTGGCTATTCCCTATATTCACAGGGTGAGAGATGTGGGTGAGTCTTTCTTTGTTATTAATATATTGATTGCTTTTGGCATTTACACATGGTACATGCTTTAGGAGCCTCATTGGTATGCATTGTTGTCTGCACTGTCGCTGATGATTTGCCAATAAGCGATAAACTGGTTCCGCAAGCTGAGGGGTGTGTAGCATTTGGGATTCTCATGCGTGTATGATGTGTAAACGTCTTTATAGCTGTGGAGACCTCTAGAAAAGGGTTTGAAACAGTAAAGTGCTTACCTTGTGTAGGTTTTCTTGGTTGCTTTATGCAGCTTCTTCGGCAAGAAGAAGCATGGGATGTTTCGTCTATATATTATATATATATATATATATATATATATATATTATATATATATATATATATATATATATATATATATATATATTATATATATACACCACAACGACACACACACACACATACACAAACACACAACCCTCCTTGCACACATTGGAGTGTAATATATATCTTTGGTGCATGATGCCTAAAATCTACACCAATTCCCATTTGTTTGAATTATTTACGCAATTTTCACATTGTTTTGGTCCAATCTTGAGCAGTAATTGCAGTCGAACAAAATTTTATTAAAATCCCCAAATTGGAAGGCAACATAGTACCTTTCAGTGAGATATAGAGATTGGAAACGACTTAGATGCTCACGCTTCACTTTCAGTAACAAGACGAAGAAAATTAGGATTGCTCATCATGAGAGAGCACCAGCAGCCCGTTCCGTGCACCCAATTGCTATCATCATGTGATGAAATGCTGAATAGGATCAGAGCTTAAAGCAGATTGGACACTTCTATAGAATTAGTGCCATAACTCGCTGAAATGATCGATAGGAAGACTCGTTCAATGATATGGTGAAGCTTCTCTCTGGTGTCTTTTTCACTATCAATCTACAAGACAGGTATCCTCCACCATATAATACAAACTCCACATTGATTAATCACTTAAACGGGTAACTTCTCTAAAAAATTAATAATGCACTGGATTTGGCCAAAACGATTAAATTTATTACAATACAAGTTCATGGTTCCCTTGTTGCTGAACACTGCTGTTTGCACGTGACAAGAAAAGAACATGGCGAGCATGAATTTGTTTATTGTGTGGGAACTGCTGCCCAGCAAGAACTGCATTCTGAGATAACAAGCAATGTAACCTGGTTGTAACAGGATATCCAAGAAGACAACCTCTTTTCACATGCAGTGTTAGGTAAGAATTTGTAATATCGTCAGGGTGCCTTGGCGCCAACACGCCTACTCTTGACGACATACACCATGGGATATTTAACGTTCCACCAACCAGTGCGAACAGATGGTCCTCCAGCTTAACAACCTTCCAAATGGACGGCACACACATTGATGAATCACCCTACATGCGAAACACCAGGGTGATAATTTATTGCTCGGTTCAGGATTTGAACCAATCTAGACAGCTCAAGGGCAAGTGCACATCCCTGTATGCTCTTATACCTGCCCGATACTAGAAGCATCATTTACTGGAAAGAAAGGCATCAAACATCCAATATTCGTATTATTTGATAAATATTCAAATGTTTCCAACCCAAATGAAGGAAAACAGATGAAGACACGAATTGTATAATCATGTACTATGAGGAAATGTAAAGTAGTTGAGATAGCACACCTGCATTATGCTATGTTAATATTTCATTCGAACTTAATTGATGGCCTATGGTTTATATTTATTATATATTAGCAGAGACACAGCAATGTTAACAAGTTTTAAATATTCTTCATTGGATTACTTTAAAATGGAATGTTAAAGCAGACTGCTCTTTTTTAAACTCACAAAAAAACAAAACACAGCGCATATGAACTTCGAGGAATAAATAAAATTATATGTAATTAAAATAAAACCAAACATATTGCTTGCTGTTATGTACCAAAAACTACATTGCCAGCCGCTGCGCCTCCCAATTCCATATCCAGACGTGCATGACGTTCATCGCCTTGCCCCGAAGAGATGGGCTACTCAGTTTACTCGTTTTCTTGTTTTGGTCGGGCATATTCTCAGCCATCCTGTTTAGCCCTATCAGCCCCGGTCCGAAATTTTGGTCACCGCGTATCAATTAGGGGAGAATGCTCATGGTGTTTTTGATGAAGGTTATAACCCCTAGAGTTGGAAAACATGTGATAGCATTGTGCGGTGCAGCTTTATGGGAGTTATCCCCCTTTTTCCAAAACTGGCGCCAAATGCGTCAATACCCTATATATAGCAGATTTAGACCACCTGAGAGCAGTGATATGTGTCTACGACAGGTTTTAGGGGTTCAAGATATATCATTTCTGTATTTACCTTAAAATATTGATACAGCCTTAATATTAAAATTCAAGGATGGCCGCCAAAATGGCTGCAGACACATATTTAAATGACCCGCGTTTAAGTCCTAGAACAGTACGACAGTGATTTTGCAGTGTACATTTCCAATCATTTAGGTAATACAGAAATGTTATATTCCAACTGTAGTGAAATGTTAACATGATGGACTCTAATACTCATCATTTACGGTCAATAATTACTGTTCATCGGCATCCACATCGTCATCCTCGTCCGTATCTCCACATCAATCTGATGACCGCAGTTCTCGCAGTCTGACAGTTTTCACATATCAGTGCCAGCTTAAGTCCATTTGCCACAGGACATACACAATTGCAGCGTACACTTCCTTGAACATTTGCCAGGCCAGTAGGGCAAGATAGGCCTCAGGTGCTGGCTGACCATCCATCCAATCCACTACCATAATTTCTCGGAATCTCATCCATGTCATTTTCACCCCTGCCCAATGCGGACTTTGGTACACCTGGGTCTTGTTTCAAGACATCTTCTCCATATTCCAGCCTGGTAGTTTGCCCTTTTGCATGTTTGACTAAGCAGTGTCCCTGCAGGGTGGAAGCTGCATGACTCTCTATTCTCACCTTTCTTTAACACCAGAACAAGTTGTACCTGAGATTCATTGACCTGTGTGAATGCTCTTTGGCCATTAGAGGAGACATGTGGACACACTCTAATTTGCTTCATCAGTTCTGAGGAGAGGTCCCATTCCTGGTCCCAACTCTGTGAATGTGTTCTTGAATTTCCCTGTTGTGGTCACTAATTTTAGGCACTTGCCTATCCCTTTACCTTGCGAAAGCACTGTAGGTGTCACATCCAGTGTATGCATGTATACCAATAAGGCTCTGCAGACATCTATGCCGACAGTGTGCCAGCACTTTCCCGAATGTCAACTATCTAGTTCTGGTCTAGTTCACATTCTGGTAATAACTAGCTCCTATTCTTGTATGAATGCCAAACACGATGATAAAGACATCTGTGTCCTCTGCGCATATCACTACAGCCTGGTGCCCTCGCTAGCAGCATGGACAGCATGGAAAGTAGGCGCCATCTGCTTCCTCCTGCTGGTACTGAGATCTGTACCTCTTCACGCCCTGTGATGTAATTACTGTTTAGCATTTTCATCTACAGTACATTACAGAATCTTTCTCATGTAGTTTCTCTCTGTACACTGGCTCCACCATTCACTGACAATGAAGCTATAAGACTGGTTTGTTAGTTATTCCTTGGTCAGAAACTTCTCCATTGCCTCACAATCCTTGTGCCGCTTGTGATACCCTGGCAGCTGGATCTCTCTCTAACTTATGCATAGCGCGCGGCAGCGTATTGCCGACGATCACGTGGCGTAGCCTATTAAAAGGCTGCGGCACAACGATTCAAATCATAACCGCAATAGACATCGAAGTGTCAAGCCGCTGTCACACCTTGACGTTTTAGCCAGCGTTATGCCGACGAATGAAAAATTTGCCGAATACGCTGGACACGTCGAATACGTTATGGGTAAGTTTTGTATACGTTAAGAGCACGCTGAAGCCCGCTGGCATACGTCGTAGTATGCCGAGTACGTCGACAAATTTTCAGCATGTTGAAAATTTTCGACGTATGCCAGCATATGACGCACACGTTCCGCATACTGGCATAAGTTGTAGGCACGTTACGCGATCGTTGACATACGTCGACAACAGTACTTGTAAGTTACTCATAAGTCAAAAACACGTCGAGGTAACGTTTAGCGTACCCGAAACTTATTCTAACCTATGAGTACGTGCTTTGAACTATGAGTAACGTGCTTGAACCTATGTGTAACGTATCTCCAACGCATATTGACGTATGTAGATGTATTTGACGTCTTCCGGACGACCACAGAACTTACTGAACATGTTACTAACTTACAGCTACCGTATAATGGCGTATTGGCAGCGTTTAGGGAATTGTATATAAAAATTGGGTTCCCAGGAGGAACCCGTCAGTGTTCCAGACTCCATGGTTTTTTTTTTTTCTTCGGCATTGCGATGATGTTGACACTTCGATTTCTAGTGCGGTTATGATTTAAATCGTTGAGCGGCAGCCTATTAATATATTTATATTATAACCGCACTAGAAATCGAAGTGTCAAATCACCGTCATGGCGAAAAAAAAAAAAACAACAAAAACAAAAACCATGGAGTCTGGAACACTGACGCAAACATGACCTCGACGTGTTTCGACTTATGAGTAACTTACAAGTAACATGTGTCGACGTGTGTCAACGATCGCTGAACGTGCCTACAACTTATGGCCAGCGTATGCGGAACGTGTGAGTCATACGCGTGCATACGTCGAAAATTTCAAGCATGTTAAAATTTGTCGACGAGCTCGGCGTACTACGACGTATGCCAGCGTACTACGACGTATGCCAGCGTGCTCTTAACGTATACAAAACTTACCATAACGTATTCGACATGTTGGTCAGCATTTTAGACAAATTTTTCATACGTCGGCATACGCTGGCTAAATCGTCAAGGTGTGACAGGGCCTTAATGGCAGGTTAAAAGTGTCTGACGAGCAGAACCAAGTCAGTGTAAATACACACACGGCGGAGGCGCAAACGGCCTCATTTAGCATACATACGTCATTTTGAATGTTTCTTGGGGAGAGGAGCGTCACAGCCCCGATGGTTTGTTTGGCCTTTGTCACAATCACAATCACAAGACTGGCTGATCGGCTTCATCCTGATGACTAAGACTGTTAAGTTTATTCCACCTGATGTCAATCTCATACCACATGCAGAACAGAGAACAAATAACCAGCACAGTTACAAAATATGTTTTTGTGATTACAAAATTTAGGCTCAGGAACCATTCCAACTTAAAACTACAGTACTTCAACAACGGCTGTTCAAGGTTGATGCAGACTTCCGATTATACAAGGTGGCTTGAAAGTCGCTTTACTTGTCCCAGGTAAAGCATAAATTCTTAAACTCTTTTAATATTCAGGCTTATTATACTTACAAAAATTAATGAGCCATTGTATCTATATGTCCTCCTCATACAACAGCGGGGGAGCATGGAGTGATCGTGAGGGAGTGAGGTGCGAGATATTTCGTCGGAGTAAAGTGACTTTCAGGCCACCTTGTAAAACTTTTTATTGCAAAAATAAGTCAGTGTTGAAATTTTGTGCAGCGATATCGTTTGAGGAATGATATCTACCCTGAGCAAGTTATACAAGAAGTTACATCAACAGTGAAACCAACATGGTGGCCAAAACAGTTGTGCACATGTTGGGAAACAGAGATGTATCATTAACTGATTCCATGTGAATACGAATATCAAACCAGATGAAATTACAGGATACCTTCTGCACAATTCGGTGATATGTGTCTTCTTCACTTAGCTGTGCGTATAGTAGTGCAGAATGCAGAGTTCAAATGGTGTGGAGTTCGAAGTGGCTGTGAAATGGCGAGCGATTTTGAGCACCATCACATACACTCGCCGTCACTAAAACAAAACATTAATGTTCTTTTAATTCGCGTTCAAAAGGAACTTTTAGAGAATCGCTGGATTATACGAGAAGTGAAATTGCGGAACAATTGGATGTCGGTGTTGGAAGAGTGGAAACAATCATTCATCCTCACGTGGAATTCAATAAGGTTAGTGTAAGGTGGAGACCAAAGGACCTCACGTTTAATCAAATGGATATTTGTGGAGCCATTGCAACAGAGCTCCGAGAGCACTACAAGAGGCAGGGAGATGATTTGTTGAGGAGGCTTACGATATAATGTGATGAGACCCGGGTCAATCATTTCACACCAGAGTCAGAGTCAACGTGGATCAGCACGGAGTGAAAATGCTCATGATCCCCACCACGAAAAACAAAGTGGAATTAAACGCTCAGCCAACAACCAGAACACTGAACAGAATAATGTTTTGGGACCTTAACGGGTTAATTCTTGTGGAATTTCTGGCATGTGATAAAACGATCAATGCACCCATGGTTCAGTAATTTATTGCATCCACAATGAAGTGAGATGAGTAGTATGTTGATGGTGGTCAGGTACATGTCTCATGGCGTGACTTTACCGCATGGTGATTGTAATTAGTGGTCTTCCAGGATGGCCTCGATGTATCCACACTCACCCCCTGAGCTGTCGAGCCTGGGTTTGAATCTCTACTTGGCTATAAACTGTCATCCTGGTGTTTCACAGCCAGGGCAAGTTATCGACGTGTGTGCCATCCATGGGATGGGTGCAAAACTTGGCATCCCATCTGCTGGCATTTGCTGATGGATGTTAAAGATCCCACAGTGTCTTTTGCTAAGAGTAGGTGAGCTATCGCCAGCACCCTGGCTAAGGTACATATTCCTGTCCTGAATGACTGCTGAGAAGGCAATGGCAAACCAGCCAGAATCCCCCTTACCAAGAAACTGTTTTGACAAAATCAATGCTCTATAAAGAATTTGGTACATCTCATCTCATCAGAAATAATAATTAATAAAGCCCCCACACAAATTAATGGAATGAAGTGATGATGTATATGCAAGAGTAAAAGAGGAGGGTTGGTGAGTGTAAGATTTGCTTGGCTAAATAACATAACTCAATGAAAAACAAAAGCAGTATGTAGGAAATAATAAAAAGACTGAGAGCATACTCTCAAATTGTTCTCGTGAACTTGTGCATCCTGGAGGAACTGGGGAGTGTCGGAGAGCCAATAGAGTGGAGGGAACAGAGGGGGCTAGACTGGGGAGAGGTGGTGCCGCAAACCTGTTGGTGATGTGAAAGCAACAGGCCTTGTGTTTCGGACTCTTCGCAGGAAAAGTCAATAATGTTGAGAGTTTCAGATTCCTGAGAGAGAGAGACAGAGAGAGAGAGAGAGAGAGAGAGAGAGAGAGAGAGAGAGAGAGAGAAAGAGAGAGAGAGAGAGAGAGAGAGACACACACACACACACAGACACACACAGAGAGACACACACAGAGAGACAGACACAGAGAGACAGACACCGACATGAGATACTGGGATGTCAGCCTATAGGGAGAGCATCTACTCCTTTGAACTATGGACAAAGACCTTGTCGGATGAGTATTTCAGATTTTTCAACAAATGACTTGGTACGATTAGAATGTCCAGTCTGTTACTAGCTTTCGAGGCTAGTATGGTTATATGGTCAGTCGGGAAAGGTTGTGGTTGATGTTAAGGCTGAAAAGTTCAAGAGATTGAACCTCTACCAGTGGATGACCAAGGTATTAAATAGGTGATTTAATTTGACAATCTTTCTGGGGTGATAGGGTGAGGCTGATATTTTCCAGGATTGAAGGACATGTTGCAGTTATCAGAACAGCATCTAATCAATTCCAGATCAGCAGAGTGTGAAGCATGAGCTACTGTCTGCCTGTCAACACATGTATAACACAATGTGCAGTCATCTCTAAAAAGGAAGAGAGGGTTCTGTAGAGCATCCGAAAGGTCGTTTATGTAGAAGAGGTATAACAATGTGCCCCAAGACTGCAATGGAGCACTTCAGCCTCCTCTGGGGAGAAGATGTGGTTGCATTGATAGCCAAGTGTTGATTCGTTAAATAGAAGAGGCCAGAGAGCCAGATATGAAGGCAGCCTTGTAAGCTGCAGGCAATGAGCTTGGCAAGCAGACAAAGTTGCTAACCTCTGTCAAATGCCCGAGACATGTTCGGGGAGATGGCCCTAACCTCCTGTTTAAGATTTAGGACCTCTGCCAATTACTGAGAGAGAAGCAACAGCATGTTGACAATTGAGTGCCCAGAATGGAATTGACAGTGATGATTCGAGATCAGGCTGTTTGAAAAGAGGAAAGATGATATCAGATGCGGTGATAGAGTGAAAGTGCATGTTTAATAGATAAATAATAGCCAACTTAGGATGCAGAAGCATGCCGATCATATGCAATGTACTCACTGTGGTATTGCATGACTTCTTCTTTAACAGACATAATTATTACCACATTGATGTAGGGCTGGACAGAGGAAACTTGGACCAAGTCTTTGATGAACTGGCTGGTCAAGCCTGACATTCGAATAAGGCTAGAGCAGGAATTTAGAATTTGGCTCCAGTGTGGGTGATAGCTCTCCTACTCTTCGCGAAGGATACCATGGGATCTTTAACATCCATCAACTAATGCCAGCAGATGGGACGCCCATTTAACGTCCATCCAAGAGACGGCACACACATTGATGAATCGCCCTGCCTGTGAAACACCGGAATGACAGTGTATAGCTGGGTTTGGATTCAAACCCAGGCTAGACAGCTTAGAGGTGAGTATGCATACCTCTCGGGCTGTCCTGCCAGCCCCGATAATACAAATATGTGAAAAAAAGCTTTGCTCATGTAAATGGTTAAAAAGAGAAAACTCAGTCCCAATGTTGTGTCTCACTTTTGGGAGATGTGTGAAATAACTCTACTTATTCATAACCACAGCTGTTTGCAACTGAAACTACAAAAGGAAAGTTCTGCAAAGTTTGAAGCACAGTTGATGTGACATAAGTGCCGCAAAGTATCCTTGACAAGTAGGCCTACAATTCTTGCCTTCTCTACTTTGTAGTTACATGTACATGTTTCAAAAGGACGAAAGTGTTTATTGATATTTTAATGATACACGTTTTGGTTTCTGTCTCTGCACCTGTCTTTCCTCCTTTCGTCAGCTGCCTCTGATCGCGTGGCTGCTTTACTTCGAGTGCAAAGGAATATCTCTTTGCAGCGACGTTCTCCGACCTGTTTTAATACCCAAGATGTGTTAGCTTTGAATACACTTGATTGCAGAAACCGATTTGAGCCTGGTTCGGATTTCAATTGGAGGACAGGGTGTCGTAGGTCGAGGGACGGCACGACAGTCCATTTGGAATGATGTGCACCTCTGAGTTATCTGGGCCTGTATGTTTTTTCTCCCTTGGAGTACAGTCTTAACAAAACTGCCATTCGGGTATGGCACGAGCAGTGGGTGCTGCTTTCAAGGCATGCCATCCTTTCTATTGACATGCGATGCTATCTACCCAATTTAACATTTAGGTTGCAGTGAAAGATACAAAATTATCTTTTGTATCATTTGGAAAAAAAAAAAAATGAAGCCATTATGTGTTGGTATCCTGGGTGAATTTCCTGCCTAAATATCAAATAAGGATATGCAAATATAAGGGTCTAGGCTCATGGAGGAGCTGAATGTCAAAGGGCTGCAGGTTTACAAAACTTACCAAAGAATATGGTGTTGGCTCAGTGGTTAGGGTAGCGGCTTGGGATCCAAGGGTCCTGAGTTCAAGTCCCGTTGGCCACTGAATTAATACACACCAGGGGTTGACTCAGCCTGTCATCCTTCTGAGGTCGGCAAATTGAGTACCAGCTTGCTGCTGGATATTTGAGCTATTCGAGGTCAGAAAATCATCTATGGCAGCGGGTAGATGAGGCACGAATTAGTGACTGCTAATATACTTGCAGAACGGTATGAAGTGCACTCCGCCTTAGGGGGGGGGGGACCGGTTCAAGCGAAACACGGATCTACAATAGGACTGGCAACCACTGTAGATTATTTCTGCCATCGAGAGGCAAAATGCCCGAATACGCTCGATCAGATGATGAAAGCATATGGAGCAGATGGATACACAAACAGAGGTGTATCAACTGGCTTGGAGAGGAACATAATGGAAAGAGTGAGCACGTGTAGAAGAGATCATGGATGTGCACAGGGTGAGCACATGAGGTCGTGATGAGAAGTGCACGTGAAAGACCAAAGTGAGGATGACACAACAGAAAGAAGTTAATAATCAATTATGGGGTATGTGTGCAAAGTCAGTGGTAAAAATGTAACTTAACTGGATAAAAAAATAATTAAATGATACATGCAGTTGTGGAGCATACATAAAGCAAAGACATGATCAGCCAAATGGCATACTCAGCCTGACCCTTTCAGGTTTCTTTATATGTAATATATATATGCTATATCCTTGCATGAGAATTATTTTCTCTTGAACATCATAAGCAGAATGGTCATGATGGACTTGAACGTACAATTTTTTTGTTTGCCTTGTATTTCTGACGACATTGCTAAAGTTGTCTGGGCGAAGCAGCGTCTTTTTCACGAGAGGACAGTGTGTAATGAAATGACATTTCTTGCCGCTCTTAAGAATGCACATTACTTCCCATTCAGATCCCAGCATGCACTCAAGAGTCTGCCACGGCAAAATGTTCCGAATCATGATTATGCAATACAATAGCAATTCGCCTGCAAGTGAAAAGAGGGAGAAAAAAAAATGTGTATTGGTTTCGTGCTGATCCAATACCTCCAACAATGAAGCATGGCACCGGCAATACATCACCTATTCATTGGAATGACAAGGTTGCTGCCACCAATTTTATTCCATTTCAAATAGTATCTCATTATCAGCCAAACACGGCTGTGCTTTGAGCACAAGCAGAATTTTGGTTCATAGCGGCTTTGTCTTTGACTCGGAAAATAGCTGCTTATTCGTGTTCATTGACAACCTGCCATCGACTTTGTCCAGCTGATGTGTCATCTCTTATTCCCTTTAATTGTGCGTCGGTGAGCCGCTATTACTCCAGAAAAAAATGAGAATATCTACAGCATCCAGCTAACGAATTTAGTGGCACATTTCAGGATTTGAGGGGAGGTGGTCACAGTACACCTGCTACTCATGACCATCAAAACAAACAAAATATACCTGTACGGCACTACTGTGTCGAAACAGGTGAGTGAAACAGGTCCACCCTCAGACTGGCAAGCAGCAGCTTCTTCGCTTCTCTGCAGATCTGGGTAAAATCACAAACTGGTCAACACGTGGAATGTGTCTTTCAATCCGGGCAAATCTAACACTCTCACTTTGTCTCTCCGAAAGGACCGTTTGGAACCCCCCCCCCCCCCCATCTACTTTCTCAACAATCCTCTTGAAGAAGTCCTTTCATTCAGGTTTCTGGGTCTCACTATCTGCATTATCTTTCCTGAGAAAGCCACATTTCCACCCTGGCATCCAAAGCCAGTTACCGACTGGGAATCCTCCGTCGTGCAAAGTCCTTCCTCGGCACACCTGAGCTCCTGACCACATACAAAGCTTTCATCCACAGCCTGATGGAGTACTGCTCTCCACTCTGGGCTGGTGCTCCTGCCTCTCACCTTCACGCTGTAGAAACCAAGGCATTTAGGATCATTGGTATATCCTGCGGTGAGACTGACAGGTCTTCAAAACAGCCGTTCACCACCACCTCTTATCTTCCCCCATCCAAAACCTCAATCTTTTCTATCTCTGTTAATCCACCCCAAACCAACCTCCTTCAAATTCCCTGCTTTCCTTCCTGAAAGCCCCTGTAGTGGCCATCTTGTTTACTCCGTGTACCCTGCCCCATCCCTCTCCCTTCCACAGTTCTCCTAATGTCTCTGTTCCCCACTGTTTTGTCCTTCCCTCTCCCACCCTCTTGTTTCATGCTCCCTTTGTTATATGTTCTGTGTGTCAGCTCTCATACGAGCCTCGACAAATGTTATACAATTTTTTTTTTTTTTTAAACCAAACTTGGAACATGTAAGTCCATTTCACTGCAAAATACAATCACATTGTGCATCTGTGATTTAAAAACAAAACATTTTCAGTGAATCACTGTTTTAAAGAACTACAAATTTTGGTCCAATAAAGGGATGTGTGGGGGAGCCGTACGGAGGTGGGGAGCGTTTGTCCAAACCTTCAAACCATCCTTGGTATTGACAACACATTCACAATTCCTTAATTTACCATCATTCTTTGGGTTTCTAAGATGGTTTTATACCAAGGTGGCTCTTAATAAAGCAGGGCAGGCAATCTGCATGAGAGACTGGGCCAGTTACGCAGCCTTAGAGGCTCTTCCTTTAACCAAGGATACCAAGGGAACCTTTACATTGCACATTAACAATGGCATTGTAAAACCATTAAGTGTGGTTTTCTTGCTTTTTATGTCTCCTGTATTCAATTAAACTTCCCATATCATTCCTTAGAGAATGAAAGGGTATATGAAATAAAAGTTTTCTGGTGAGGGAAAAGGAACAAGATGAGCAACTAAACAAAAAAAAGATAGCAAAAGAGGTGATCTCTAGGTTTGGAGAACAAAGCATTTTGTATATTTTAATATATTTGGGTCAAGGCTCATATAAGGGATAAAAGCCTAGTTTTAATGAAAGGATAACACATAAAATAGCCGATTTTTAAATTGGGAAGCACAATGTACAGCTTTCAATAATAAGCCAATAAAGAGCCTTTAATCTGAAAATTTCAAAATACAATTAGAGAAGATGAATAGAGCATCTGTTAATCATCATTGGTCACAATGTTGCCTTTCAATACTTCCAGTTATTCTGCAAGATTAATTATCTCTGAATAGAAAACAAAGGTCTGACTTTATGAAGAGGTGGTCAAGCAATAAGAATTCAAATTCATGGCTGATAATTGCAACCCATGCAGCATGATGGATATACTTTTGCAAGGAGCACAGTCAGAAATATCGATATAATGGGTCGTCTACATATTTTTGATGATCTTACCCTTTCTTCCACATGCCATAAATCCACTCGCCTTCCTTTACCCTTACTCTTATTGGTTCACGAAAAAATATTTTCACGAAAAAAATAAGTGACCACTATATTCGTTATTGTTGTCTGTCTGTCTGTCTGTCTGTCTGTCCCGAGCATAGCCCCGTGGGTTTTGATCCGATCCTGATAAAATTTTGGTGGGAGGTTTATATCATGATCTAGTTGTGTTTCCTGAGAATGGGCGTGGTGCGCCCATTATGGGCGGAGCCACGCCCAAAAAACGTGTTTTTAGGGGGTAGCCGATTTCAATTTGCATCTTCTCCTAGGGGGTTTGTCGAATCTGGCAGGGGTTTCGGTATTTGGTTAGCCCAATGGCACCTGCATAGCCCCACGGAGCTCGAGTTTTCATTTTCGTCCCAAGGTCAAGGTCACAAGGTCACGAACTTAGAAAATGCGAATTGTGTTTTTAGGGGGTAGCCGATTTCAATGTGCATCTTCTCCTAGGGGGTTTGTCGAATCTGGCAGGGGTTTCGGTATTTGGTTAGCCCAATGGCACCTGCATAGCCCCACGGAGCTCGAGTTTTCATTTTCGTCCCAAGGTCAAGGTCACAAGGTCACGAACTTAGAAAATTGCGAATTTTGACGTAAAAATCATACGACCGCCCAAACTTTGAGAGCTCGGATGACAATATTTTTTATGCATAATCTTGAGGTCATTCCCCACCTAAAGTCTTGAAACCATTTTGCTCTATCTCGAACACCTTGCCCGTGGCGCCCCCTTCAAGTTTGTTTTTACGCTGATTTCATCAAAGTCTAGTTAATCCGAGGAGTGCGAAATGCCATATAGCCTATATGACGTTATATTGTTCCTGGAATGTTCCGGAGGAAGTTTTGCACCAAAGGTCATAATCCTTGACCTTTGACCTTTAAAGTTCACAAAGGTCAAATTTTCAAAATTGTCGGAATCGATCCGGGTTTTCGACCTTCTTCGACGAACTAACTCCAATAAGCTATAGCACGTATCCTGTTTCCTTATTTTAATGTCCACAACATTGTTTTGTGACCTTTAAAGGTTATGCAAAGGTCAAATTTTGAAAGTTGTTGAACGAAACCGGGTTTTCGACATTTTGCAGCTAATAACCTGTCACTCGTACCACATCATGTTGATCATTTTTATAACTTGGTCAAACATTATCACATTGTCTCATCCTTGACTTCTGAAACAATCTACATCGTCAAATACCGCTCGTGAACCATCGTCGTCTTCAGACTTGTCTCCAATTTGAAATCTCAGCTCCCTCTTCTCCCATATCGCCAAATCTTCTGGCACCTCTCTACCCCAACACAATTTGTTACCTCCACCACCAAAGGTGGATGAAGCTTCTGTTTACACCCCTGTCTGTCTGTCTTTGAGCAGCATATCTCAAAAAGTTATGGACAGATTCCGATGAAACTTGATGGACAGGTTGGGTGTGTAACAAAGATGAATTGATTCGATTTTGGTGAAGATCCGGATCCGGATTCAAATCTGAGATTTTTTTTCAGCGATTGTTCACCATCGAGTAATACGGCCAAAAACTCGAGACTGCCCTGTATAACACGACATCTCAAAATGTTATGGAGGATTCAGACGAATCTTCGTGGATGAGTTTTCGGGAAGGTCCAAATGCAGATCCGGCAGGATACAAAACGTAAACTGTTCAGCCTGGCATTGGTGAGCACTCAACCAAATGCCATTCTCGTCTCACCCCGAAGGGGTTGCGAGGCTATTGCAATGTGTGTGTGTGTGTGTGCCATGTATTTTCGCTTTAAATTTTTTTCTCTGAAACCGCTTCTCCAATCGATGCAAAATTTTAAACATAGGAGTGACTACGTGGAGAATATTTTAGTGAAAATGCTGATGTCATAGGTGACATGGTATGGCAGCTATATTGGATTAAAGGAAAAAATTAGACATATTTTTCTCTTAAACTGCTTAATGCTAAAAAAAAGTCTAAACTTTGCATATGTCATAAACTCCCCATGGGGTATGTCGGGTGATAACAATGACATCATCGATGAAGTGGTATTCCAGCCATAATTGGTTGAATCAAAATCCTTGTTCAAAAAACCTGAAATGTAGAATATATTTGATCGACGACACAATGTGAGTGAAGAATTTAATTTATGACATCATCAGTCACGTGGTCTGGTGGCCATATTGGATTGAAAATGAAAGCAAAAAAAAAAAAAAAAAAAATTCTCCAGAACCCGCACTTAACAGATCAATTTGAAATTTCAAACATATGATTAACTAGCCATCGAGAATATAGTTTGAAGACTTTTTAATATTCACCTTCAATGACGTAATTTAGCCTTAATGTGCACAAAAGTGGTTGTTAAATATCCTAGTAGTTAATCAATAATCAACAAGTAAAAAAGACATAAATATCATCGCCCCCGTTGTTTTAGTAATTTTGCTGAAGCAAATTAAAAGGCTAGCCCATATTTATGTACAATGAAAATGGCCGTCGGTCTATCAGTCGGGCTTCTTTGATCAGATCACAAAATAAAGTCAGGTGCAAGTGTATGTGTGCCATTGTGTACTGTGCTTGTGCCAAGTTTGAGCAAACTCGGACCATGCATGCCAGAGAAATGGTTGGGGACACATTTAAGTAACAAAATGGCCGCCAGTCAGAGGTCTTGGAGCTGATCTCGAAAAAAAAAGACATGCATATAAAAGCAATCATTTCTTATCTGTGTGCCAAGTTTGTACAACATTGGTAAATGCTTCTCCGAGAAATGGTGGAGGACGTGTTTGACACCGGGATTTTTTTTACAACTAAAATGGCTGCTAGTCGGCCATCTTTGATCGCATCGTGAAACAAAATGATGTGCATATGTATACCATCATGTGTTGTCTTTGTGCCAAGTAGGAATTAAATCGGTCAGTACATGTCTGAGACATGGTTGCGGATGCACGCACGCACACATGCATAGACACAAAAATTGAGACCAAATCCATAAGCCCCCATTTCGGACCAAGGCCAACGGGGGTTAATAAAGCAAAAGATAATGGCATTGTAAGTGACAAAATAGGGTGCACGGATGATACGGATATGTGGGCCAGAATAGCAGTGGGCCATGAGAGTAGCGTGTTCAGTTAACAATGGTATTTTTGTTAGGAATGAGCGTGCAAGGTGAGACGATGTGCTCAACCGTGTGCCATTCAAGATTTTACAGTGATAGAAGGTTCACAATGGAGCTTGTATATAAATAAAGTGCAGGATAAACACATTGGTAGACATCAGTATACCTTAATATGAATTACAAGGACATTAGTAGCCAATGGACAAATACCTGTAGTACATGGGAATTGAACCCAAATTCCCAGCATCATGAGGTATCAATCAGTACACAGCATCCTCCCAATTT
This sequence comes from Eptatretus atami, assembly GCA_035128595.1. Taxonomy (NCBI): domain Eukaryota; kingdom Metazoa; phylum Chordata; class Myxini; order Myxiniformes; family Myxinidae; genus Eptatretus; species Eptatretus atami. Next base: position 169,913,363 of record CM068954.1, on the reverse strand, counting down.
CCTTTTTAAAATTTGTTCTCCCCAGTCCTCCCATTTTCTTCTGTAAAAAAAAAAAATATATATATTAAAGAAGAAGAAGGCACTTCCAACCAAAAGTAAAACTAGATCTACTCCGCAAATTTGAGCAATAAGCAAGAGCAGACCCGGTCTCAGGCGACGTTTCACCAGCTTCACAGCCGGCTTCCTCAGGCCAAAAGACCCCGTCTACTCCTTTGGATCTCAGGTTAAACTCAGTCAATTGGGAGGTGTCAATTTATTTATATAATCCTAGCCACCTGGGTTTAGTTGATTCAGTGAGAGCTGATTGGCTATTCCCTATATTCACAGGTGAGAGATGTGGGTGAGTCTTTCTTTGTTATTTATATATTGATTGCTTTTGGCATTTACACATGGTACATGCTTAGGAGCCTCATTGGTATGCATTGTTGTCTGCACTGTCACTGATGATTTGCCAATAAGCGATGAAACTGGTCCAGCAGCTGAGGGGTGTGTAGCATTGGGATTCTCATGCGTGTATGATGTGTAAACGTCTCTAGAAAGGGTTTGAAACAGTAAAGTGCTTACCTTGTGTAGGTTTTCTTGGTTGCTTTATGCAGCTTCTTCGGCAAGAAGAGCATGGGATGTTTCTGTCTATATATATATATATATATATATATATATATATATATATATATATATATATATATATATATATATATATATATATATATATATATACACACACGACACACACACACACATACACAAACACACAACCCTCCTTGCACACATTGGAGTGGAATATATATCTTTGGTGCATGATGCCTAAAATCTACACCAATTCCCATTTGTTTGAATTATTTACGCAATTTTCACATTGTTTTGGTCCAATCTTGAGCAGTAATTGCAGTCGAACAAAATTTTATTAAAATCCCCAAATTGGAAGGCAACATAGTACCTTTCAGTGAGATTATAGGATTGGAAACGACTTAGATGCTCACGCTTCACTTTCAGTAACAAGACGAAGAAAATTAGGATTGCTCATCATGAGAGAGCACCAGCAGCCCGTTCCGTGCACCCAATTGCTATCATCATGTGATGAAATGCTGAATAGGATCAGAGCTTAAAGCAGATTGGACACTTCTATAGAATTAGTGCCATAACTCGCTGAAATGACCGATAGGAAGACTCGTTCAATGATATGGTGAAGCTTCTCTTCTGGTGTCTTTTTCACTATCAATCTACAAGACAGGTATCCTCCACCATATAATACAACTCCACATTGATTAATCACTTAAACGGGTAACTTCTCTAAAAAATTAATAATGCACTGGATTTGGCCAAAACGATTAAATATTATTACAATACAAGTCATGGTTTCCCTTTGTTGCTGAACACTGCTGTTTGCACGTGACAATAAAAGAACATGGGAGCATGAATTTGTTTATTGTGTGGGAACTGCTGCCCAGACAAGAACTGCATTCTGAGATAACAAGCAATGTAACCTGGTGTAACAGGATATCCAAGAAGACAAGACCTCTTTCCACATGCAGTGTTAGGTAAGAATTTGTAATATCGTCAGGGTGCCTGGCGCCAACACGCCTACTCTTGACGACATACACCATGGGATATTTAACGTCCACCAACCAGTGCGAACAGATGGGTCCTCCAGCTTAACAACCTTCCAATGGACGGCACACACATTGATGAATCACCCTACATGCGAAACACCAGGGTGATAATTTATTGCTCGGTCAGGATTTGAACCCAATCTAGACAGCTCAAGGGCAAGTGCACATCCCTGTATGCTCTTATACCTGCCCGATACTAGAAGCATCATTTACTGAAAGAAAGGCATCAAACATCCAATATTCGTATTATTGATAAATATTCAAATGTTTCCAACCCAAATGAAGGAAAACAGATGAAGACACAGAATTGTATAATCATGTACTATGAGGAATGTAAAGCTAGTTGAGATAGCACACTGCCATTATGCTATGTTTAATATTTCATTCGGAACTTAATTTGATGCCTATGGTTTATATTTTATTATATTATTAGCAGAGACACAGCAATGTTAAACAAGTTTTAAATATTCTTCATTGGATTACTTTAAAATGGATGTAAAGCAGACTGCTCTTTTTTAAACTCACAAAAAAAACAAAACTACAGGCATATGAACTTCAGAGGAATAAATAAAATAATATGTATTAAAATAAAACCAAACATATTGCTTGCTGTATGTACCAAAACTACATTGCACAGCGCTCCTTCCCAATTCCATATCCAGACGATGCATGACGTCATCGCCTTGCCCCGAAGGAAGGGGGTACTCAGTTTTTACTCCGTTTTCTTGTTTGTTGGTCCGGGCGATATCTCAGCCATCCTTTTAGCCGATCAGCCCCGGTCCGAAATTTTGGTCACCGGTATCAAATTAGGGGAGAATGCTCATGGTGTTTTTTATGAAGGTATAAACCCCTAGAGTTGGAAAACATGTGATAGCATTGTGGCGGTGGCAGCTTTATGGGAGTTATCCCCCTTTTTCCAAAATGGCCGCCAAATGCTCAATACCCTATATATAGCAGATTTTAGACCACTAGAGCAGTGATACTGGTGTCTACGACTAGGTTTTAGGGGTCAGATATATCATTTCTGTATTTACCTAAATATTTTGATACAGCCTTAATATTAAAATTCAAGATGGCCGCCAAAATGGCTGCAGACACATATTTAAATGACCGCGTTTAAGGTCCTAGACAGTTACGACAGTGATTTTGGTGTACATTTCCAATATTTTAGGTAAATACAGAAATGTTATATCCAACTGTAGTGAAATGTACATGATGACTCTAATACTCATCATTTACTGTCAATAATTACTGTTCATCGGCATCCACATCGTCATCCTCGTCCGTACTCTCCACATCATCTGATGACCGATTCTCGCAGTCTGACAGTTTTCACATATCAGTGCACTTAAGTCCATTTGCCAGACATACACAATTTGGCAGCGTACACTTCCTTGAACATTTGCAGGCCAGTAGGGCCAAGATAGCCTCAGGTGCTGGCTGACCATCCATCCAATCCACTACCATTAATTTCTCGGCTCCATCCATGTCATTTTTCACCTCTGCCAATGGGACTTGGTACACCTGGGTCTTGTTCAAGACATCTTCTCCATATTCCAGCCTGGTAGTTTGCCCTTTGTGCATGTTTGACTAAGCAGTCCCTGCAGGGTGGAAGCTGATGACTCTCTATCTCACCTTTCTTAACACAGAACAAGTTGTACCTGAGATCATTGACCTTGGTGAATGCTGCTTTGGGGCCATAGAGGAGACATGTGACACACTCTAATTTGTTCATCAGTTCTGAGGAGAGGTCCCATTCCTGGCCCAACTCTGTGAATGTGTTCTTGATTTCCCTGTTGTTGTCACTAATTTTAGAGCACTTGCCTTCCCTTTACCTGCGAAAGCACTGGTAGTGTCACATCCAGTGTATGCATGTATACCAATAAGAGCTCTGCAGACATCTATGCCGACAGTGGCAGCGACTTTCCGATGTCAACTAATCTAGTTCTGGTTCTAGTTCCACATTTCTGGAATAACGGAGCTCCTATCTTGTCATGGAATGCCAAACACATGATAAAGACATCTGTGTCCTCTGCGCATATCACTACAGCCTGGTAGCCCTCTCTAGCAGCATGGACAGCATGGAAAGTAGGCGCCCATCTGCTTCCTCCTGCTGGTACTGGAGATCTGGTACCTCTTCACTGCCCTGTGATGTAATTCTGTAGCATTTGTCATCTACAGTTACATACAGAATCTTCTCATGTAGTTTCTCTCTGTACACTGGCTTCCTCCATTCACTGACAATGAAGCTAATAAGACTGGTTTTGTTAGTTATTCCTGTCAGGAAACTTCTCCATTGCCTCACAATCTGTGCGCTTGTGATACCCTGCAGCTGGTGTCCAGTCTCTTCACCTCGTGCCGATCTCTCACTGTTCTTGATAGAATTCTCTCGATACGTGTCGAACACAACATCTATTCTGGTATTTTACTTCCTTCACGCAATGCCATAGACAGTATTGTGGTGGCAATGTCTCCAAACGTAGCTTGATCACCCTTTACTCTTTGAACTAAGTTCATTCCATCGACCACAGAAGCCGATTTTGTGGGAGTTGGTCTGCTACTGTCACATTCTTCTGCAAAGTAGTGGCTGAAGGCTTTGTTTGTTTTCCTGAGTAATCCGTCTGGGGTAGAGAGAGCCCAGGGTAGTGGTCCCAAGGGGTGAGAGAGGATGTCCTCCATCGTGAGATTGCGCCCTTGTGCCATCACTATGATGCGACCAGACAGAGACGGTCAGCTTTCAAGATTATGTCCTTCCCACTTGTTTTCACTACTCTCTTCTTACACATATTGTGAATGTCTTCAGCTTGTTAGTTTTCATCGGATCGTGAAATGGTTTCGCTGATGGGTCGTTCTCCAGTCTCTCGTTCTGGAAAGTGGCATAACTCTGCTCTCCGATATCACATGCCTTCATCAGGTCAGAGGCAATGTCTCTGGTGCCGATTTTGCAGTAGAAATGCTTATGAGGTCTTGCTTCTCTGAGAATGGGTTGACCCAGGCTTGAATGAGGCTGACGACTGCCGACACTGTTTCCTCATCTTTTTGGATTCTGGGCTGCTGTAGATCAGCATGGTTGAGTTCTGATTGGTTACCATGCACCATGTCTCTTAAGTGTCCAAGAAATGCACTGCGGTACTCTTCTGTTATGTAGTACCTTTTGATGGCTCCTGCTTTTAGGCTGAACCGTGACGTGCCTCCAGGAGTCTGAGTGTCCTTGTTCACCGTAACCTCAATTGTCTGATCTACAGGTATCCGGCCAAACGGATTATTGCTGGACATCTGCACCGAGAAATGACCTTCCTGGAAGGCTCTATGTACATCAGGATTCTTCTCAGGAAGATTTGTCATCTGAGCAAAGTATGCAGACAGGTACCTGCATAGTTGACCTTATCGTAGGCAAAACACCATGGGATCAAAGTTCTAATGGCATTGATGTGCAAATCCCAGTTTCCCTCACGAGAAGCACGCAGAAGGCCAAGTATCACGTGCTCTACCATGTCTATGTATGACATCCAATATCCCGATAGCTCCCCATTGTTGTGACGGAGGTGTTCCGTGAAGGCTCTCCACAGGATCATCAACTCTAATAATTGTGGACTGTCGAGGAGATCACTGAAGTTATGTTGGTTGAGATCATCAGCTATGTCGTTCACTTTGTCTACACACGATTTGATCACAGCGCTCTTCTCCTCGTTGCTGTCTACCCATAGTGTAAACTCTGCCCATCGCAGTCTCATCAAAGCTTCATAGATGCACTTGTGGACCCTGATAGCACGATTGTACTGTTTGCCGTCAATTACCCCATTAATGGACCCCTCCGCGACTATCCCGGCTTCTATGCATATGTCCTTCAAACCTGCATCACAGAACTGCTTTCCTATGATACTCAGTGCATTCATGATGGTGTGGAATGTTCCCATCCTCAAAAGTACATGGGAAAAACGCTCTTTGTGATTCAGGCAATTTCAACGGCTTTTGCATAGAGTGCTTGATCCATGACTACGACAAGAGTGTCCAGAGATAGCTCATTTCTGATTAGATCTGACTGCTTGAGAATTTCATAGACTGTAGTCAACTCTGTAGCTGGTGCATTGATGGTGGGCAGGTACCCAACAACATCTTCTGAGATTGATTCTTGGTCCCTGGTTTTGATATTAAACCAGCTCCAACTTGGGATTGTCTGACAGTCTGAGTTTGTTTGTCTTGCAAGGACCCATGCCAGGTTCTTGTTACAGGCGACTTGAGCAGACTCTTGTGCTTCCAGGATGTGGCTCTCGCTGGTTGGTAGAGGTTGTGGCCTACACGTGCAGCAGGCTACATGGACTTCCAGCTCTTCGTGTTCAATGTTGACTGATCTTTGTTTCAGTTTGTCAATGATTGGAAGTTCAGTCGTGGGTGGATGAGGTCCATAGACCTTAGGCTGGACCGCTATTCCGTTGACTCGATGTGACGTACCTTTTCCAGTAAGTGTCTCCTCCAGTCTGTCTATATTATCCCATGCAAGATTTGTGAAGACATAGGGCTTGATGGAGACTGGTAGAACAGCTCTCTGGTTGAAGCCCATTGCTAACTTCTGGAGACACAGAGCGGTATCATTCTCTTCCAGCTGGTCATAAGACACCCATGTCCAAACTTATTCAGTGTCCGAATGACCTCAATGTTTCCAGTGAGTGCTTTTACCGCATAAGGAAGCAGGAAATGTTTTGGTGGTTTATACTGCCACGTGTCACAGCGTATATCATGTCCTGGCTAAATGACTCGACTAGAATAGCAGTCCTTTGGGATTTATTCGTAGTACTAGTAGGATTTCCAGTGAGGAGCCCGACCAGAAATCGCTCTAGCTGATTTGGTATGGCGATATGAGTAGCTACATCAGACGGATGATATGGCCACGGGGAGGAAATCATGTCCTGCTTGATGGCGTTCGGATATGTGACGAAGTCTGATCTATGATCTTGTTGACATCTGTAGACTTGGCTTTCCAAAGCTTGAGCTCCCTATGTAGAGTTTGATTTTCCAAGACAATCCTTTAATGATACACAGCAGGGAACCATCAACACCTTTCCATTGTCGTCGGGAAATATTTCCACTGCACTCCAAGCTCGGACTTCAGTCTTCTGTGCATATTCTTCTTCGTTGAATCCTTCAGAAGATTAACTCCACCAGACAACATTAATGATTCAGTTTGTGGTCAAGGATGTGACTGGTATAAGCCTCTTGTTGGAATAATATCTGCTCTGATGTATTCGAAAAGTTCTTCGTAAGCTTCTCCTTCAACCTTGTGATACGGTATAAATTCATGTGTCTCTTCTCTTCTTCATTCTCATTGTCTCTAGTATATTCCTATAGCATGAAGTGTGATAGTGTGCCTCGGCGGCAACAATGTCTCTACTGGTTAGTGCTACCATCCTTTCGTCTCCCTTTCTGACGGCACTCTCTCGTAGTGTTTGATCTACTCTCAGTTGTGAAGCTAGCGTAAGTTTTTCACGTGTATTGGAGTGCTTTTGGTACTTGACCTTGCTACAGAATATGCAGATCGGATCATAAACTCTTGATTCTGTTGTCGATCTTCTGGAAGACCGTTTTGGAGGACAGCCACTACTACCAGGTAGATCACTACTGCTTTCACCTGCTTTGCTTTTCAAAGTCTCCAAGTCTCTTTTCATGGTGAAGATGCTTTACATTTTCGATGATAGAACATAATTGGAACTTCTTTGTCCTCAAGCGTTTTTGCAACGTCTAAAATGGGGACATGGTTCCTGACTTTGGCGGCTTCAAGTAAGGTTAGCCAGGAGTCATGACTTTGAGGACTGATTAAATGTTCATCTTCGTCGGATACTGCCTGGTGTATGATGCACAGTTTCTTGGCGGGTCCCTGGGGCGTTTCCATGCTGACGGACATCTAATGCTAGTCTACTGTATTCCAGGCCTCTTACGTAGAACTTCCACAGCTACCACGATACCTGAAAAGAGAATATAAACATTATATTACATATATATATATATATTATATATATATATATATATATATATATAAATATACATACATTCAGCCTGGGGGTTTGTCGGTATCAAATCGGGGGGGGGGGGGAGGGAGGGGATGCTCATAGTGACTACCTTTGCCGCCAAAATGCCCAGTACCCTATATATAGCAGGTTTTAGACCACTTAGAGCAGTGATACTGATGTCTATGACTAGGTTTGAGGGTCGGATATATCATTTCTGTATTTACCTAAAATATTGGAAATGTACACCAAAATCACTGTCGTAACTGTTCTAGGACCTTAAACGCGGTCATTTAAATATGTGTCTGCAGCCATTTTGGCGGCCATCTTGAATTTTAATATTAAGGCTGTATCCAATATTTTAGGTAAATACAGAAATGATATATCTGACCCCTCAAACCTAGTCGTAGACACCAGTATCACTGCTCTAGGTGGTCTAAAATCTGCTATATATAGGGTATTGAGCATTTGGCGGCCATTTTGGAAAAAGGGGGATAACTCCCATAAAGCTGCCACTGCACAATGCTATCACATATTTTCTAACTCTAGGGGTCTACACCATCCCAAAATCACTATGAGCATTCTCCCCAATTTATACGACAACCCCCCAGGCTGATCGGCTATTTGAGTTAGGAAGCTGAAATTTGGGACAAAAAATGAAGATGTGCTTTGACAAAAACGGAATTTTTTATTTTTTGACTAATGAATTAACTGATTCATTGGTTAATTATTGTCGATTTATTCATTCCTTATTTATTTTATTTCTCATCTTGGCAATATCTCAGGCACCTTTTGAGCTCGGAA
>CM068954.1:169879953-169890492 GCA_035128595.1 Eptatretus atami | reverse complement strand
TTTTTTTTTTTGCTCAACCACTTGGGGGATCAATCTCAAACTTGACGGCTGAGTGGCAAATAAGCTATCAATTGAGCTATCCAGACGTCCGAAGTTATCTTCCAGATCAAGCGTCTTATGAGATTCATTTTTATTTTTTAAGATGTCTGTACTTTCACCAGCTGACAGCATGAGAAATGTGATACAGTCTCGAGCTGTGTTGCAAAGGTCAGCTTGGACAGACTGTCAGACAAACCAGCCATGCACACCTCTACGCTTGTCAGTTAATGGCTCAATATCTCAGAAGCCAAGTTGAAAATGAGAATGCCAAAGGTGTCATGAGCGAGTTCGACTTTGGCAAGACTGGTTTATGCAATGCATAACTAAGGCAAGAGGGATGAAAGATGTTGTACCTCAATCAAAGATGGCAATCGCAACATTGAAAGAAACGAATTCAGACCCAAGAAGAGACAATAAAATGACTGGCCAAGTAAGGTCGATGAACAAGTGTGTGTCAATGAATATGCTTGATGGACTGGACGGCATGGGGGTAACAGCCATGTAAACAGCCATGGGGGTAACATGGGGGTAACAGCCATGGGGGTAACATGGTCCATTTATTGACCATGTAAAAATTGATGCTGTTAAGTTATGATTCACATCACATTATTCAAAATGTTCACCATTATTGTCATTGCACGAGTTCATAAATCTACCAAATTAACAATGCCAGCACATAGACCTTCTTTCTCAATGTGTTCTCAGCGATTTTGGTGAGCTCTGGGGTGATGCAAAAATGACTTCCTTTGAGGTTGCTTTCAGGTCAGAGATTAAGCGAAAGTGGCCTGGTTCTAAGTTCGATGAATACGAAGGATGAGACTGGTAACTTTCCACTCCCAAGACTCGAACTGGAAACAAACAATGCATTCTGCATGAGGTCCTGCATGGTCATGAGTGAGGCTGGCATTAGACCATGCGATAGGCATCATCAATCACCCCAGTACCCTGTGGAACTACTTGCTAAAGGAAAATGGTCATAAAAATGATGCACAGCACTTTGGGTCGGCTTAAAAGGTCAAGAATCACCCTGCACTGTTAACACTTCATGAGGCAGCTTTGCTGTGCTGGCACCAAGAAAAGTGAATCAATAGATGAGTGCATCGAGAATAATATACACTATTAAGAGTGATGCGAAATATCAACTTCAGTCTTTATCTTCTCGGAGAAAGAGGAGAACAGGCAATTGTTGCTTCACGGAACCAATAATGTCAATCAGTACGAAGCTAATGATAATGTATTATTGCAGCTCATGCTTCCTCACCTGGGATTTGAAGGTCGGGTGGATCGGGAACCTCTGGTGGAGGCCATGGTGCTGGAGGAAAGTGGAGTGGTCGGGGATTCTCCAAAAACAGGCCTTCAAGGAAAGAAATACATGAATCACATTAAACATTCGTAAAAGTGAATTGTTTGGGGGCTGCAGGAAAAGGTGAGGGCAGGGGTATTCAGAATGAATTTCATTTCTTCGTTGATATTGAGCTATAAAGCAAACCTTTTCCCGTCTTGTTCAAACACCAGCGATAAAATGATGGTTTACAACCAGACTCAGCAAGTCTTAATCATGTCGTTTCAAGCAGTACACAAAAATAAAATGACGAACTTGTCTTGCTGGTGAAGGATAGTGTCCATCTGTGGACAGGTAGAACAATGGACGAAATCAACAGGTCGTTGATCGAGGTATGCCAATCGCCATGGGAAGCAATAAGCTGACGTTTCAGGCGTTAATACTTCTAAGAGAGCATCTCACTTCATAAGAACTTTTTGCTCGACGAAGGATTAACGCCTGAAACGTCAGCTTCACCTTGCTTCCTACAGTGGTTAGCACTACCTCGATCAACGATCTGTTGATTTCATCCAGCAAACAAAAATACATCGGCTTACTACACAGTGTTTCACAAGCATTGTCATCATGACAATCATGATTATAGGAATGATGACAAGCATATTTTAAATTCCCATAATTTACACAAGAGGGATAAACCTGTGGTTTTGAGCTGAGTTTCGAACTGGCTCTGTTCCCTCATCATCCCATTGCACCATCTTAGAGCAGATTCTACATCTTGAAGCCATTATTTTAACCAGAAATTTTCCCAACGATGGGGATGATAACTTGACTACAGGAATGAAACATATTACTCTGTAAGCACGGACCCATTTGTGAGGTAATGTTCCGGAACCACTACAATATGATCAATTTGGCAGGAAGGACCGTGGAAGGTTAAACCGGCCATGGAAAGTCACATTGGCCAACAGCGAGCAATCAAAAATTTAATTGCATTCAGTGCAAAAAATTGACAGCCATTATACATAAGGGCTGAAACGTGATGCCGCCAAATTGCCACGTTATAGTCAGTCATTTTGTGGTCCGATTAATCATCATGTTGTCATTATTGGAGTGCAATAATGTTGCAAAGTTTTATTCCTCCCAATATTGGTCCACTCCTGAATAATTGCCAATTATGGCTGTTGCAAGCACAAAATGTAGCGTTGTGTGGATATTGCGCGTCGCAAGGAAAGAGCTCGTAAAGTTATTTTTTTTGATTTATTGTTTATCTTGCTTCATTTTCATTTCTACAGCCAACAACTGTTAATACTACTACTACTACCATTGTAACGGCCCCAATTATTCCCTCCACTGGGAACGTTTTGGCCCAAGTCTCTCTGAACCGTTGGCCAGGCTTGACGTTTGACCGAAGGTGATTTGGGCAGGAATTTGTAATTTGTTCATAGTGCTGATGATAACTCACCGACTCTTCACAAAGGACACCGTGGGATCATTAACATCCACCAACTAATGCTGGCAAAGGGGTCCTCCAATATCACATCAATCCCATGGACAGCACACATACTGATGAATCACCCAGCCTGCAACATACCAGGATGACGGCTTATCGCCAGTTCGAGATTTGAACCCAAGGTAGACAGCTCAACAGAGGCAAGTGCACATACGTCTAGGCCATCCTACCAGCACTGGTTCCTGCAGCTTCAAAAGCAAAAATCTTATGTGACGGCCTCACACATTTTGTTTTTTTTATATACCTTGTCGAGGCTCATATGAGAGCTAACATACAACACAGCAAGGGGGCATGAGACAAGAGGGGCGGGAGAGGGAAGGACAAAACAGTGGGGAACAGAGACATTAGGAGATCTGTGGAAGGGAGAGAGATGGGGTGGGGGACACGGGGTATACAAGATGGACATTACAGGGACTTTCAGGAAGGAAAGCAGGGAATTTGTTGGAGGTGGGTTTGGGGTGGATTAACGGGGGTAGAAAAGATCGGGGTTTTGGGGTGGATAAGAGGTGGTGGTGAACAACTGTTTTGAAGGCCTGGAGGGAAGAATGGGATTTGCAGCATTATCGGGCCTGGATTAGCTGGGCGGCTAAGTATCTAAAACGATGTTGGATCGTAACTCCCTGGCTGGATTTGACACGAATTAATCAGACAAAAGGAATACTTCTCAATGGAGGTACTCATTATGCCGAAACCAAATGTATTTATGACACCAGCAGGACCCCTCCATCTTAACAACAGGCAAAACTACATATTGTTTTTCTCCAGCAATGATTATTTCTCAGATGGGAAGGTTGTTCATGACAACTGGCACCTGAGTGTAATGCTGCGGTCCAGCAAACTGAAGCAGGTAATTTTTTTGGATCTCTAAAGGATTTCGCTACAATGATATTTGTGGCCTGAACATGTATGTCTGTAAACAATGTACTGTGTGGCAAACTTACACCAAAATTATTTTTTTGTTTGATCTGTATATGAAGAGATGTTGTGACCTTTGTGTAGATTGCATCGTTTATGTGAAGCTACGTATGAAGTAATACAAGGTGACGGTATTGTGGATTATTTAAGAATAAAACAAGTTTCCTTGGAACAAAACCTTAAGGACCAGATTTATGTTGCAGCACCTGCCACATAATCAGGAAGATGAAGGTCTTATTGCTTTGACATTTGTAGGATGCTTGTTCTGCAGTCTGAATTGTATGTTTTTTTTAAGTGCTTGTTCACTTGAAACTGATATTACAGGATACACTAACACACTTTTACATGAATAATTAGAAGGGCATTTGGTAGAGCGCATACCTCCACCAGGCTGAAGAGCTTACGTTTTATATCCCACTGATAGGCCAGATCTGATTCAGACCTGAACCAAAAATCGAATCGGCTTGTTCTTGTCACCTACCAAACTCATCCACCTAGTTTCGTCATAACTCATCCAAAACTTTTTAAAGTATCGTGCTACATCCCGTTTTTGGTCCCGTCTCTCAATGGTGAAGAATCACTTAAAAAAAACTAGAAGGGCACTCGGTGGAGCGCATACCTCCGCCAGATAATGCTATGATCCACAAGAACATATCGGGCCCAATCCGGATTCGGGTCTTCACCAAAGGCAAATAAATTCGTCCGTGCCACACACCCAACCTGTCCACCAAGTTTCGTCCGAATCCGTCCACAACTTTTTGAGATATCGTGCTACATATCATTTTGGTCCCGTCTCTCAATGGAGAAGAATCACTTAAAAAAATTCTAATAGTCGGATCCGGATCCAGATCTTCACCAAAATCTAATCAGTTCGTCCTTGTCATGCCTGTCCACAACATTTCATCCGGATCCGTCCATAACTTTTTGAGATATCCTGCTGACAGACAAACAGACAAACAAACAGACAGGGGTGAAAACATAACCTCCATCCACCTTCGGTGACAGAGGTAAAAATAACAAAAGATCCATTCATTCATTCATTCATTCATTCACTTGTGTGCAGCACATGATCTTCGCTTGGTGCTGCCTGTCAATGGTTTGCAATTTCACTCCGTGCTGTGTCACTTATGCAGTGCCCCCTCCGGGTTAGAGGAGGAATTTGGAATGTGTTCAGAGATCTGGCAATAACTCACCCACTCTTCATGAAGGAAACCTTGGAATCTTTAACGTCCAACAACTAATGCTTGCAGACGGGACACCCAGCTTGACATCCATGAGAGGAATAATGCACTTTGTGCGACAACACCTTGCCTGTGACGTAACCTACCAATCTAACAGATTATAGTCAGGCCAGGAATCCAACCCAGGCTAGATAGCTCATAGGTATAAGTACATTATCTTTGTACCATCTTGGTGAACCACAATGAGGTTGAGTGGACAAAGTATATATTAACACAATTAATGTCTGGCTTTCAATCTGGGGTAATAACATAAGGTGAGATGCATTGCCAAAGCTTTTTTTGCTGTATAACTGATGTTTTATGATCCTGAAATGTTAACTTTCATTCTTTAAACGTGATCAAAATTAGTCATAAAGAAAATTTCAAACCCAGGCTTGCATCATGCAAGCCTTCCAATGTACTTTTATTCAACAACGTAATTGCGTCAACTCTCCTGTATTGCCTACTGTCATTAATTAGTATTCTCCGATGCTCAGGCTGCATGATGCAACTGGTTAAGTCAGGAGGAATGGATGCTCTCGAAATGATGTAATTTGTGAGACATCTTGTGTTCCCTATGAGGCCCTGTTTGGTGTAGCTTTTTCAGGGGATTGTATTCAACTGCTTTAAAGCCTAAAAGGGTAATCCAAAAAGCCGCATCATACCACATGCGGGTATGTTGAAAAGTCATGCCTCCTGTTCTTTTGCTCCATAGCAGGTAAAGATATTCGAATAAAACAGAGCACAGTCGACACATTAGTTATTCCCGCTACTGGATGCGAAGTTTCGTGATTCTGACACTCGATATCTCAGTGCTATATTGTTCAAGATAACAAAAGGCAGCACAATGTTGTGAGTGCTGTGAAGCGTGAGGCGACGGAGATGAGAGTTGCGATGACTTAATGGAGTTGAGAGTTGGGAGCACCATTAAAGTCCCAAGAGTAAGAGATAGACACAATGGAGTACCACCACAAAGGATCACCAGCCGTGACTTGGCTCTGCCAGATTTTCATCTCTTCCCCAAACTTGAGGAACACCTTCATGGAGAATATTATTCTTTTGATGCTGATGTCAAGGCCGCTGTGAAGCGCTGGTTAAGTCAGGAGGACACACTGTTCCTTCAAGACAGCATGACAAAATTACTTGAACATGATAGAAATACACTACCAGTCAAAAGTTTTAGAACACCCCCATTTTTCCAGTTTTTACTGAAATTTAAGCAGTTTAAGTCCAGTGAATAACCTGAAATGGAACATAGTTAAGCGGTAAACTGCCAGAGGTTAAAAAAAAAAGTTTAGGTTACCAAAAACTGAAAAATAATGGAAATTTTTTTCCGAGTTGTTTAAAAAAAGGCCCTTTTTCAGGGAACAAGTAATGAGTTAGCAACTGCAGCTGTTCTGCACAATGGAAGTAATTAAGCCTTGAAAGTTGATGTAAACAATTCCTACAGGTGTCCCAAATTTTGTTGATAGTTACAAACCCTCTTCTGTATAAAGCAGTGTTGGAACAGACTGTGCTGCTACCCTCTGAAGCATTATTTGAACAATATTGCACTGCAGGAAGTAGTATATGCTGTCATAATGGGAGAAAAAGACAATTAACAAAGGAAGACAGACAGACCATTAGAACCCTTAAAAGCGTAGGTCTTTCCTTTAGAAAATTGCAAATAAGCCAAGGTGTCAGTGAGTACAGTTTCCTACACATCAAAAGGCACTTGGAAACTGGAGGAAACTCTGACAGAAGAGGTCTGGCAGACCAAAGCCACAACACAATCAGAAGAAAGTTTCTGAGAGTACAGCTTGGTGATAGGGCTCACAGACAGCAGCTTCAAGCACAACTTAACACTGTCGAAGTAAGGAAGTCTCATTTCTACTGTGAAGAGAAGACTTCGAGCTGCAGGCTTGACAGGTCGAGTGGCAGTAAGAAAGCCATTGCTAAGATGGCTTGCCTGGGCCATGAAGCACCGCCAGTGGACTACTGAAAACTGGAAGAAGGTCTTATGGACGATGAATCAAAATTTGAAATCTTCCATTCATCACGCAGGGTTTTTGTACACCGTCGAGTAGGCGAAAAGATGGTTCCTCAGTGTGTGATACCAACTGTCAAACATGGAGGAGGAAGCGTGATGATCTGGGGCTCTTTTGCTGGATCCAGAGTCTGCGACTACCACAGAGTGACTGGCACCCTGAACCAAAAGGGCTACCACAGCATTTTGCAGCGCTATGCAATACCCTCTGGTCTATGCCTAGTTGGTCAGGGATTCATCCTACAGCAAGATAACGACCCAAAACATACCTCCAGGCTATGTCAGAACTACTAGAAGAAAAGAACAAGACAGTAGGCTTCAAATCATGGAATGACCAGCACAGTTTCCAGACTTAAACCCCATCGAGCTGGTTTGGGATGAACTGGACAGAAGGGTGAAAGCAAAGCAATCTACAAGTACAACACATTTGTGGGAACTTCTGCAAGTGTTGGGAAGAACTTTCCGAACAATATTTGATTTCCATTGGAGAAAGAATGCCACGAGTATGTTCGGCTGTTGTATCTGCAAAAGGTGGCTACTTTGATGAGTCAAAATTAGATTAAATTTTGTTCAACAAAACGATTCCATGATTTCTTTTTTTATCTGCAATTTTTATTTGTTTCTATGCTTTAATTTCAGAGTACATTGAAACATTAAACTGCTTAAATTTCAGTAAAAACCTGGAAAAATGGGGGTGTTCTAAAACTTTTGACCGGTAGTGTATGTGGACCACAGCGGTGCTTATGTTGAGAAATAAAGATTGATATGAGTATGTTCGTCTTTGTTTCATGTGAATATCTTTACCTTTGGAGAAAAACCAATAGGAGGCATTATTTTTCAACACACCCTCATTCATAATAGACATCGTGCCGTAGATGAATGATATACATGCCACATTAGTCAAGGTATTCCCATCCTTTTCAACGCACACCATCCGGTGGTCATCCAATTCTGATCTCAGCGCAGAAGCCTTCCTTCCGTTGTTTTCCATAACATAGTGGGCATGGCTGTGTTAACCTCTTTAGAGGATATAAAACAACTTCCTTCAGTTAGTTTTCTATTTCGGGGAATACGTGGAAGTTAAACAGACAAGAAATCTCATGAATACGATGTGCGAAGTGAAACTTCCTACTGTCAGGACTTAGATCACTGACACTGGAATTTTGCAAACCTTTGTTATGGGGAAGAATGGCGTTGTTCAGAAAAGCACCTTTTGAGCACCGAAGGTCTCAAATGGTCGAGCAAAACTTTATGATAGTTGTTGCCATTCACCGTTACATCCTGTGGAACTGCATGGTTTTGCAGATACCATTTTGGTCATAAAAAGTAATGTGAAGCACCTTTGGTGCTCCCATGTTGTTGTTTGACCTTTTCGGATACAGAAATGTCGATTCATTTCAACGTCGACTTGGGATTCCTGATGTTACAAGTTATTCAATTGTCATTATGCTGATTGTGATGCAAGAGTTCATGTATAACTGCAACATTGTCCTCATATCATGTTGTGGAAGGCCTGCCTGAACAATGTCCATTGTGCACATTCCCCTCTCCCCCACGCCTAACAGAAACGATGATACCTATCACTGCCAACAATTCAGAAGTACAGAGTAGTGTTAGAAAGAGTTGCAAAATTTTGTTGGTGTATTTCATGTACATTTGTCTTTTACATTACCACAAATCCAACAAGAGTTTAGATGTCTTCTTTTATGAAGCTTTCTGAGATGACCACACCCCTTTTGTAATAGAGGAAGGGGTGGGGTGGGAGAGGGAGGTTGAGCTTTGAGGTTCAGTCTCCTTCTACATTCTCCTTCTACATCTTAATCTTAATCTTAAATCAGCATGCTGAGATGTCAAGACACAGGAGATCATAAAGGAAAGTTCCTGCCGTATGCAACACGATAATAACCATTACAGAATCAATTTAGTTGTTCATAGCTCAATGGTTCATGTTTTCTCAAAGAAGTAACAATATATTTTTGATTACATATTACAGAAGGTACAAATGACACAATACAAGATTAGGTCCATTCCTTTAAGCCTTAAGCTTTTCTGATCCCACCTCCCTCCACTTCCCAGGCCAATCCAAACCAATTTTTCCATTGCATTCATCATACAAATGAAACATGTAGTTTTAGACATTAAATATTCACTCCAATATATGAAATAAACCTTTCGAGAAAAAAAAATGGCATGCATTATACATGTAACATACCTAGTTGTGAATCATGTCGAGTTCAAAATTTTATAATATTTTTACTATATTGTAATTTATACCCTCGCAGACACTATGTCAAAAATGCTAAATGATTCTACACAATTTTGGGATCACTCAGACATGTAATAGCGTAAAATGCTCTTTTTACGTATTAGAAAATAAGGTGGCTGTCACCCAGCAACCGAGGAGATACAAAGGATGTGATAAACAGATAAAGTTGTGCAATCTATCTTCAGTAATTTATTTCAACTCGGGTTTCCTTAGTATTTCTTTTGAATTTCAAGGCCTCACATTCAGTCATGACCGCCCCTTGGCCACACATATAGTAAAGTTGGCCTCCAAAGCTAACCGTAGACCAGGCATCCTCAGATTTTCCGAATCTATGAGGAATAGATCTGTGTAATATGAAAGCTTAATCTTGAATATTTTTTGAAATAGTGTACACAAGCCAAGTTACCGACATGGTTGCCATGGCAACAAAATTCAATCAATCACAGCCGTGATCTAAGCAGGTTGAGATAACGTCATGAGGAATAGATATCTGCAATATGAAAGCTAAATGTTCAACGGTTTTTGAAATATCGTGTACCCAAAAATAAATGGATGGATGATCGGTCAATCGGTCGGTCGGTCGGACGGAACTTATTTTAATGTCCTTCCTCTCCAACCTTGTTGGAGGGGTGGGGGACAAATTTTTAACTGCTTACAAACTGTAAGGCCTTTGTCCATCGCTCGAAGGAGAACTGCTCTCCCTTATGGGCTGCAGCCCCAACATCACATCTGTTGCTCCTGGATGCTGTGGAATATAAAGCTCGCAACATTATTGGAATATCCCACGATGAGGCAAATGCAGAAAGTTTGTTGCTCTCACCTTACTAGTGTAGTAGATAGTAGAAAAATCGTGCAAATTATGATACAAGCATCAAATTTGGCATTTCTGTTCTGCAGGGCTTTCTGATCAAATCTGCCCGATTGGCCATTTGAAAATCCAAGATGGCGGCCATTTTTCAAGATGGCCGCCAAGTTAGCCTCCCGAAGTTGACTTTTTGCTTAGAAGTATTTGTAGTTGTCCGATTTGCATGATCTAAGTGTGGATTCCTATGTTTTCAAACCTGCTGGAGTGGATTTTCCTGTTTTTAAAGCCCCCTGACGCACTTTTTCTGATTTTACACATTTGTTTATGATTTTCATACGTTTGCATGACTTAACATGTATGTAGTAGTAGCTACTTATGCATGGGGTGTAGGGGTGTAGTGCAGGGGCGGATTAAGCTGGTGGGCGGCCGTGTTCGGGCTGCTGGTGGGCGGCCCCTTCTAGTAGTTTTTATCAAAC
>CM068954.1:169853841-169871109 GCA_035128595.1 Eptatretus atami | reverse complement strand
GTTGGAAAACAGATCAATATTTGACAATTATTGGAACCAAGGATTACAAAATTTCACAAACATTGCCTCAAGCTTACTACACTGTGAAGGTAGTGATAACCATTCTGCAGGTACAATAATTATTCTTACATCACTACTTTTAAACAACATGCTTAACTACTTTAAGGCTTCTTGGCAAACACAGTATTTAAAATAAAAGATTTAAGGCCTTCTTACTCAGCTCATTTTGGGTATATATATATTTTTAATCTGCCAGTATTTGGAATCGAAATCTCAATCTTAAAGAAGAAGTGGAATTGAGAAAGAAAGTCGCATTGAGAAAACATTCCAGCTATATCTGTTTTGTTCCAGGAGTAATGTTCATTTGCATTTGTTGAAGATATCTTCTCCCACCTCACCCACCTACGCCACCCCAAACAGTCTGGCCTTCATGGGCAATGCACGGAAATAGAATACTTCACTGCATGGATTGTTGACTTCATTTGGAGAAAGTGGAAGGGCTGATGTAACACTTTTACAACCATAGAGTTCATAGAACACCTTACCCCTCAGAGTCTTGAGAAAAAACAGGACATGGGAAAGGTCATTTAAACTCTTGCTTATTGCATTTCTGAGCATGATCTCTATTTCCTACAAGCCATCATATTGACTGAATCTCGATATTCCCCAACGCTGAGAGAGCAAACGGCAATTTTGATTTAGTCGAGCTGACGTAAAATGGCATAATACTTTGTCAAAGTACTGATAATTTTAATGGAAGGTTTTTGGAAGTGCCATGAAAGCGGATTGTGTTGCACAGCGCTCAAGTATATAATTCAACTTAAATAAAATAAAGATTTTAAAGGCTGTAGGAAAAAAATAAATTCAAATACAGTTTTTTGGAAGTTTACCACCATTGATGCAGCACCTTTTACAGCACCTTATTTAACACGTTACATTAGTCATTCACACCTGCTCCTTGTGTCCTTTATGACATTCCTAAAAACAGTAAGTTTCCTGTTTAGAATGATTTTCAATTTTGGTTGTCTGCCAGGCACAGACAGTAAAAAATAAACAAATATACAAACAAAACAAAACAAAAAATCGCACCCGTTTCTGAAGGAAGCGGTTCAGTTTGGTATTTTTATATGAAATAGACAAAGCCGAGAAACAAACGAAACCCACTAGAATTACCCTTTATAATTAACCTTTAGAACCCTTTACAATCCATCATAATTACCCTTTATAATCCTTTATAATTACCCTTTAGAATTTCCCTTTAGAACCCATTATAATTGCTCTTTAAAACCCTTTAGAACCACCCTTTATAATTACCCTTTAGAACCACCCTTTATAATTTCCCTTTAGACCCCATTATAATTACCCTTTGGAATCACACTTTAGAATTACCCTTTAGAATCACCCTTGAGAATTACCCTTTAGACCCCATTATAATTACCCTTTAAAACCCTTTAGAATCACCCTTTAGAATTACCCTTTAGAATCACCCTTGAGAATTACCCTTTAGAACCACCCGTTGGAATTTCCCTTTAGAACTCATTATAATTACCAATTAGAACCCACTATAATTACCCTTTAGAACCCTTGAGAATTACCCTTTAGAACCACCTGTTGGAATTTCCCTTGAGAACTCATTATAATTACCAATTAGAACCCACTATAATTACCCTTTAGAATTATCTTTTAGAATCCTTGAGAATTCCCCTTTATAATCCATTATAATTACCAATTAGAACCCACTATAATTACTCTTTAGAACCCTTGAGAATTACCCTTTAGAACCACCTGTTGGAATTTCCCTTTAGAACCCATTATAATTACCAATGAGAACCCACTATAATTACCCTTTAGAATTATCCTTTAGAATCCTTGAGAATTCCCCTTTATAACCCATTATAATTACCCTTTATAAACCATTAAAATTACCCTTTAGAATCCATTATAATTACCCTTTAGAACCCATCATAATTACCCTTTAGAATCCATTATAATTACCCTTGAGAATCCATTATAATTACCCTTTTGAACCCGTTATCAATGTTATGTACTCGGATGGGCTCGGGAGAGCAGTAAGACTCGCAGAGTCGTGAGGCTGCCGTAACTCTGTTTATTGCGTATCCCGAAGCGCGCTACCATGGCCGACTACTACGCCTCAAGCGGCGTGCCCACCTTTATGCCCCCGCGGACCACGTGACCACTACCACCACTTTGCCCCGCCTCGCCAGGCTCCGCTGCCCATACAGCACAATCAATACCCTTTATAACCCATCATAATTACTCTTTATAAACCATTAGAATTACCCTTTAGAATCCATTATAATTACCCTTTAGAACCCATTAGAATTACCCTTTAGAATCCATTAGAATTACCCTAGAATCCATTAGAATTACCCTTTAGAATCCATTATAATTACCCTTTAGAACGCATTATAATTACCCTTTAGAATCCATTATAATTAGTCTTTAGAATCCATTATAATTACCCTTTATAAACCATTAGAATTACCCTTTAGAATCCATTATAATTACCCTTTAGAACCCATTAGAATTACCCTTTAGAATCCATTAGAATTACCCTTTAGAATCCATTACAATTACCTTTAGAACCATATAATTACCCTTAGAATCCATTATAATTACCCTTTAGAAATCAATTTATAATTACCCTTTGGAACCCCATAGAATTACCCTTTGGAACCCCTGAGAATTACCCTCTGAACCCATTAGAATTACCCTTTAGAGCCCATGAGAATTACCTTTTAGAACCTATTATAATTACCCTTAAGAACCCTTTCGCATTACCCTTTAGAATTACCCTTTACACCCATTAGAACCCCATAGAATTACCCTTTAGAACCCGATGGAATTACTCATGGGCCCGTTGGTCCATTGGACCGAATTTTCATTGGTCTTCGAAGCCTTGTTCCATACCTGCTGCTTTCACCAAGCACAGATGTACTTGAGCCAGGGTGGAGATTATACATTCGTTATTATTCTTGCCAAATGATACTACTTTTATTATTGTTGTTAATATTATTTGTATTAATTGATGTATGGTTTGTTGAAATGTCGCTATTATTTTTGTTATTAATTTTGTAAATATAATGCCATGCCACAGAAGGACCTATTAAGCTGTTCTATACACCTTAACACGGCGTGAATTTAAAACATGGTAATTATTTCGGGTTCTTTGTAGTTAATGAGACTAATCAACTCAGGAGATCATGACAATCATTTTGGTGTATCACATTCTACATCAGAATGCTCCAATAGAACGCCACAAAAAAACATGACACGCACACGCGCGCGCACACACACCACACACACACACACACACACACACACACACACACACACCACACACACACACACACACACACACACCTCATCCATTTAATCAGTCTAAAAGGGTCTACGGGGGTATTTTGGGTCATTGGGAATTTGGGTCATCTGGTTTTTGGTCTTCAAGGTCTTTTGGGTCATCTGCATCTTTTGGGTCCTCGGGACTTTTGGGTCCTCATGGTCTTTTGGTCCTCTGGGTCTTTTTAGTCTTCTGAGTCTTATAGCGGTCTTTCGGGGTCTTAATGGTCATGGGGGCCTTCCAAGGTCGAAGGGATCTTAGTAGACGAAAGGGTCCATTTTTCGGCATGACACCACGCGTTAGAAAGGTTCTTCATTTTTGACGGATGGACGGAGGGATGTAAATAGTCAATATTGAAGCAGTCATACCTCACTCCTCTGTGCACAAGTGCACTCAGGATGAGATTCCGTACAATTTGCCAAATTCGGAGCCAAAGTACTGCTAAACTGCAGGTTTGTGTGATACAGTATTCAAAATATAACAACCAATTGAAATCAAGTAGTTCCTCGATCATAAACTGACGTCTGTAAACGGTGGTGGGGGGATGTAGGCCTTGTTTTCCCTGTAGAATGTGGTATCATGTCCCTTGTGTAAACTTCTGGTCCCCCCCTCCAACCTCCACATGGTTTGCCCTTTCGCTTCTCCCATTCCCACCGTCTTCCCCACCCTGTCACCACCCGGCCCATGCATTAGAAAATATTGCTTGAGAGTGCTGGCAAGGCACAGTTTGCCACAAGCAAGATGGCCTGAATAGCCTTCTCTTTTAGTGATTGACATCATGATTTTGTGACATTAACAGTAATCGCATGTTCAGTTGCATTTGAGATCAAACCCAACATTATAGAGCTTCGGGGGACAACACAAACCAGCCAGTTATCCTGTTTCCTGAAAAAAACCCCAAACAGGCACAGCAGATGTCAATCTGAAGTATTCACATACACGACATTTTCAATTGCCCCCAACGATGTCAATTGTTCTCCTGGTTTATTTGTTACAAGGAGAACCGTTCATTATGTGGTTGTTTGTATTGGTCAAAACGAGTTCAAATCAATCCAAAATGGCAGCTTCCCAAATAATTTCTCCGAAAGATAAATCTCTAAAAAAATCATTCAGCGAGACAGCAAATGAGTTGTAAAAGCTGACAAATTATCAATGTTAACATCTCATTTCAACTAATGAGAGCAATGAGAGAGCCTATCCCAAGATGAAAGAGCAATCTATGATGGAGAGAAAATGATGTTGGATGATAATTGACATCAATAGCACGATATAGACAAAAAGAAATAAAGCATAATGAGATTGGAAAAAATTGCTGTGTGCAATCATCGGTTTAAAGGCCTCATGCCAGCGATTGAACCGTCTGCTGAAAGGCTGCGAAGCACCATGGAAAACAAAACGTGATGCTACGAGTAACGCAAACTGAAGATGAATTTGAATCTGATTCTGATGTACGAGCGTTGGTGTCGCTGAGGCAGTTTCTTGGCAACCATGTTGTACTGGGTGGTCTGCCATTGCCTTTCCAGCAGTAGTTAAGGCAGGAATTTGGATTTTGTTGAGGGTGCTGCTGGTGATAGCTCGCCCTCTCTTCACGGAGAACACAAAAGGATGTTAAACGTCCACCGACCAACTGCGGAAGATGGGACACCTGTTCAACGACAATCCGAGGGACGGCACACACGTATTGATGAATAACCCTGCCTGTGAAACTGGTTACCCTCACCGAAGGAGAGGGTATTGCATTTGGGTCCGTTTGTTTGTCTGTCTGTTTGTTTGTTTGTCCGCACAGAACTTTCGTGTTTTTTCTCCGCAACAGCTTGTTGGATTGCGACGAAATTTTCACCAAAGGTACGGCGACTCATGTAGAATGTTTTAATGATAATTATGACGTCATAGGTCACGTGGTGTAACAGCCATGTTGGAAAAACGGGAAAACTTTGGACCTCTGCATCTCTGAAACTGCACGAAGGAAAAATAATTAGAAATCAAAGAACCTCTCGAGAGCAGGCCCTAGCTGTTCCGACGGTTGGCAGCGAGTACCCCGGAAGCAGTGGGGGAAAGAAACGTGATTTGGCAGCCATATATGTATATATATATATATATATATATGTATATATATATATGTTTTTTTTTAAACCTTCAAACATCTTCTCTAAAGCTGAACAGATCATGGTGAAACTATACACATATGACCACCTCTCCATGTGGAACAAAAGATTCACACATATTATGTCATGGTTCACATGGTTTGGCAGCCATATTGGATATACCCTAAAATCTGTAAAAAATCTTCTCCAGAACGGCTGGACAGATTGAGGAGAAACTTCACATAAATGTTCCACAAGCCATTGGTGCACAAGTTTGTTAAGGAATAACTGAAAGGTCACATAGTTTGGCAGCCATATTGGATTAAAGAAAAATATTAAATCATGTTTTCTCTGAAACCACTTCATCAATTGATGTAAAACTTCACAACTACGATTGAGTAGTGACATGGAATAAAAAAAATTTAATTTCAACTTGTTCAGATGCATGGTCTGGCAGGTAGAATTATTTATTTGTTTTGATCTGGGTTCTTTTTGATTTTTGATTTTTTTTTTTGAATGAGCTCACTTGGCTGTGCCTGGATGGGTTTGAGGGTTTTGGAGTAGCATCTGAAATACGAATCCTATCCAGGTCCCTCCTAATGACTTAATCTTTTCTTTTTGCTTGTTCGGGTTCCTTCTGATGACTCCAATGCAGGACTGTACCTATTTGGTCTTCCATTTTATTTGAATTGAATTTATTTTAATCCCATTCTGAATTAAATTGAATAATATTGAAAAACGTCATGGGTCAGGGCCAGGTGTCCAATCAAAGCAGGATGTCAAAGTGGGACATCAAAGCAAAGCCAAATAGAGCGGGTTGCGTCAAAGCGGGACATCTTGGTACCCGGTCATCACGGCCAGCAGTTATCAAGTGGCAGTTCTAATTATGTCTCTTATTAATTACGTAACACACCAGTACTCAAACGCCACACAAAACTACACAAACACCACTTAAAAGTCCTGGCAAGGGTCTGCAATCTCTGATTGCTTTTTTTCTTATTTGCAGATGCAAGGAAGGCAGTTTATAGTTGGGCTGAGATTTAAACCCAACTTTGACAGTTTAGAGGTGAGTTTGTGTACCTCCAGGCTATCCGCCAACCTAATTTAATTCAACACATCAACAAAAATAAATTAGAAGAAAATATAGTTACTATGTGGAGCACACGCGACGAGCAGCACTATTAGTGTCAAAGAAAATCTGCTGCTCATCGTCTGAAAATCCATGCAAGGAGCATGTTCATGTTTTACATCAATGTTGGCCTCATTGTCACCATGATGTCAGAAAGGGTGACATAAAGAAGACGAAATAGACAAGAGCTAGAGAGGAGAGAGAGAGAGAGAGAGAGAGAGAGAGAGAGAGAGAGAGAGAGAGAGAGAGAGAGAGAGAGAGAGAGAGAGAGAGAGAGAGAAACAAAGAGAAAGAGATATAGAGAGCAAAGGAGAGGGAGAGGGAGAGGAGAAAGAAAAATAAAAATAAAGAGATACATAAACAAACCAACAAATAAATAAATAAATAAACAAATAAATAAAATCTGCCGTTCAACTGAAAGTGAGAGGATTTGTATTTGATCAGGGTGCCACCGATAACTCACTTACTCTTCACAAAAGACTGTTGGATATATACGCGCACCAATTAATACCAGCAGACAGGACAGCCGGCTTCCTGGGAATCTGAAGGATGGTGCACTTTGTAATGCAATACCCAGACTGTGAAGCACTAATCCCACAGTATCTAATCGAGTGATCGATAATAATCATCAAACCCAAACAAGATGGTTCGCAAGTAAACGCTCCACCTCTGCACCATCCCATTGGATATATAATTAGGCATGCTTTCCAGTCCATGAAGAAATTCTAACTCCATTGTTTAAGGACATCAATTCCGTATGCACGACATTATAGATCAAGATGTACGCACCACCTGTGCCTCTCCTTTTTGCGGGAGATTTGTCCGTTGCATTACAGAATTCGACAAAATATGATACTGAGTTCAAGAACGAGCAATGAGACCAGGTTGAGCCACAGGAATCAGAACGCAGCAACAAAATATTTAGCATGTAATGGTCTTACCAATGGACTCGACAAGCCACAAGAACCTACAGAGAATTGCCAATGAGGTGTAGAGCCACGGCTCCCAAGGGGGCAGTTGTGCGAGCGAGGGTGTGTATAGAATTTCACCACCTGAAGAACAGAAGGTGTTTGGCAGCACCGGCTAAGATAACGAGGCTAAGAGTTGCAACAACAGCAAGAGTCCAGTCACGCTGAGCTACACCGCATTAGTACCATCACGGAGCAAAGCCTAATAGAGTCGTTCACAATCCCGTCGGCTCTTCCGCAGTTCCCAAGATGGCAGGACCACACTGGCATTCTCACTTCCAAATCCAGACGGTATTGACACAAATCCCGGAACCACATCTCCACATCCGTGTGGCGAGTTATTCGATGCTCGGCGGTTTGAAGAGCTTAATACCATTGAGTTAATTCTGTACCAGATATCTCTCTCGGGAATGGTGATTCATTGCAATGAACTGTAATTTTAGGTTTCCAGGAAATTTGTGTCTTCTTTTACTGGTTAAATTTACAGTCCATTCGAATTAAAGCAAAGGAAATGGGGGCTGGCTGCTGCTGTACTTAAGAAAGAATAATACAGCTAGTTCCCTTATAAGGAACGTCAAAGCAGGAGGAAGCCATTCGGCCTATCATGCCTGCACAACGGTTGCCAACCGATGATTGCGTTTCCATGTTCTATCTTTCATAAATGCTGAGCATTAAGCAAGGAAGTAGCAAGTATGTCGGGATTCGAATTTTAAAAAAAAGTTTTTGGTAGGATTCAACCAGGATTCCAACTACAGACCTCCCAGACTCAGTCAAGGCTTTGGGTTTTGGTTTGGTGCAGACGCACACCCTTTCTAACTCACATTTCAGCTATAATTCCGCCATGTTTGTAAGCATAGGTAAATATCCACTTCTGGCCCAGTCAGGATGTGACCCAACTTGAAACTGTTGGGCCGGTGGTGAGCAGTCACTGTATTGCATCATGGTGCAGGAGTTGTTCTCAAGGTCTCGAGTACGTCATCCTTTTGGAGAGGACATTACAAAACGCTGTTCATGCTTGGCAAGTGCAAAACCACATTGTGCATTCATTACCATGAAATTAGTACATTCAAAATAACACTTCCTTGGTCTCTTCAACCTCGTTCTTCCCTCCAGGGCTTCAAGACTGTTCACCACCATCTCAGGTTATCCCCCATCTACAACAATGATCTTTTTACCCCCCATTAACCATCCTCAAGCCCAGCTCTTTCTGGGATCCTAGCTTTTCCTTCCAATTCTGTAAATGAGACTTTGCAGCTGTATCCATCTTACTCAACCCATGTGTCCTCCCCTTGCCTACGTTCTTCCATACGTCCATTATCCCTCCAAGTCTCCTTCTATTTTGTGACTCAACCCTGCTGTTGGTGTGTCCCTCTTATCTTTCAAATCTTATTTTCATCCCGTTACGCCCTGGTCTGTTCCTCGATTCATAATGCAAAAATACACAAACCAGCATATATCTCTTTCTAAAAGGAGACATATCCATGAGTCTGTCCACTACACCTTATTTGAAAGGGTTCCCTGCTGTCATATAATTATAACAAGAGTGCAAGTGAGCACAATATACACCCGAACAAGAAGGTATATACAGAATTGTGCTACTACATGGAAAACAGCATCCTGGTTGCCATGGCAACCACTTTAGATGACGAACGTATGTCGCGACACACCGTCTCCACAGTCTGTACCTATGTACCAAATATGAAAAGTGAAAGTTGAAAACTTTGGGAGTTAGAGTGCGGACAGGAACGGACGGACGGACAGACAGACAGACAGACGGACGGACGGACGACCGGTATCACATAATACGCCCCGATATATATATATATATATATATATATATATATATATATATATATATATATATATATCGGGCGTATAAAAATGGTACCGTTGGAAAGCTAATAATTGATTTTCTTGGAACCAAAATTTGTACACGTTTACTCATAAAATTGTCTGCTTTAAATGCAAGTGTTTCAGGGATGGAAGAAGAAGAAGCAGGAGTCAGAGCTTTACTGCAGCGGTTCCAATGGTACGACAGCAGGAACTCTTTAGAATAAAGTGTGACAGATATGGAAGGAGCACACAAAATAGTTATGGATAGTAATACTTACTGAAGCAACATAAAGTAGAACGACACTCGGTAGAGCGCATACCTCTGCCAGGCTAAACAGTTTACATTTTGTATCAACTGATAGGCCAGATCTGCATCCGGACCTGAACCAAAATCTAATCCGCTTGTTATTGTCACCTCACCAACTCATCTACCAAGTTTTGTCATTACCCGTCCACAACTTTTTGAAAAATCATGCAAATATCGTTTTTTAGCTCGCTTGTTCGAAGAACAGAGACCTATAGCGATATCCCCGGCGTGAGCGTGAGCGTGAAAATGTTAAAATTTTTGGTGAAAGTTATTTTTTCCTTTCTAATGTTTTTATCTACCACACTATTTTTTATACACCCGATATATATATATATATCGGGGCGTATTATGTGTCGTCCGTCCGTCCGTCCGTCCGTCTGTCTGTCTGTCTGTCCGTCCGTTACTGTCCGCACTCTAACTCCCAAAGTTTTAAACTTTCACGTTTAATATTTGGTACATAGGTACAGACTGTGGAGACGGTGTGTCGTGACATACGTTCGTCATCTAAAGTGGTTGCCATGGCAACCAGGATGCTGTTTTCCATCCGTTCCTGTCCGTACTCTAACTCCCAAAGTTTTCAACTTTCACGTTTCATATTTGGTATATAGGTACAGACTGTGGAGACGGTGTGTCGCGACATACGTTAGTCAACTAAAGTGGTTGCCATGGCAACCAGGATGCTGTTTTCCACGTAGTAGCACAATTCTGTATATACCTTCTTGTTCGGGCATACGTTGTGCTCACTTGCACTCTTGTTAATGATTACAATATACAAATACATATATTGCTTTAAAATTATTTGGATTAGACTTCACTGCAAAGATTTATAAAAAACATTAATTTAATTATTAGACAAGTCTTTTAAAAACGATAATTGTATAAACAGGCGAGCATTTGGGTGGCTTTGACACCAACTCTGGTGTCCCCATCTCTCAATAATGAAGAATTACTGCAATTCTAAAAAAAAAACCTCTCGTATCCAGATCCGAATCTTCACCAAAATCGAATCACAATTCATCCTTGTTCCACCCAATTCCACCCAACCTGTCCACCAAGTTTCATCCGAATCTGTCCATAAGCTTTTGAGAAATCGTGCTCACAGACAAACAAACAGACAGCAAAGACAGACAGGTATGAAATCATTGGTAGCGGAGGTCAATGTACATCGTTTACATGTAAGGATCACACAAAGAACAACACCGACAGCGATGATGACAGCAGCAGCAGCAGCAATAAGTCAACTACATGTTGTAAAATATCCTTTTTTCACTTGTTTCACTTCTTTTTACATCCTCATTGAGAATCACACATAAATATGCAATATGTTTGTGAAGTACAACATACTGTCCTTTTATTAAACCCGTCAGCGAAGCGGCAGGTAACTACAGCTTGCAAACAAGAAATGAGATGACAGTTATCCCGCATTATATGAAATGAGAGTCAGTCTACATATTATGTACACAAAATGGAAGCGTTTAAACCCTGCAACCCATTCTCTCCATCCACATTCCACTTCATTATTTCTCTTTCCTCTGCTTTCCTGTCCATATTTCTCCTTTCTCCCAATTCGCCCACCCACCGTCATATGTAACATGTAAATGGCCCCACATCTGGAATGACTGAAATTAAATCTGCTATGAAATGTAAATTTTCTCGTAATCAAATCTCCTTGTGGTTGCAAAGACCTGTTTAAAATGCTGTACACCGTAGCACGATGAAATGCAGCACAGGCAGAACTGCAGGAGAGCCATTTCAGCAGATGTTAGTCTCTTGTTAGGACACAAAGAATTCTGATCGTGACCCTGAGAGCAAATTGCTTTTATGAAATAGGAACGACTTTAGCCGCAGCTTGGCTCCACCTGTAGTTGGTACCTTATTACCAGAGGAACTTGAGAATTGAAAACCCTCTCTATTGCTGTGATTTCTCAATCAGGGTCTGTCTGTAATAGATGTCGATGACACCTTTTTGTTGTAAATCAGCCCATAATTAGTTCGCTATTTAACCATGATTTTAATAACATCATACATAGTTTAGAGGTCAGCAATATGACTGAAGATGATGTCCTGGTCCACACTAAACCTGATGGCCTTTTTGTGGAATTACGTCCATTGTAAGTAAAACTCAAACCAAGAAAGACATTAGACAAGCCGGTAGGCGGCGATGGGTCGCCGAGCAGGAGGTAAAGTATGCCATATATCACAAAAACCGGAATATATTTGATAGAGCATCACCTGTAGATAATTCGTGCCAAATTTCATAACCCTACGTGAGATAATGGCTTTCGGAATTGATTTCGCGTGAACGGTACCGATTTTGAAGGTTTTTCGGTTGTTGCTGGGGAACCAAAGCGTCCTTAGCAACCATCACAATTTCCAAAGCACTAGGTCATAACATGTACCTACCACCTGAGTTTGGTCAAAATCCACCCACGTTTACTACCAATTATGCTGATGACAAACAAACAAACAAACAAACATCCAAACAAACAGACAGAATTACTGACAATAAGGGCCACCTATTTCGGCGACCCAATTATTCGCCCTTATGCTACCCATCATTTCTACACAATGGATTCCCGGCTCTAGTCTATCCACTCGAGTGGTATCACCATCCCTCATGAGATTAAACATGCATGGCAGATCCTGTTCATCAAAGGGTATGAGTGCCTTCTGCTTCCCAGTCCAACAAGAGCAGCAATGCTTTTTCCAGTAGACAGACAAGGTGGCCGAAAAGGTATTTTTTGTATATCATCCAAATAAGTGGGTGGGTTTAATCAACAAGAGAGAGGTAGGCCACATGACCGCATTCACGATACATTGGGGTACATTCACAGAGAAAAACGAGCCCAATATTGTTTGTCCTGCCTCTTGCAAGAAATGTGGTATAGAATGAGGATCAAACTGGTGGAAAGCTGTCTAAAAGGATCTATGGGTATGAACAAGCAGGCAGGCTTGGGAACATCATGTGGTCAGTAATTATAATTGAATGTATTCTTTATCTCTCCTGTTCAATAACCTACCCACTTGTGAGGACACTCCCTCACAACCATTTGCACAATGTTTTGTGTAGTCCTCTGAATAAAACGTTGTACGAGAGGAAGGTTTTGCCTCAATTATTTAATTACCACATTGATGAGCATGCATCTTTCTTTTACTGTCCACTTTGAAAAAGAACATCATGCTATGGGATCAATTACTCCACATTTATACTTCCACTGCAAAAAAACACTAGAACGGCACTCGGTCGTGAGCAAACCTCCACCCGGCTGAACCATTTACGTTTTGTATCCCACCGATAAACCGAATCTGCATTCGGACCTTGAAAATTTTGTGGCAATCAGATAAGTGGTTGCACAAAAAAACAGAAAATTAGCATGGACATGTGTATATACTAATACGTACGGACATATGTATGCACAGACTACGTTAATACTTATGTAATCCGTACGTATGGACAGACGGTCAAACCGAAAACATAATGCCTCCGGTGACTTCGTCGGCGGAGGCATAAAAAGGAGAAATTGTTATCGTATGTTCGGGGTGATGTTCGTAGCTTGTCTCAAATTTCCTTACAAGCTCAAGTCACAGGCAGCCAATGTAATGCCTACAATGTGGCGTTGACATGGTGCAGGCATAATGGGCCAAATGGGCTCCTCTTGCATTGAAGTTCCTTATATTTCCTTATATCATATCCAATGTGACTTGAACAAACTTCTGCAACTTTACAAGAAAGAGATGCAAAATGAGGAAAATAATATTGGGGGGGAAAATGGTTGGGGGTGGGGAGTGGACATTACAGGAGCATTAAACAGGTAGGTAAATACTTATGGAAATAGGGGTCCATAATACAGAACGAGACACAAAGCTCATCAAGGAAGTCTTCCAGTCAAGCATTGCAGAAAATGGTGGAAACAGACCTTAATCTTTTAAAGTTCACGAAAGAGAATTAAAATTATATTGTGTTCTTGTTATTATGTTACAATTCAGTGAGATAACTACAATTCAAGAGCTGGCTTTTGTATTCCTCAAGGCAACTTGATGTATTCTCTGCAGAGAAACCTACCCATACCCCCTCGCCTCCCCCCACCCCACAATTCCTCTCTTGCAACTTAACTACTCATCTCATACAATGTGTTCATGCAACTCTTTTGTCTCTATATTGCTCATTCTGTGAACCTGCTTCCCTGTCATTTAGCTTTTCCATGCATCGAGACTTCTGCAGAAAAAGGCTACAAACAAAGCTTGCCATTCAGCAGCGAATTTTACATTTTGTAATCGCAACCTGGATGGAGGCAACAACGTGATGGATATGAGAAAACAAAACAAAAGATGTTAAAAGGTTACGGTCGTTTACTTGGTCGAAGAAAAACAAACAAACAAGAAAGACGTCGTGCAGAGCACGATACTTGCGAGATCCCGAAAACAAATTTGACCATAAAAAAATAACAGGTGGTTGAACTCAGTGACCTCATATGTGAATCCTCTTCAAATTTCAAGTGAATCGGATGAAAATTGAGGATTTTAGAAATTTCACTGAAGTTGTTGACCTTTGGCATATGTTGACCTTTTAACCTTTTGACTTCAAAATCCATAAACTTCTTACTTATGACAAACTGTACCATGTGGTGAAGTTTCATGAAGATCGGTTTAAAAATGTGACCTGTAGGCGATTGACAAATAAACAGACCGAATAACACACGTGACCAACCATTATACCTGAAAAATCTTCGATTTTGCAAGTGACAAATTATTCTGTACTGTTACCTGCATAGGGCAAATCGAAATCATCACCACAACAAAGAGGAATACTTGTGCGGGAAATGCAAAGCAACAACCGGCGAAGTGATCATCCCAGGTGAGATGCAAAACAGCAGCATGGAGGAGCAGCAGGCAAGTTATCTCGACTTCCGTAGCGGACGAAGTCCCATAACAATTTACAGCTTCAAACGTACAGCTGGAAAATCACCAAAATTCCTGTTTACTCGTTTTTAATAGGTATTTTGAAAGTCTGCTCAGCTTACACCAATTACAATATACTCTGCATGCGTCGTGACGCTTTGCAATTCGATGCTACCATTTTGTTTGGATAAGTATAAAATGTTGGGGCGGCGGCGGTGGTGGGGAGGTGGGTAAATAAATTATTATTACCACGCTCCCCAAGGAAGTCAACATGCACGATCCGTGAGATATTATGAGCACATTACGCATGATGCTACACGTGATGCTCGGCTTTCCCCTAGTTGATCGTTTCTCGCAGTTTTAGAACATGGAAGATCCAAATCCAGCCAGTCATATTTGGAGGGCATACGAGGGTCATCACGCAAGTTCCATCACCAGACGGTCTAAAATAGACAGTATCGATGACAAACATCACCATCCTCTTCAGTGCACATTGTTTGAAAATCAAGTGGATTTTAGATCCCAGCACAGAAGCCTTCCTTCCAATTGTCCTCAACAGTGACCATTGCTGTGTTAACCTCTTCAACAGATAAAAAAAGTCTCCTCTAATTATAATTTAATGGAATTTTTTTTTTTTAACTGTGAAAATTTATTTATGTATTTCATGTGCATTTTAAATTCTGCATAACCATAATTTTTTTAACATGAATTTGGATGTTTTCTTCATTGAATCCTCTGCTAAGGCCATATCATTGGTACTATATGTCATTTTGATTCCTGAAACCAACCAAACAGTGTGAGGAAGTTGATATTTACTGGGCATATCAGGAAATAGAGACAATGTATGCGATTAATTTTGTGATCAGTGAGACCTTTTACATTAAAAGTTACAAGCGAAGTGACAGAAATTTTGGTATGACCCTCATAGTTAGAACTAGCAAATATCACCCGGTGCTTCGCTGACGGTAATACTAAAGGGAGAAGGAAGAAAAAGAGGGGGGGAGGAGGGAGAGAGGGGTGGGGAAGGGGGAGAGAGGAGTGGGGGAGAGAGAGTGGGGAGAGTGAAGAGGAAAGGAGAGAGGAGGGAGGGGAAGAGAGGAGTGATGGGGGAAGGGAAGACAGTGTGAGGTGAGAGGATGGGAAGGCAGACGTGTGGTAGATCGTTAATTACGATTCATACCGTCTCATCAAAATGGTTCTGCATACAATAACAGTGAAGATGGAAACAAAATAATGTCTGAAATCCATTTTTTACCGGTCATACTATAAACATGGCCCAAAGACAAACTCCTGTCCAGACACAAATAGCGCCAGGACGCGTCCGGAGACGAACACCGCCCGGCAGTGTCCGATCTCAGGGAGAGAGAGGGAGAGGGAGAGGGAGAGGGAGAGGGAGAGGGAGAAAGGTTGAGAGTGAGAGATGTGGAGAGTGAGAGGAGATGTGGGAGGAGGGTACTGCACTGTATTGGGGGGTGGAAGCAAGGATGGGAGAGAAAGAGATTGGGGTAGGGGAGTTAGCAGAAAGAATATGTTATGCTTAATGAACAACACGCATGCACACTTGGCTGACATCGGAAATTTTTCAGGAATTGGCAGGTTGGAGTCAGTGCGACTATCAACTGCAGGACTGGAGCACGAACCACTCACTCAGGGAGATGCAGCACGAACCACTCACTCAGGGTGACGGAGCAGGAATCACTCGCTCAGTGTGATAGAGCACGAATCACTCGCTCAGGGTGACGCAGCACGAATCACTCACTCAGGGTGACAGAGCATGAATCACTCGCTCAGGGTGATGGAGTACGAACCGCTCGCTCAGGGTGACGGAGCACGAATCACTCGCTCAGGGTGACGGAGCAGGAATCACTCACTCAAGGTGACGGAGCACGAACCACTCGCTCAAGGTGACTGAGCACGAACCACTCGCTCTGAATGACGTGGCACAGCAAAAGCATCCACAGAGAGTGAAGGATTTGCTCAGAATGACATAGCGCTATCGACAATGGGCACTCGTAAGCATTCATGTGTGGTATAAGCATTCATGCAAGCACTCCAATTAAATGGTTGATAAGGAATGGTTGGCCAGGCTGTCACCACAAACCACAAAGGATACCTTTAACTTTAAAGCCTGTGTTCAATGCATACGCAGCAGTTAATGAAATCAAATGACTTTATCGACAAAAGAGTTGCAGCTTAATGCAGAACAACCCTGGAGATATTGCAAAGTTCAATCGCCGTGAAATAAACCTTTCAGAAAATCCGCCATTTTGCCTGCTCATCTGTGCACGTTACGTGGTGCATTGTTCGCAGTCTGCACAAATGTGATGACTTTTGTAAAAAGCGACCATTTTTTTTTCTTTTTTTGTGACCAGATTTGCTTTGATTCCCTGTAGAGCATATCGCGAAACATCCGAAAATATAGACATAGATCTGGCAGACGTTATGGATAGGCAGTCCCTCTGGGGGACAGGGCATGAGGTCTTGCAGTGAATGCATTAAATAAAATAACTCAATGAAGCAGGTTAATTTGTTCACTCAATATAATTCTCCAAACAGTAGAAAAACACAAGTTTAATGCTTTGGAACTTTCACATTTTCTAATGTATGTATGGAGAAGGGGGGGAACATAGCCTTGGTTGCTTAAAGTAAATAGGTATATCAGCTTAGTTATAAGACTCGTTATTTCT
>CM068954.1:169836546-169851619 GCA_035128595.1 Eptatretus atami | reverse complement strand
GACAATCCGAGGGACGGCACACACGTATTGATGAATACCCTGCCTGCTTGAAACTGTTACCCTCACCGAAGGGAGAGGGTATGCATTTGGGTCCTGTTGTTTGTCTGTTCTGTTTGTTTGTTTGTTTGTTGTCCCGCACAGAACTTTTCGTGTTTTTCTCCGCAACAGCTTGTTGTATGCGACGAAATTTTCACCAAAGGTACGGCGACTCACTGAGAATGTTTTAATGATATTATTTGACGTCATAGGTCACGTTGGTGTAACAGCCATGTTGGAAAAAACGGGAAAACTTTGACCTCTGCATCTCTGAAACTGCACGAAGAGGAAAATAATTAGAAATCAAAGAACTCTCGAGAGCAGCCCTAGCTGTTCCGACGGTTGGCAGCAAGTACCCCGGAAGCAGTGGGGAAAAGAACGTGATCACCATTATATGTATATATATATATTATATATGTTGTATATATATATATGTTTTTTTTTTAAACCTTCAAACATCTTCTCTAAAGCTGAACAAGATCATGTGAAAACTAATACACATATGACCACCTCTCCATGTGGAACAAAAGATTCACACATATTATTTCATGGTTCACAATGGTTTTGCAGCCATATTGGATATACCCTAAATCTGTAAAAAATCTTCTCCAGAACGGCTGGACAATTGAGGAGAAACTTCAATAAATGTTCCACAAGCCATGGTGCACAAGTTTGTTAAGGAATAACTGAAAGGTCAATAGTTTGGAGCCATATTGGATTAAAGAAAAATATTAAATCATGTTTCTCTGAACCACTTCATCAATTGATGTAAAACTTACAACTACGATTGAGTAGTGACATGGAATAAAAAAAAATTTAATTTCAACTTGTTCAGATGCATGGTCTGGCAGGTAGAATTATTATTGTTATGGGTTCTTTTGATTTTGATTTTTTTTTTTGAAATTGAGCTCACTTGGCTGTGCCTGGATGGGTTTGAGGTTTTGGAGTAGCATCTGAAATACGAATCCTAATCCAGGTCCCTCCTAATGACTTAATCTTTTCTTTTTGCTTTTCGGGTTCCTTCTGATGACTCCAATGCAGGACTGTACCTATTTGGTCTTCCATTTTATTTGAATGAATTTATTTTAATCCCATTCTGAATAAATTGAATTAATTTGAAAAACGTCATGGGTCAGGGCAGGTGTCCAATCAAAGCAGGTCAAAGTGGGACATCAAAGCAAAGCCAAATAGAGCGGGTTGCGTCAAAGCGGGACATCTTGGTACCCGGTCTCACGGCCAGCAGTTATCAAGTGCGCAGTTCTAATTATGTCTCTTATTAATTACGTAACACACCAGTACTCAAACGCCACACAAAACTACACAAACACCACTTAAAATCCTGGCAAGGGTCTGCAATCTCTGATTGCTTTTTTTCTTATTTGCAGATGCAAGGAAGGCAGTTATAGTTGGGCTGAGATTTAACCCAACTTTGACAGTTTAGAGGTGAGTTTTGTTACTCCAGGCTATCCGCAACCTTAATTTAATCTCAACACATCAAACAAAATAAATTAAAGAAAATATAGTTACTATGTGGAGCACACGCGACGAGCAGCACTATTAGTGTCAAAGAAATCTGCTGCTCATCGTCTGAAAATCCATGCAAGGAGCATGTTCATGTTTACATCAATGTTGGCCTCATTGTCACCATGATGTTCAGAAAGGGTGACATAAAGAAGACGAAATAGACAAGAGCTAGAGAGGAGAGAGAGAGAGAGAGAGAGAGAGGAGAAGAGAGAGAGAGAGAGAGAGAGAGAGAGAGGAGAGAGAGAGAGAACAAAGAGAAAGAGATTTAGAGAGCAAAGGAGAGGGAGGGAGAGGAGAAAGAAAAATAAAAATAAAGAGATACATAAACAACCAACAAATAAATAAATAAATAAACAAATAAATAAATCTGCGTTCAACTGAAAGTGAGGAGGATTTGTATTTGATCAGGGTGCCACGATAACTCACTTACTCTTCACAAAAGACTGTTGGATATATACGCGCACCAAATTAATACCGCAGACAGGACAGCCGGCTTCTGGAATCTGAAGGATGGTGCACTTTGTAATGCAATACCCAGACTGTGAAGCACTAATCCCACAGTATCTAATCGACGTGATCGTATATAATCATCAAAACCCAAACAGATGGTTCGCAGTAAACGCTCCACCTCTGCACCATCCCATTGGATATATAATTAGGCATGCTTTCCAGTCCATGAAGAATTCTAACTCCATTGTTTAAGGACATCAATTCCGTATGCACGACATTATAGATCAAGATGTACGCACCACCTGTGCCTCTCCTTTTGCGGGAGATTTGTCCGTTGCATTACAGAATTCGACAAAATATGATACTGAGTTCAAAACGAGCAATGAGGACCAGGTTTGAGCCACAGTGAATCAGAACGCAGCAACAAATATTTAGCATTAATGGTCTTACCAATGGACTCGACAAGCCACAAGAACCTACAGAGAATTGCCAATGAGGTGTAGAGCCACGGCTCCACAGGGGCAGTTGTGCGAGCGAGGGTGTGTATAGATTTCACCACTGAAGAACAGAAGTGTTTGGCAGCACCGGCTAAGATTAACGAGGCTAAAGAGTTGCAACAACAGCAAGAGTCCAGTCTCACGCTGAGCTACACCGCATTAGTACCATCACGGAGCAAAGCCTAATAGAGTCGTTCACAATCCCGTCGGCTCTTCCGCAGTTCAAGATGGCAGGACCCACACTGGCATTCTCACTTCCAAATCCAGACGGTATTGACACAAATCCCGGAACCACATCTCCACATCCGTGTGGCAGTTAATTCGATGCTCGGCGGTTTGAAGAGCTTAATACCATTGAGTTAATTCTGCTACCAGATATCTCTCTCGGGAATGGTGATTCATTGCAATGAACTGTAATTTTAGGTTTCCAGGAAATTTGTGTCTTCTTTTACGGTTAAATTTACAGTCCATTCGAATTAAAGCAAAGGAATGGGGGCTGGCTGCTGCTGTACTAAAAAAGAATAATACAGCTAGTTCCTTATAAGGAACGTCAAAGAGGAGGAAGCCATCGGCCTATCATGCCTGCACAACGGTGCCAACCGATGATTGCGTTTCCATGTTCTATCTTTCATAAATGCTGAGCATTAAGCAGGAAGTAGCAAGTATGTCGGGATTCGATTTAAATAAAAAAAGTTTTTGGTAAGGATTCAACCAGGATTCCAAACTACAGAACCTCCAGACTCAGTCAAGGTTTGGGTTTTGGTTTGTGCAGACGCACACCCTTTCTAACTCACATTTCAGCTATAATTCCGCCATGTTTGTAAGCATAGGTAAATATCCACTTCTGGCCCAGTCAGGATGTGACCCAACTTGAAACTGTTGGGCCGGTGGTGAGCAGTCACTGTATTGCATCATGGTGCAGGAGTTGTTCTCAAGGTCTCGAGTTACGTCATCCTTTTGGAGAGGACATTACAAAACGCTGTTCATGCTTTGGCAAGTGCAAAACCACATTGTGCATTCATTACCATGAAATTAGTACATTCAAAATAACACTTCCTTGGTCTCTTCAACCTCGTTCTTCCCTCCAGGGCTTCAAGACTGTTCACCACCATCTCAGGTTATCCCCCATCTACAACAATTGATCTTTTTTACCCCCCATTAACCATCCTCAAGCCCAGCTCTTTCTGGATCCTAGCTTTTCCTTCCAATTTTGTAAATGAGACTTTGCAGCTGTATCCATCTTACTCAACCCATGTGTCCTCCCCCTTGCCTACGTTCTTCCATACGTCCATTATCCCTCCAAGTCTCCTTCTTTTTTGTGACTCAACCCTGCTGTTGGTGTGTCCCTCTATTCTTTCAATCTTATTTTCATCCCGTTACGCCTGTCTGTTCCTCGATTCATAATGCAAAAATACACAAACCAGCATTATCTCTTTCTAAAGGAGACATATCCATGAGTCTGTCCACTACACCTTATTTGAAAGGGTTCCCTGCTGTCATATAATTATAACAGAGTGCAAGTGAGCACAATATACACCCGAACAAGAGGATACAAGATTGTGTACTACATGAAACAGCATCCTGGTTGCCATGGAACCACTTTAGATGACGAACGTATGTCGCGACACACCGTCTCCACAGTCTGTACCTATGTACCAAATATGAAAAGTGAAAGTTGAAAACTTTGGAGTTAGAGTGCGGACAGGAACGGACGGACGGACAGACAGACAGACAGACGGACGGAACGGACGACCGGTATCACATAATACGCCCGATATATTATATATATATAATATATATATATATATAATATCGGCGTATATAAAATGGTACCGTTGGAAAGCTAATAATTGATTTTCTTGGAACCAAAATTTGTACACGTTTACTCATAAAATTGTCTGCTTTAAATGCAAGTGTTTCAGGGATGGAAGAAGAAGAGCAGGAGTCAGAGCTTACTGCAGCGGTCAATGGTACGACAGCAGGAACTCTTTAGAATAAAGTGTGACAGAATGGAAGGAGCACACAAAATAGTTATGGATAGTAATACTTACTGAAGCAAATAAAGTTAGAACGACACTCGGTAGAGCGCATACCTCTGCCAGGCTAAACAGTTTACATTTTGTATCAACTGATAGGCCAGATCTGCATCCGGACCTGAACCAAAATCTAATCCGCTTGTTATTGTCACCTCACCAACTCATCTACCAAGTTTTGTCATTACCCGTCCACAACTTTTGAAAAATCATGCAAATAATCGTTTTTTAGCTCGCTTGTTCGAAGAACAGACCTATAGCGATATCCCCGGCGTGAGCGTGAGCGTTGAAAATGTTAAATTTTTGGTGAAAGTTATTTTTTCCTTTCTAATGTTTTTATTACCACACTATTTTTATTATTACACCCGTATATATATATTATATATCGCGGGCGTATTATGTGTCGTCCGTCCGTCCGGTCCGTCCGTCTGTCTGTCTGTCTGTCCGTCCGTATGTCCGCACTCTAACTCCCAAAGTTTTAAACTTTCACCACGTTTATTATTTGGTACATAGGTACAGACTGTGGAGACGGTGTGTCGTGACATACGTTCGTCATCTAAAGTGGTTGCCATGGCAACCAGGATGCTGTTTTCATCCGTTCTGTCCGTACTCTAACTCCCAAAGTTTTCAACTTTCACGTTTCATATTTGGTATATAGGTACAGACTGTGGAGACGGTGTGTCGCGACATACGTTAGTCAACTAATGGTGTTGCCATTGGCAACCAGGATGCTGTTTTCCACGTAGTAGCACAATTCTGTATATACTTCTTGTTCGGGCATACGTTGTGCTCACTTGCACTCTTGTTATGATTACAATATACAAATACATATATTGCTTTAAATTATTTGGATTAGACTTCACTGCAAAGATTTATAAAACATTAATTAATTATTAGACAAGTCTTTTAAAAACGATAATTGTATAAACAGCGAGCATTTGGGTGGCTTTGACACCAACTTTGGTGTCCCCATCTCTCAATAATGAGAATTACTGCAATTCTAAAAAAAAAACTCTTCGTATTCAGATCCGAATCTTCACCAAAATCGAATCACAATTCATCCTTGTTTCACCAATTCCACCCAACCTGTCCACCAAGTTTCATCCGAATCTGTCATAAGCTTTGTGAAATCGTGCTCACAGACAAACAAACAGACAGCAAAGACAGACAGGTATGAAATCATTGGTAGCGGAGGTCAATGTACATCGTTTACATGTAAGGATCACACAAGAACAACACCGACAGCGATGATGACAGCAGCCAGCAGCAGCAATAAGTCAACTACTGTTGTAAAATATCCTTTTTTCATTGTTTCACTTCTTTTTATCATCTCATTTTATCACACATAAATAATGCAATATGTTGTGAAGTACAACATACTGTCCTTTTATTAAACCCGTCAGCGAAGCGGCAGGTAACTACGCTTGCAAACAAGAAATAGATGACAGTTATCCCGCATTATATGAAATGAGAGTCAGTCTACATATTATGTACACAAAATGGAAGCGTTTTAAACCCTGCACCCATTCTCTCCATCCACATTCCACTTCATTATTTCTCTTTCCTCTGCTTTCCTGTCCATATTTCTCCTTTCTCCCAATTCGCCACCCACCGTCATATGTAACATGTAAATGGCCCCACATCTGGAATGACTGAAATTAAATCTGCTATGAAATGTTAAATTTTCTCGTATCAAATCTCCTTGTGGTTGCAAAGACCTGTTTAAAATGCTGTACACGTAGCACGATGAAATGCAGCACAGCAGAACTGCAGGAGAGCCATTTCAGCAGATGTTAGTCTCTTGTTAGGACACAAAGAATTCTGATCGTGACCCTGAGAGCAAATTGCTTTATGAAATAGGAACGACTTTAGCCGCAGCTTGGCTCCACCTGTAGTTGGTACCTTATTACCAGAGGAACTTGAGAATTGAAAACCCTCTCTATTGCTGTGATTTCTCAATCAGGGTCTGTCTGTAATAGATGTGATGACACCTTTTTGTTGTAATCAGCCCATAATTAGTTCGCTATTTAACCATGATTTTTATACATCATACATAGTTTAGAGTCAGCAATATGACTGAAGATGATGTCCTGGTCCACACTAAACCTGATGGCCTTTTGTGGAATACGTCCATTGTAAGTAAAACTCAAACCAAGAAAGACATTAGACAAGCCGGTAGGCGGCGATGGGTGCGCGAGCAGGAGGTAAAGTATGCCATATATCACAAAAACCGGAATATATTTGATAGAGCATCACCTGTAGATAATTCGTGCCAAATTTCATAACCCTACGTGAGATAATGGCTTTGGAATTGATTTCGCGTGAACGGTACCGATTTTGAAGGTTTTTCGGTTGTTGCTGGGGAACCAAAGCGTCCTTAGCAACCATCACAATTTCCAAAGCACTAGGTCATAACATGTACCTACCACCTGAGTTTGGTCAAAATCCACCCACGTTTACTACCAATTATGCTGATGACAAACAAACAAACAAACAAACATCCAAACAAACAGACAGAATTACTGACAATAAGGGCACCTATTTCGGCGACCCAATTATTTCGCCCTTATGCTACCATCATTTTCTACACAATGGATTCCCGGCTCTAGTCTATCACTCGAGTGGTATCACCATCCCTCATGAGATTAAACATGCATGGCAGATCCTGTTCATCAAAGGGTATGAGTGCCTTCTTCTTCCAGTCCAACAAGAGCAGCAATGCTTTCCAGTAGACAGACAAGG
Organism: Eptatretus atami; assembly: GCA_035128595.1. Lineage (NCBI taxonomy): Eukaryota > Metazoa > Chordata > Myxini > Myxiniformes > Myxinidae > Eptatretus > Eptatretus atami. The sequence goes on along the minus strand of CM068954.1, from coordinate 169,844,337 downwards.
TGGCGAAAAGGTATTTTTGTATATCATCCAATAAGTGGGGGTTTAATCAACAAGAGAGAGGTAGGCCACATGACCGCATTCACGATACATTGGGGTACATTCACAGAGAAAAACGAGCCCAATATTGTTTTGTCCTGCCTCTTGCAAGAAATGTGGTATAGAATGAGGATCAAACTGGTGGAAAGCTGTCTAAAGGATCTATGGGTATGAACAAGCAGGCAGGCTTGGGAACATCATGTGGTCAGTAATTATAATTGAATGTATTCTTTATCTCTCCTGTTCAATAACCTACCCACTTGTGAGGACACTCCCTCACAACCATTTGCACAATGTTTTGTGTAGTCCTCTGAATAAACGTTGTACGAGAGGAAGGTTTTGCCTCAATTATTTAATTACCACATTGATGAGCATGCATCTTTCTTTTTACTGTCCACTTTGAAAAAGAACATCTGCTATGGGATCAATTATCCACATTTATACTTCCACTGCAAAAAAACACTAGAACGGCACTCGGTCGTGAGCAAACCTCCACCCGGCTGAACCATTTACGTTTGTATCCCACCGATAACCGAATCTGCATTCGGACCTTGAAAATTTTGTGGCAATCAGATAAGTGGTTGCACAAAAAAACAGAAATTAGCATGGACATGTGTATATACTAATACGTACGGACATATGTATGCACAGACTACGTTAATACTTATGTAATCCGTACGTATGGACAGACGGTCAAACCGAAAACATAATGCCTCCGGTGACTTCGTCGGGCGGAGGCATAAAAAGGAGAAATTTTATCGTATGTTCGGGGTGATGTTCGTAGCTTGTCTCAAATTTCTTACAAGCTCAAGTCACAGGCAGCCAATGTAATGCCTACATGTGCGTTGACATGGTGCAGGCATAATGGGCCAAATGGGCTCCTCTTGCATTGAAGTTCCTTATATTTCCTTATATCATATCCAATGTGACTTGAACAAACTTCTGCAACTTTACAAGAAGAGATGCAAAATGAGGAAAATATATTTGGGGGGAAAATGGTTGGGGGTGGGGAGTGACATTACAGGAGCATTAAACAGGTAGGTAAATACTTATGGAATAGGGGTCCATAATACAGAACGAGACACAAAGCTCATCAAGAAGTCTTCCAGTCAAGCATTGCAGAAAATGGTGGAAACAGACCTTAATCTTTTAAAGTTCACTAAAGAGAATTAAAATTATATTGTATTCTTGTTATTATGTTACAATTCAGTGAGATAACTACAATTCAAGAGCTGGCTTTTGTATTCCTCAAGCAACTTGATGTATTCTCTGCAGAGACCTACCCATACCCCCTCGCTCCCCACCACAATTCCTCTCTTGCAACTTAACTACTCATCTCATACAATGTGTTCTGCAACTCTTTGTCTCTATATTGCCATTCTGTGAACCTGCTCTCTGTCATTTAGCTTTTCCATGCATCGAGACTTATCAGAAAAAGGCTACAAAACAAAGCTTGCCATTCAGCAGCGAATTTTACATTTTGTAATCGCAACCTGGATGGAGGCACAACGTGATGGATATGAGAAACAAAACAAAAAGATGTTAAAAGGTTACGGTCGTTACTTGGTCGAAGAAAAACAAACAAACAAGAAGACGTCGTGCAGAGCACGATACTTGCGAGATCCGAAAACAAATTGACCATAAAAAATAACAGGTGGTTGAACTCAGTGACCTCATATGTGAATCCTCTTCAAATTTCAAGTGAATCGGATGAAAATTGAGGATTTTAGAAATTTCACTGAAGTTGTTGACCTTTGGCATATGTTGACCTTTTAACCTTTTGACTTCAAAATCCATAAACTTCTTACTTATGACAACTGTACCATGTGGTGAAGTTTCATGAAGATCGGTTTAAAAATGTGACCTGTAGGCGATGACAAATAAACAGACCGAATAACACACGTGACCAACCATATACCTGAAAAATCTTCGATTTTGCAAGTGACAAATTATTCTGTACTGTTACCTGCATAGGGCAAATCGAAATCATCACCACAACAAAGAGGAATACTTGTGCGGGAATGCAAAGCAACAACCGGCGAAGTGATCATCCCGGTGAGATGCAAAACAGCAGCATGGAGGAGCAGCAGGCAGTTATCTCGACTTCCGTAGCGGACGAAGTCCCATAACAATTTACAGCTCAAACGTACAGCTGGAAAATCACCAAAATTCCTGTTTACTCGTTTTTAATAGGTATTTTGAAAGTCTGCTCAGCTTACACCAATTACAATATACTCTGCATGCGTCGTGACGCTTTGCAATTCGATGCTACCATTTTGTTTGGATAAGTATAAAATGTTGGGGGGCGGCGGTGGTGGGGAGGTGGGTAAATAAATTATTATTACCACGCTCCCCAAGGAAGTCAACATGCACGATCCGTGAGATATTATGAGCACATTACGCATGATGCTACACGTGATGCTCGGCTTTCCCCTAGTTGATCGTTTCTCGCAGTTTTAGAACATGGAAGATCCAAATCCAGCCAGTCATATTTGGAGGGCATACGAGGGTCATCACGCAAGTTCCATCACCAGACGGTCTAAAATAGACAGTATCGATGACAAACATCACCATCCTCTTCAGTGCACATTGTTTGAAAATCAAGTGGATTTTAGATCCCAGCACAGAAGCCTTCCTTCCAATTGTCCTCAACAGTGACCATTGCTGTGTTAACCTCTCAACAGATAAAAAAAAGTCTCCTCTAATTATAATTTAATGGAATTTTTTTTTTTTTAACTGTGAAAATTTATTTATGTATTTCATGTGCATTTTAAATTCTGCATAACCATAATTTTTTTAACATGAATTTGGATGTTTTCTTCATTGAATCTCTTGTAAGGCCATATCATTGGTACTATATGTCATTTTGATTCCTGAAACCAACCAAACAGTGTGAGGAAGTTGATATTACTGGGCATATCAGGAAATAGACAATGTATGCGATTATTTTGTGATCAGTGAGACCTTTTACATTAAAAGTTAAGCGAAGTGACAGAAATTTTGGTATGACCCTCATAGTTAGAACTAGCAAATATCACCCGGTGCTTCGCTGACGGTAATACTATAAGGGAGAAGGAGAAAAAGAGGGGGAGGAGGGAGAGAGGGGTGGGGAAGGGGGAGAGAGGAGTGGGGGAGAGAGAGTGGGAGAGTGAAGAGGAAAGGAGAGAGGGGAGGGGAAGAGAGAGTGATGGGGAAGGAAGACAGTGTGAGGTGAGAGGATGGGAAGGCAGACGTGTGGTAGGATATGTTAATTACGATTCTACCGTCTCATCAAAATGGTTCTGCATACAATAAACAGTGAAGATGGAAACAAAATAATGTCTGAAATCCATTTTTTACCGGTCATACTATAAACATGGCCCAAAGACAAACTCCTGTCCAGACAAAATAGCGCACGGACGCGTCCGGAGACGAACACCGCCCGGCAGTGTCCGATCTCAGGGAGAGAGAGGGAGAGGGAGAGGGAGAGGGAGAGGGAGAAAGGTGAGAGTGAGAGATGTGGAGAGTGAGAGGAGATGTGGGAGGAGGGTACTGCACTGTATTGGGGGTGGAAGCAAGGATGGGAGAGAAAGAGATTGGGGTAGGGAGTTAGCAGAAAGAATAATGTTATGCTTAATGAACAACACGCATGCACACTTGGCTGACATCGGAAATTTTCAGGAATTGGCAGGTTGGAGTCAGTGCGACTATCAACTGCAGGACTGGAGCACGAACCACTCACTCAGGGAGATGCAGCACGAACCACTCACTCAGGGTGACGAGCAGGAATCACTCGCTCAGTGTGATAGAGCACGATCACTCGCTCAGGGTGACGCAGCACGAATCACTCACTCAGGGTGACAGAGCATGAATCACTCGCTCAGGGTGATGGAGACGAACCGCTCGCTTCAGGGTGACGGAGCACGAATCACTCGCTCAGGGTGACGGAGCAGGAATCACTCACTCAAGGTGACGGAGCACGAACCACTCGCTCAAGGTGACTGAGCACGAACCACTCGCTCTGAATGACGTGGCACAGCAAAAGCATCCACAGAGAGTGAAGGATTTGCTCAGAATGACATAGCGCTATCGACAATGGGCACTCGTAAGCATTCATGTGTGGTATAAGCATTCATGCAAGCACTCCAATTAAATGGTTGATAAGGAATGGTTGGCCAGGCTGTCACCACAAACCAAGGATACCTTTAACTTTAAAGCCTGTGTTCAATGCATACGCAGCAGTTAATGAAATCAAATGACTTTATCGACAAAAGAGTTGCAGCTTAATGCAGAACAACCCTGGAGATATTGCAAAGTTCAATCGCCGTGAAATAAACCTTTCAGAAAATCCGCCATTTTGCCTGCTCATCTGTGCACGTTACGTGGTGCATTGTTCGCAGTCTGCACAAATTGATGACTTTTGTAAAAGCGACCATTTTTTTTTCTTTTTTTGTGACCAGATTTGCTTTGATTCCCTGAGAGCATATCGCGAAACATCCGAAAATATAGACATAGATCTGGCAGACGTTATGGATAGGCAGTCCCTCTGGGGGACAGGGCATGAGGTCTTGCAGTGAATGCATTAAATAAAATAACTCAATGAAGCAGGTTATTTGTTCACTAATATATTCTCCAACAGTAGAAAAACACAAGTTTAATGCTTTGGAACTTTCACATTTTCTAATGTATGTATGGAGAAGGGGGGGAACATAGCCTTGGTTGCTTAAAGTAAATAGGTATATCAGCTTAGTTATAAGACTCGTTATTCTCTTTAATTATAAGATTTCACAACAGATTTTGACACTTATTTAGTCCGGACGATATCCGATCCTAAATCTAATAATATTTCGATGATACACTTTAATTCGTCCGTGGAGCGATCGTGTAAAATCGTCTCATGTAATGCATGAAATTGCTCCAAGCTCCTAATTTGAAAACTGCAGTACTTACAAAAGCGATGTACACAACGATTCGTAGCCATGATGAACAGGCATTCGATTTGAGTGTGGAAAGTGAAAAATAAACTTTATCGTCACAAATCGTTGCGGCCTGTTCCAAGTGAAGGTGAGGTTGAGCAGGCCAAAAAAACATGGCGGCTTCAGACCCCAGGAGACGCTTTAAGACCCCAGACAGCGAGTGGCCGAAGATCGCCTGATGAAGGATATAATTAATAAGGCCATTAATTACACTGGTCTGCGTCATTTCAGAGGTCTAGGTTTTCTCAACGGTTCTCGTATGTTTTTTGCATGCTGAATTCAGAAATGTATCTAATTTCGCTCAATCAGGTCAAGTTTTTATGCTATCTCAATTTTAAGGCAAAAAATAATCAAAATTTTTGTTTTTTTAATTAGCATTTTTTTATTCAAAATCAGACTTACATTGACAGAAAATGTACAAACTATATATAAAATGACGCACAAGTACCGTAATGTGAAATTCAACATTAAAAAGATGAAGGAAAACAGCGACTGCTGGAGCGACTGAAGTTGGTGTTGCCGAAAACACATTTATCTATATTTTCTGAAATTGAAATAGTAGACATTTTAAGTGCACAAAATGGGTGTTGACTTCAAATCGTGATGCAAATGTCCCCTTTGGCATGGAAGTTCCTTAGGGTCATAGAACAAATTCATCCAAAGCACACGTCATATCTCAAAATCCAAGATGGCCGCCGTCGACCATTTTGGAAAACATGGCCCAGTCATAGCTCATGAACCGTTTGTCATAGAAACTATTATGACACATGTTTCTAGCTAAATTGAGGTCACTGAACTCATTTCCGGCATCAGCTATGCATTTCAGATGCATTTAAAGGTGAAATCCAATACAATTATAACAATATTTTATTGTTTTTCACATACAGAAAATTGAGGTAATTAGATTATCCATCGCACAATGTCGTAATTACACAAGTTCTTCCTCTTCTCCTCTCTTTGTCCTGGTACATCCTGCCAGTGTGGGCGCACGAACCTTGACATCTGGCAGAGTAGCATACAGCGCTGTCTCTGCACGCAGCACTTACAAGGAGCTTTACATTCAGTCTCACACTTGCAAATGGACCGCACAGTCTTCTTCTCCATCTCATCTGGAGTGAGGATCTCATCAAGATTCGCAAATGTTGTGTGTGTCTGACGAGAAGTGCTAGTGAATGCTGATGCATGTTCCATGGAGGGCTGATGTTGCCGTCGTAGAGGATGGATTCTGGTCAATGTTGTCAAAACCGCCTGTGGTGAAACGTGTTTAACTGCCTGAGGGGGGGGGGGGGGGGGGGACCACCACACCAACCTGCTCCCAGTGACCAATGACTGAATTCGCAATATCTGTACTCACACTCTCAAATGGTCATACGAGATGCAAACCTCGCTGATGCAAATCATCGATTAGAGATTCACGCCAGTTTGAAGATGTACTTCATAGCCATATACAGCGAAGCTGTGTTTCCCTATCTCTGTTGTGACGTGGAACACTGTACATTTCTTGGATCTGCATGCAACTGATGTGAAGATGACCTGCTGCCCAATTGATGTTGCAACCTTGGACTTCTTAGATCCAGGAGATGGCTGATCGATAGATGGTCCATCAAGAAGCATGTACAGGAATGAACGCAGAGTGGTTGGGATTGATTCAGCTTCAGATGAGGTTGAGAAGGAACCCGTAAAAGCTTGCCGCATTTGAAGATATTCTCGACGGAGGATCTTGGCTGCTTTGTGCAGGGTGGAGACTTCAGTATGTATTGTCTTTCATATCAACTATACTTTGAATAGGTCATCGTCGAAACAAGAGACCAGCAACGGTTAATCTTTACTGCCTTGATGTCAGGAATCATACGCTCAATGTCCTCTCTAAGGCGTGTTGTATTGCATTTGATGTAGGAAAGCCGAGAGCAGAAATACGCTTATCATAAAGGGTCGTCAAGTGAGCCATTGCTAGCGACTCCCCTGAACCACGGTTATCTTCAATAAAGTCAAGTAACTCATTGAGAACATGTGCTCGCATCACCTGCGTGTTATGACTATCAGTGATGTCACATCCGACCTCTCCACTTTCCTATCAAGCCGAGTCAGCACGCACGATGATAGACGGCATTGATAGTGATCAAGTCACCAGCGGACAGTTTAGACAACAGGCGTTTGTCGCCCAACAGCTGAGCACAGTCATTGATTTTTTATCAAGCCAAGTGTAGCAGCTTTTCTGAGCTCTTTCTTGTTGCCCACTTCATCACAAAAGAGACACGGAGTGTCAACTGGTTCGCTCAACGATGTAGAGGGTGATGTCTGTGTGACTGACCTGGCTGCACGAGTTTTACCGGGCTAAATGACGCTTGTCCTTGATGCTTATTCCTGGCTCTCTGCACTTTCTGATTGTCGACAGCATTCCTGCAAGCTTTGTGCCACACTACATGATTAGACATCATCAGCTGCACTATATTCTGAGTATCCCTGTCACCAGTATTCTCTACGAATACAAAATCAGGCAGCTCACCTAATTCATTGAGTTCCTGGATATTGTTCACAACCTGTTCGTAAGTGGCCTAAAAGTCTTTCAGGATTGTTCTCAATTTAACAGATGATGAGGGCATCCGAAGTTGGATTATGAGTCTCGTCTGATTGACATATAAAACATAGGCTCCAGTCCATCGTGGCAGGCGCGCTTTCACAGTTATCGGAACTCATTTGGATTAGTCACTTTGAATCTGAAAGTAAAAATTCAAAATTAAAGGTCACATAACATAGATACATTATGTGACTAACTCATGTGTAGTTAAATTCAGCATGA
>CM068954.1:169813996-169836521 GCA_035128595.1 Eptatretus atami | reverse complement strand
GACAATCCGAAGGACGGACACACGTATTGAGGATATACCCTGCCTCTTGAAAACGGTTACCTCACCGAAGGGAGAGGATTGCATTTGGGTCCTAGTTGTTTGTCTGTCTTGTTTGTTTGTTTGTTTGTTGTCGCACAGAACTTTCTCGTGTTTTTCTCCGCAACGCTTGTTGGTATGCGACGAAATTTTCACCAAGTACGGCGACTACTGTAGAAGTTTAATGATATTTGACGTCATAGGTCACGTTGGTGTAACAGCCATGTTGGAAAAACGGGGAAAACTTTGACCTCTGATCTCTGAAACTGCACGAAGAGAAAATAATTAGAAACAAAGAACTTCTCGAGAGCAGGCCCTGCGTCTCCACGGTTGGCAGCGAGTACCCCGAGAAGCATGGGGAAAAAACGTGATGCACCATTATATGATATATATATATATATATGTGTATATATTATATATGTTTTTTTTAAACTTCAACATGCTTCTCTTAAAGCTGAACAAATCATCGTGAAATACTAATAACACATATGACCACCTCTCCATGTGGAACAAAGATTTCACAGCATTTTATGTTCATGGTTCACCAATGGTTGTGCAGCCATACATTGGATATACCCTAAATCTGTAAAAAATCTCTCCAGAACGGCTGCGACATATTGAGAGAAACTTCACATAAATGTTCCACAAGTCCATTGTGCACAGATTGTTTAAGAGAATAACTGAAAGGTACATAGTTGGAGCCATATTGGATTTTTTAAAGAAAAATATTAAATCATAGTTTTCTCTAAAAACCACTTTCATTCATTGATGTAAAACTTACAACTACGATTGATCAGTGACATGGAATAAAAAAAATTAATTTCAACTTGTTCAGAGCATGGTCTGGCAGGGTTAGAATTATTTCATTGTTTTCTGGGGTTTCTTTTGATTTTATTTTTTTTTTTGAATTGAGCTCACTTGGCTGTGCCTGGATGGGTTGAGGTTTTGGAGTAGCATCTTGAAATACGAATCCGTATCCAGGTCCCTCCGTAATGACTTAATCTTTTCTTTTGCTTGTTCGGGTTCCTTCTGAGACTCCAAGTTGCAAGGGACATACTATTTGGTTCTCCATTTTATCTTGAAGTGAATTATTTTAATCCCATTCTGAATAATTGAATTAAGTATTGAAAACGTATGGGTCAGGGCAGGTGTCCAATCAAAGCAGGATGTCGAAGGAGACATCAAAGCAAAGCCAAATAGAGCGCGTTGCGTTCAAAGCGGAACACTTGGTAACTTCCGGTCTCACGGCTAGCAGTTATCAAGGCGCAGTATCTTATATTAGTGTCTCTTATTAATTCGTAACACACAGTACTCAAACGCCACACAAAACTACAAAACACCACTTAAAATCCTGGCAAGGTCTGCAATCTCTGATTGCTTTTTTCTTATTTGCGATGCAAGGAAGGCAGTTTATAGTTGGGCTGAGATTATAACCCAACTTTTGACAGTTAGCAGGTGCGTTGTGTTACTCCAGGCTCATCCGCAACCTCAATTTAATCTCCAAACACATCAAAAAAATAAATTTAGAGAAATATAGTTACTATGTGGAACCACGCGCACGAGCAGCACTATTAGTGTCAAAGAAATCTGCTGCCTCATCGTCTGAAAATCCATGCAAGGAGCATGTTCATGTTTACATCAATGTTGGCCTCTTTCACCATGAGTTCAGAAGGGTGACATTAAAGAAGACGAAATAGACAAGAGCTAGGAGGAGAGAGAGAGAGAGAGAGAGAGAGAGAGAGGGAGAGAGATGAGAGAGAGAGAGAATGAGAGGGAGAGAGAGAGAGAACAAAGAGAAGAGAGATATAGAGAGCAAAGGAGAAGGAGAGGGAGAGGAGAAAGAAAAATAAAAATAAGAGATACATAACAACCAACAATAAATAAATAACATAACAAATAAAAATTCGTGCGTTCAACTGAAAGTGGAGGAGGATTTTGTATTGATCAGGGTTGCCACGGCTAACTCACTTACTACTTCACAAAATACTGTTGGATATAACGCGCACCACATTAATACAGCAGACAGGACAGCCGGCTTCTGAATCTGAAGGATGGTGCCTTTGTTAATGCAATACCCAGACGGGAGGCACTAATCCCACATGTATCTTAATCGACGTGATCGTAAAATCATCAAACCCAAACAAGATGGTCGCAGAGTTAAACGCTCCACCTCTGCCCATCCATTTGGATATATAATTATGGCATGCTTCCAGTCCATGAAGAATTCTAACTCCATTGTTTTAAGACATCCATTTCCGTATTGCCACGACAGTTATAATCAAGATGTACGTCACCACCTGTGCCTCTCCTTTTTGCGTGGAGATTTGTTCGTTTGCATTACAGAATTCGACAAAATATATACTGAGTTCAGAACGAGCAATGAGGACCAAGGTTGAGCCACAGTTAATCAAACGCAGCAACAAATATTTAGCATTAATGGTCTTACAATGGACTCGACAAGCCACAAGAACCTACAGAGAATTCCAATGGAGGTGTAGACCACGGTCCAAGGGGCAGTTGTGCGAGCGAGGGTGTGTATAGAAATTTTCACCACCTGAAGAACAGAAGGTTGTTGGCAGCACCGGCTAAGGATTAACGGGCTAGAGTTGGCAACACCAGCAAGAGTCCAGTTCAGCTGAGCTACACCGCTTAGTACCATCACGGAGCAATAGCTAATAGAGTCGTTACACAATCCCGTCGGCTCTTCCGCAGTTCTCAAGCATGGCAGGACCCACACTGGCATTCTCACTTCCAATCAGACGGTATTGACACAAAATCCCGCAACCACATCTCCATCATCCGACTGTGGCGTAGTTAATTCGATGCTCGGCCGGCTGTTGAAGAGCTTATACCATTGATGTTAATTCTTGCTACCAGATATCTCTCTCGGGAATGGTGATTCATTGCAATGAACTGTAATTTTGGTTTCCAGGAATTGTGTTCTTCTTTTACTGCAGTTAATTACAGTCCATCGAATTAAAGCAAAGAGAAGGGGGCTGGCTGTGCTGTACTTAGAAAGAATAATTACAGCTAGTTCCTTAATAAGGAACGTCAAAGAGGAGGAACCTTCGGCCTATCATGCATCGCACAACGGTTGCCAACCATGATTGGTTTTCATGTTCTATCTTTCATAAATGCTGAGCATTAAGCAGCAAGTAGCAGTATGTCGGGATTCGAATTTAAATAAAAAAGTTTTTGGTAGGTTTCAACCACGGATTTCCAAACTACAGAACCTCCCGAACCTCAGTCAAGCTTTTCGGGTTTTAGTTTGGTGCAGACGCAACACCCTTCTTAACTTCACATTTCAGCTATAATTCCCATGTTTGTTAAGCATTAGGTAAATATCCACTTCTGGCCCGAGTCAGATGTGCCCAACTTGAACTGTTGGGCCGGGTGGTAGCATGTCTACTGTATTTGCTCATGGTGCAGGAGTTGTTCTCAACGTCTCGAGTTACGTTCATCCTTTGGAGAGGACATACAAAACGGCTGTTCATGGCTGTGGCAAGTGCAAAAACCACAATTGTGTCATTCATTACCATGAAATTAGTACATTCAAATAACACTTTCCTTGGTTTCTTCAACTGTTCTTCCCGTCCAGGGTTCAAGACTGTCACCACCATTCTCAGGTTATATCCCCCGATCTACAACAATTGATTTTTTTAACCCCCCATTAAACATCCTCAAGCCAGCTCTTTCTGGGTCCTGCTTTTTCCTTCCAATTCTTGTAAATGAGACTTTGCAGCTGATTATCCATCTTACTCAACCATGTGATCCTCCCCCTTGCCTACGTTCTTCCATACTCCATTATCCCTCCAAGTCTCCTTCTTTTGTTGTCTGACTCAACCCTGCTGTTGGTGGTCCCTCTATCTTTCAATCTTATTTTCATCCCGTTACGCCCTTGTCTGTTCCTCGATTCATAATGCAAAAATACACAAACCAGCATATATCTCTTTCTAAAGGAGACATATCCATGAGTCTGTCCACTACACCTTATTTGAAAGGGTTCCCTGCTGTCATATAATTATAACTAGAGTGCAAGTGAGCACAATATACACCCGAACAAGAGGATACAAATTTGTGCTTACTAGCATGAAACAGCATCCTGGTTGCCATGGCAACCACTTTAGATGACGAACGTATGTCGCGACACACCGTCTCCACAGTCTGTACCTATGTACCAAATATGAAAAGTGAAAGTTGAAAACTTTGGAGTAGAGTGCGGACAGGAACGGACGGACGGACAGACAGACAGACAGACGGCGGAGACGGACGACCGGTATCACATAATACGCCCGATATATTATATATATATAATATATATATATATATATATATCGGGCGTTATAAAAATGGTACCGTTGGAAAGCTAATAATTGATTTTCTTGGAACCAAAATTTGTACACGTTTACTCATAAAATTGTCTGCTTTTAAATGCAAGTGTTTCAGGGATGGAAGAAGAAGAGCAGGAGTCAGAGCTTTACTGCAGCGTTCAATGGTACGACAGCAGGAACTTCTTTAGAATAAAGTGTGACAGACATGGAAGGAGCACACAAATAGTTATGGATAGTAATACTTACTGAAGCAAATAAAGTTAGAACGACACTCGGTAGAGCGCCATACCTCTGCCAGGCTAAACAGTTTACATTTTGTATCAAACTGATAGGCCAGATCTGCATCCGACCTGAACCAAAATCTATCCGCTTGTTATTGTCACCTCACCAACTCATCTACCAAGTTTTGTCATTACCCGTCCACAACTTTTGAAAAATCATGCAAATAATCGTTTTTTTAGCTCGCTTGTTCGAAGAACAGACTATAGCGATATCCCCGGCTGTGAGCGTGAGCGTTGAAAATGTTAAATTTTTGGTTGAAAGTTTATTTTTTCCTTTCTAATGTTTTGTATTACCACACTATTTTTATTATTACACCCGTATATATATATTATATATCGCGGGCGTATTATGTGTCTTCCGTCCGTCCGGTCCGTCCGTCTGTCTGTCTGTCTGTCCGTCCGGTATGTCCGCCTCTAACTCCCAAAGTTTTAAACTTTTCACGCCGTTTATATTTTGGTACATAGTACAGACTGTGGAGACGGTGTGTCGTGACATACGTTCGTTCATCTAAGTGGTTGCCATTGGCAACCAGGATGCTGTTTTCATCCGTTCTGTGCGTACTCTAACTCCCAAAGTTTCAACTTTCACGTTTCATATTTGGATATATAGTGTACAGACTGTGGAGACGGTAGGTGTGTCGCGACATACGTTAGTCAACTAAATGTGTTGCCATTGGCAACCAGGATGCTGTTTTCCACGTAGTAGCACAATTCTGTATATACTTCTTGTTCGGGCATTCGTGTGCTCACTTGCACTCTTTTATGATTACAATATACAAATACATATATTGCTTTAAATTATTTGGATTAGACTTCACTGCAAAGATTTATAAAACATTAATTAATTATTAGACAAGTCTTTTTAAAAACGATAATTGTATAAACAGGCGAGCATATTGGGTGGCTTTTGACACAACTATGGTGTCCCCATCTCTCAATAATGAAGAATTACTGCAATTCTAAAAAAAAAACTCTTCGTATCCAGATCCGACATCTTCACCAAAATCGAATCACACATTCATTCCTTGTTCACCAATTCCACCCAACCTGTCACCAAGTTTCATCCGAATCTGTCATAGCTTTTGAGAAATCGTGCTCACAGACAAACAAACAGACAGCAAAGACGGACAGGTATGAAATCATTGGTAGCGGAGGTCAATGTACATCGTTTACATGTAAGGATCACACAAGAACAACACCGACAGCGATGATGACAGCAGCAGCAGCAGCAATAAGTCAACTACATGTTGTAAATATCCTTTTTTCATTTGTTTCACTTCTTTTTACATCCTCATTAGGAATCACACATAAATAATGCAATATGTTTGTGAAGTACAACATACTGTCCTTTTTATAAACCCGTCAGCGAAGCGGCAGGTAACTACGCTTGCAACAAGAAATGAGATGACAGTTATCCCGCATTATATGAAATGAGAGTCAGTCTACATATTATGTTACACAAAATGGAAGCGTTTTAAACCCTGCACCCATTCTCTCCATCCACATTCCACTTCATTATTTCTCTTTCCTCTGCTTTCCTGTCCATATTTCTCCTTTCTCCCAATTCGCCACCCACCGTCATATGTAACATGTAAATGGCCCCACATCTGGAATGACTGAAATTAATCTGCTATGAAATGTTAAATTTTCTCGTATCAAATCTCCTTGTGGTGCAAAACCTGTTTAAAATGCTTACACGTAGCACGATGAAATGCAGCACAGCAGAACTGCAGGAGAGCCATTTCAGCAGATGTTAGTCTCTTGTTAGGACACAAAGAATTCTGATCGTGACCCTGAGAGCAAATTGCTTTATGAAATAGGAACGACTTTTAGCCGCAGCTTGGCTCCACCTGTAGTTGGTACCTTATTACCAGAGGAACTTGAGAATTGAAAACCCTCTCTATTGCTGTGATTTCTCAATCAGGGTCTGTCTGTAATAGATGTCGATGACACCTTTTTGTTGTAATCAGCCCATAATTAGTTCGCTATTTAACCATGATTTTTATACATCATACATAGTTTAGAGGTCAGCAATATGACTGAAGATGATGTTCCTGGTCCACACTAAACCTGATGGCCTTTTGTGGAATACGTCCATTGTAAGTAAAACTCAAACCAAGAAAGACATTAGACAAGCCGGTAGGCGGCGATGGGTGCCGCGAGCAGGAGGTAAAGTATGCCATATATCACAAAAACCGGAATATATTGATAGAGCATCACCTGTAGATAATTCGTGCCAAATTTCATAACCCTACGTGAGATAATGGCTTTCGGAATTGATTTCGCCGTGAACGGTACCGATTTTGAAGGTTTTTCGGTTGTTGCTGGGGACCAAAGCGTCCTTAGCAACCATCACAATTTCCAAAGCACTAGGTCATAACATGTACCTACCACCTGAGTTTGGCAAAATCCACCCACGTTTACTACCAATTATGCTGATGACAAACAAACAAACAAACAAACATCCAAACAAACAGACAGAATTACTGACATAAGGGCACCTATTTCGGCGACCCAATATTTCGCCCTATGCTAACCATCATTTTCTACACAATGGATTCCCGGCTCTAGTCTATCACTCGAGTGGTATCACCATCCCTCATGAGATTAACATGCATGGCATCCTGTTTTCATCAAAGGGTATGAGTGCCTTCTTTCTTCCAGTCCAACAAGAGCAGCAATGCTTTTTCCAGTAGACAGACAAGGTGGCGAAAAGGTATTTTTTGTATATCATCCAAATAAGGTGGTTGGGTTTAATCAACAAGAGAGAGGTTGGCCACATGACCGCATTCACGATACATTGGGGTACATTCACAGAGAAAAACGAGCCCAATATTGTTTTGTCCTGCCTCTTGCAAGAAATGTGTATAGAATGAGGATCAAACTGGTGGAAAGCTGTCTAAAGGATCTATGGGTATGAACAAGCAGGCAGGCTTGGGAACATCATGTGGTCAGTAATTATAATTGAATGTATTCTTTATCTCTCCTGTTCAATAACCTACCCACTTGTTGAGGACACTCCCTCACAACATTTGCACAATGTTTTGTGTAGTCCTTCTGAATAAAACGTTTGTACGAGAGGAAGGTTTTGCCTCAATTATTTAATTACCACATTGATGAGCATGCATCTTTCTTTTTACTGTCCACTTTGAAAAAGAACATCATGCTATGGGATCAATTACTCCACATTTATACTTCCACTGCAAAAAAACACTAGAACGGCACTCGGTCGTGAGCAAACCTCACCCGGCTGAACATTTACGTTTTGTATCCACCGATAAACCGAATCTGCATTCGGACCTTGAAATTTTGTGGCAATCAGATAAGTGGTTGCACAAAAAAAAACAGAATTAGCATGGACATGTGTATTACTAATACGTACGGACATATGTATGCACAGACTACGTTAATACTTATGTAATCCGTACGTCATGGACAGACGGTCAAACCGAAAACATTAATGCCTCCGGTGACTTCGTCGGGGAGGCATAAAAAGCGAGAAATGTTATCGTATGTCGGGGTGATGTTCGTAGCTTGTCTCAAATTTCCTTACAAGCTCAAGTCACAGGCACCAATGTAATGTACATGTGCGTTGACATGGTGCAGGCATAATGGCCAAATGGGCTCCTCTTGCATTGAAGTTCCTTATATTTCCTTATATCATATCAATGTGACTTGAACAAACTTCTGCAACTTTACAAGAAGAGATGCAAAATGAGGAAAAATATATTTGGGGGGAAAATGGTTGGGGGTGGGGATGGACATTACAGGAGCATTAAACAGGTAGGTAAATACTTATGGAAATAGGGGTCCATAATACAGAACGAGACACAAAGCTCATCAAGAGTCTTCCAGTCAAGCATTGCAGAAAATGGTGGAAACAGACCCTTAATCTTTTAAAGTTCACTAAAGAGAATTAAAATTATATTGTGTTCTTGTTATTATGTTACAATTCAGTGAGATAACTACAATTCAAGAGCTGGCTTTTGTATTCTCAGAGCAACTTGATGTATTTCTCTGCAGAGAACCTACCCATACCCCCTCGTCCCCCACCACAATTCCTCTCTTGCAACTTAACTACTCATCTCATACAATGTGTTCATGCAACTCTTTGTCTCTATATTGCCATTCTGTGGAACCTGCTCCTCTGTCATTTAGCTTTTCCATGCATCGAGACTTCTGCAGAAAAAGGCTACAAAACAAAGCTTGCCATTCAGCAGCGAATTTTACATTTTGTAATCGCAACCTGGATGGAGCACAACGTGATGGATATGAGAAACAAAACAAAAAGATGTTAAAAGGTTACGGTCGTTTACTTGGTCGAAGAAAAACAAACAAACAAGAAGACGTCTTGCAGAGCACGATTTGCGAGATTCCGAAAACAAATTGACCATAAAAAATAGACAGGTGGTTGAACTCAGTGACCTCATATGTGAATCCTCTTCAAATTTCAAGTGAATCGGATGAAATTGAGGATTTTAGAAATTTCACTGAAGTTGTTGACCTTGGCATATGTTGACCTTTTAACCTTTTGACTTCAAAATCCATAAACTTCTTACTTATGACAAACTGTACCATGTGGTGAAGTTTCATGAAGATCGGTTTAAAAATGTGACCTTAGGCGATTGACAAATAACAGACCGAATAACACACGTGACCAACCATTATACCTGAAAAATCTTCGATTTTGCAAGTGACAAATTATTCTGTACTGTTACCTGCATAGGGCAAATCGAAATCATCACCACAACAAAGAGGAATACTTGTGCAGGGAATGCAAGCAACAACCGGCGAAGTGATCATCCCGGTGAGATGCAAAACAGCAGCATGGAGGGAGCAGCAGGCAAGTTATCTCGACCTTCCGTAGCGGACGAAGTCCCATAACAATTTACAGCTTCAAACGTACAGCTGGAAAATCACCAAAATTCCTGTTTACTCGTTTTTTAATAGGTATTTTGAAAGTCTGCTCAGCTTACACCAATTACATATTACTCTGCATGCGTCGTGACGCTTTGCAATTCGATGCTACCATTTTGTTTGGATAAGTATAAAATGTTGGAGGCGGCGGCGGTGGTGGGGAGGTGGGTAAATAAATTATTATTACCACGCTCCCCAAGGAAGTCAACATGCACGATCCGTGAGATATTATGAGCACATTACGCATGATGCTACACGTGATGCTCGGCTTTCCCCTAGTTGATCGTTTCTCGCAGTTTTAGAACATGGAAGATCCAAATCCAGCCAGTCATATTTGAGAGGCATACGAGGGTCATCACGCAAGTTCCATCACCAGACGGTCTAAAATAGACAGTATCGATGACAAACATCACCATCCTCTTCACGTGCACATTGTTTGAAATCAAGTGGATTTTACGATCCCAGCACAGAAGCCTTCCTTCCAATTGTCCTCAACAGTGACCATTGCTGTGTTAACCCTCTTCAACAGATAAAAAAAAGTCTCCTCTAATTATAATTTAATGGAATTTTTTTTTTTTTAACTGTGAAAATTTATTTATGTATTTCATTGTGCATTTTAAATTCTGCATACCATAATTTTTTTTTAACATTGAAATTTGGATGTTTTCTTCATTGAATCCTCTTGCTAAGGCCATATCATTGGTACTATATGTCATTTTGATTCCTGAAACCAACCAAACAGTGTGAGGAAGTTTGATATTACTGGGCATATCAGGAAATAGGACAATGTATGCGATTAATTTTGTGATCAGTGAGACCTTTTACATTAAAAGTTAAAGCGAAGTGACAGAAATTTTGGTATGACCCTCATAGTTAGAACTAGCAAATATCACCCGGTGCTTCGCTGACGGTATACTAAAGGGAGAAGGAGAAAAAGAGGGGGAGGAGGGAGAGAGGGGTGGGGAAGGGGGAGAGAGATGGGGAGAGAGTGGGAGAGTGAAGAGGAAAGGAGAGAGGAGGAGGGGAAGAGAGAGTGATGGGGAGGAGACAGTGTGAGGTGAGAGGATGGAAGGCAAGACGTGTGGTGAGGTAAATAATGTTAATTACGATTCATTACCGTCTCATCAAATGGTCTGCATTACAATAACAGTGAGATGGAAACAAAATAATGTCTGAAATCCATTTTTTACCGGTCATACTATAAACATGGCCCAAAGACAAACTCCTGTCCAGACAAAATAGCGCCAGGACGCTAGTCCGGAGACGAACACCGCCCGGCAGTGTCCGATCTCAGGGAGAGAGAGGGAGAGGGGAGGGAGAGGGAGAGGGAGAAAGGTTGAGAGTGAGAGATGTGGAGAGTGAGAGGAGAGTGGGAGGAGGGTACTGCACTGTATTGGGGGTGGAAGCAAGGATGGGAGAGAAAGAGATTGGGGTAGGGAGTTAGCAGAAAGAATATGTTATGCTTAATGAACAACACGCATGCACACTTGGCTGACATCGGAAATTTTCAGGAATTGGCAGGTTGGGTCAGTGCGACTATCAACTGCAGGACTGGAGCACGAACCACTCACTCAGGGAGATGCAGCACGAACCACTCACTCAGGTGACGGAGCAGGAATCACTCGCTCAGTGTTGATAGAGCACGAATCACTCGCTCAGGGTGACGCAGCCACGAATCACTCACTCAGGGTGACAGAGCATGAATCACTCGCTCAGGGTGATGGAGTACGAACCGCTCGCTTCGGTGACGGAGCACGAATCACTCGCTCAGGTGACGGAGCAGGAATCACTCACTCAAGGTGACGGAGCACGAACCACTCGCTCAGGTGACTGAGCACGAACACTCGCTTGAATGACGTGGCACAGCAAAGCATCCACAGAGAGTGAAGGATTTGCTCAGAATGACATAGCGCTATCGACAATGGGCACTCGTAAGCATTCATGTGTGGTATAAGCATTCATGCAAGCACTCCAATTAAATGGTTGATAAGGAATGGTTGGCCAGGCTGTCACCACAAACACAAGGATACCTTTAACTTTAAAGCCTGTGTTCAATGCATACGCAGCAGTTAATGAAATCAAATGACTTTATCGACAAAAGAGTTGCAGCTTAATGCAGAACACCCTGGAGATATTGCAAAGTTCAATCGCCGTGAAATAAACCTTTCAGAAAATCCGCCATTTTGCCTGCTCATCTGTGCACGTTACGTGGTGCATTGTTCGCAGTCTGCACAAATGTGTGACTTTTTGTAAAAGCGACCATTTTTTTTTCTTTTTTTGTGACCAGATTGCTTTGATTCCCTGTAGAGAGCATATCGCGAAACATCCGAAAATATAGACATAGATCTGGCAGACGTTATGGATAGGCAGTCCCTCTGGGGACAGGGCATGAGGTCTTGCAGTGAATGCATTAAATAAATAACTCAATGAAGCAGGTTAATTTGTTCACTCCTAATATATTCTCCAAACAGTAGAAAAACACAAGTTTAATGCTTTGGAAACTTTCACATTTCTAATGTATGTATGGAGAAGGGGGGGAACATAGCCTTGGTTGCTTAAAGTAAATAGGTATATCAGCTTAGTTATAAGACTCGTTATTCTTTAATTATAAGATTTCACAACAGATTTTGACACTTATTTAGTCCGGACGATATCCGATCCTAAATCTAAATAATATTTCGATGATACACTTTAATTCGTCCGTGAGATCGTGTAAAATCGTCTCATGTTAATGCATGAAATTGCTCCAAGCTCCTAATTTGAAAACTGCAGTACTTACAAAAGCGATGTACACAACGATTCGTAGCCATGGATGAACAGGCATTCGATTTGGTGTGGAAGTGAAAAATAAACTTTATCGTTCACAAATCGTTGCGGCCTGTTCCAAGTGAAGGTGAGGTTGAGCAGGCCAAAAAAACATGGCGGCTTCAGACCCCAGGAGACGCTTTAAGACCCCAGACAGCGAGTGGCCGAAGATCGCCTGATGAAGAGTATAATTAATAAGGCCATTAATTACACTGGTCTGCGTCATTTCAGAGGTCTAGGTTTTCTCAACGGTTCTCGTATGTTTTTTGCATGCTGAATTCAGAAATGTATCTAATTTCCGCTCAATCAGGTCAAGTTTTTTTATGCTATCTCATTTTAAGGCAAAAAATAATCAAAATTTTTGTTTTTTTTAATTAGCATTTTTTTATTCAAAATCAGACTTACATTGACAGAAAATGTACAAACTATATATAAAATGACGCACAAGTACCGTAATGTGAAATTCAACATTAAAAAGATGAAGGAAAACAGCGACTGCTGGAGCGACTGAAGTTGGTGTTGCCAGAAAAACATTTATCTATATTTTTCTGAAATTTGATAGTAGACATTTTAAGTGCACAAAAGGGTGTTGACTTCAAATCGTGATGCAAATTGTCCCTTTGGCATGGAAGTTCCTTTAGGGTCATAGAAACAATTCATCCAAAGACACACGTCATATCTCAAAATCCAAGATGGCCGCCGTCGACCATTTTGGAAAAACATGGCCCAGTCATAGCTCATGAACCGTTTGTCATAGAAACTATTATGACACATGTTTCTAGCTAAATTGAGGTCACTGAACTCATTTCCGGCATCAGCTATTGCATTTCAGATGCATTTAAGGTTGAAATCCAATACCAATTATAACAATTTTTATTGTTTTTCACATACAGAAAATTGAGGTAATTAGATTATCCATCGCACAAGTCGTAATTACACAAGTTCTTCCTCTTCTCCTCTCTTTGTCCTGTACATCCTGCCAGTGTGGGCGCACGAACCTTGAACATCTGGCAGAGTAGCATACAGCGCTGTCTCTGCACGCAGCACTTACAAGGAGCTTTACATTCAGTCTCACACTTGCAAATGGACCGCACAGTCTTCTTCTCCATCTCATCTGGAGTGAGGATCTCATCAGATTCGCAAATGTGTGTGTGTCTGAACGAGAAGTGCTAGTGAATGCTGATGCATGTTCCATGGAGGGCTGAGTTTGCCGTCGTAGAGGATGGATTCTGGTCAATGTTGGTCAAAACCGCCTGTGGTGAAAACGTGTTTAACTGCCTGAGGGGGGGGGGGGGGGGGACCACCACACCAACCTGCTCCCAGTGACAATGACTGAATTCGCAATATCTGTACTCAGCACTCTCAAATGGTCATACGAGATGGCAAACCTCGCTGATGCAAATCATCGATTAGAGATTCACGGCCAGTTTGAAGATGTACTTTCATAGCCATATACAGCGAAGCTGGGTGTTTCCCTATCTCTGTTTGTGACGTGGAACACTGTCACATTTCTTGGATCTGCATGCACTGAGTTGAAGATGACCTGCTGCCCAATTGATGTTGCAACCTTGGACTTCTTAGATCCAGGAGATGGCTGATCGATAGATGGTCCATCAAGAAGCATGTACAGGAATGAACGCAGAGTGGTTGGGATGATTCAGCTTCAGATGAGGTTGAGAAGGAACAACCGTAAAAGCTTGCCGCATTTTGAAGATATTCTCGACGGAGGATCTTGGCTGCTTTTGTGCAGGGTGGAGACTTCAGTTGATGTATTGTCTTTCATATCAACTATAGCTTTGAATTAGTCTCATCGTCGAAACAAGAGCCAGCAACGGTTAATCTTTACTGCCTTGATGTCAGGAATCATACGCTCAATGTCCTCTCTAAGGCGTGTTGTATTGCATTTGATGTAGGAAAGCCGAGAGCAGAAATACGCTTATCATAAAGGGTCGTCAAGTGAGCCATTGCTAGCGACTCCCTGAACCACGGTTATCTTCAATAAATCAAGTAACTCATTGAGAACATGTGCTCGCATCACCTGCGTGTTATGACTATCAGTTGATGTCCATCCGACCGTCTCCACTTTCCTTACAGCCGAGTCAGGCACACGCTACGATGATAGACGGCATTGGATAGTGATCAAGTCACCAGCGGACAGTTTAGACAACAGGGCGTTTGTCGCCCAACAGCTGAGCACAGTCATTGATTTTTTATCAAGCCAAGTGTTAGCAGCTTTTCTGAGCTCTTTTTGTTGCCCACTTTCACACAAAAGAGACACGGAGTGTCAACTGGTTCGCTCAACGATGTAGAGGGTGATGTCTGTGTGACTGACCTGGCTGCACGGTTTTTACCGGGCTAAATGACGCTTGTCCTTGATGCTTATTCCTGGCTCTCTGCACTTTCTGATTGTCGACAGATTCCTGCAAGCTTTGTGCCACACTACATGATTAGACATCATCAGCTGCACTATATTCTGGTATCACTGTCACCAGTATTCTCTACGAATACAAAATCAGGCAGCTCACCTAATTCATTGAGTTCCTGGATATTTGTTCACAACCTGTTGTAAGTGGCTAAAAGTCTTTCAGGATTGTGTCTCAATTTAACAGATGATGAGGGATCCGAAGTTGGATTATTGAGTCTCGTCTGATTGACATATAAAACATAGGCTCCAGTCCATCGTGGCAGGCGCGCTTTTCACAGTTATCGGAACTCATTTGGATTAGTCACTTTGAATCTGAAAGTAAAATTCAAATTAAAGGTCAATAACATAGATGACATTATGTGACTAACTCATGTGTAGTTAAATTCAGCATGAGCAAACCATTTCTGAGTTGGGTCTGACCTAACCATCATATAGTAGACATGTTAAGTCATGTCTCGTTCTCACAATTTTTTTTTTCTCATACATTTTAGAAAAAATGTAACATTTATGTATTTTTGTCTATGATTTGACCTTTTAAATCCATCAAGAAAAAAATTTCACCGGAAAGAGTTCAGTGACCTCAAGTTAGTTAGAAAATATGTATCATAATAGTTTCTATGACAAACGGTTCATGAGCTATGACTGGGCCATGTTTTCCAAAATGGTCAACGGCGGCTATCTTGGATTTTGAGATATGACGTGTGTCTTTGGATAAATTTGTTTCTATGACCCTAAGAACTTCCATGCCAAAGGGGACCTTTGCATCACGATTTGAAGTCAAATGTCACTTAACATGTCTACTAAAATGAAAGTAATTGAGAAGGCACTTTCTTCCACATTAACGGTACTTGTGTGTCATTTTATATACAGTTTGTACATTTTCTGTCAATGTAAGTCTGATTTTGAATTTAAAAAATGCTAATTAAAAAAAACAAAAATTTTGATTATTTTTTTTCCTTAAAATTGAGATAGCATAAAAACTTGACCTGATTGAGCGAAATTAGATACATTTCTGAATTCAACATGCAAAAAACATATAATAACCGTTGAGAAAACCTAGACCTCTGAAAAAAATAAATTTCAAATGCAGCCCAGTGTTATCTTCAAAAGGGGTGTTTTAATTAACGCAAACACTCAATTTTCACCCTTGCACTTCCTTGGAGTTCTTTTTATAATGCCTGCAAAGTTTCAGGCTGCTAGGTTTTATAGTTTTGGAGTTATGGAGGACACACACATACACACACACATACACACACACACACACTTTGCCTTTTATTAGTATGGATGATGCATTCAGGCACGCACAGACTCACAGCAAACATTGAGAACAAGGGTGTACCAGAGATCCAGCCCATGGAAAAGTTGAACTTGAAGTGGGGAGGCTGTACCAAAGATATCCAAGAGAGACGACAACCTGATGACAATTTTCGAACACTCAACCTCTCCACAGGCGGTGTTGAGGAGCTTCTGAAAACTGTATGCTTCATTTCTTGGGGAAAGGTAAATAAATAGATTTAAAATTATCAAAAATGAAGGAGCGTGACTGCAGAGGTTGTTGAAATTTAAAAGTGAAAGACACCATGAGATGCTGAACGTTGTGTTGGAGAAACAAGCTTGTGACAAGTAAATCTTAGTTGACAAATTCCTGTGCACGAGAAGAGGGCATGGGATTTGAGTTAGGGACCACACTGGGACCGTCCATTGGGACCACACTCTGCACAGAGCGCTGGTACTGCCGAAGCAGTCTCCTGGGCGATTGGGCACAATCCTGGATGGACGCAGATTTGAGTCATTGAAGGAACAGTATTATCATCACAACATGTTGGAATAATTGTGGGTGATGGCACAGCATGGCTTTCTTTTTTCACCATCAGATCAAATGCTCATTATGCATGATGTTAATAATGTGAGGAAGTTCACCCTGCTTTTTGGATATGTTGACACTCCAAAAGTCCTCGTCTGTTCCACGCTCCTGTGGTCAAACCCTGCCTTGATGAAATTCTTACACAAAAAAAAAAACAACCCAAGAATATGGACAGAGATTTGGATTGGGAATGCAATATGAACCAAACCCAAGGAGATCTTTAGAACTGTGCAAAGCAACGCCGGTTACACGACAAGGTTAGAGTACACAAATACAGGACTTGAAATTTCTCAGGGATTCCTTTTAACCCCATGGAAAATAGTTTTTTTTGTAATTAGAGAATAAATACAAAATTGAAGAAAATGTACATTTTTTGGATATTATCTGCATTATTCATTGACAAGGTGTGGATCCTCAACTCCTGACCAGACATGTGTGTGCTACAAATTGAGAAACGTGTACGCGCAGCTTGTTGAATGAATTAAACATGGCTCCACAAGTCAGGTACAGAAATTATTGGCGAAGAACTGCTCTTCTATCCTTTACAAACAATGGACTGGAACTTAAAATATGGGCCCTGGATTTGCCGAGCTCGCATCGAGTTTTAAGCTGCACAAATGAGGATTTGTCAACAAAACAAAATCCACAAAATTCGAAGTCGTTTTCAATAGCCAGAAGAATGAGATGAGAAGAGCAAAAATAAATACATTGTTTTCCCACATTTAACATCTTGCTGTCTTTATCACAAGTGGTTGTTTTTGTATACAAAACGCAGTCCCATTGTTGAGCGAGGTGAATAAGGATAAAAGGCAATTTACTCACAGTGGGACCACAGAAACAAGGACATACTAGAGGGGGAGCACTCGGTAGAGTGCAAAACCTCCGCCGCCAATACTGCTGGGTCACTTAAGTGAACCTGATATCCTTTCATTTGTAGGTCACAAACGGATCAGACTCTACTGAACCACGATTGAATAAACTAAACTAGATCGACGCGCATGTAGAAATGCCAAAAAAATAAAATCGAAATTTTTTGAAAAAAAAAACTTGCAAAATTTGTTTTTTTTTCTCTAACAAATTTTTTTTGGGGGGGGGGGGGGGGGGTTGGAAATCACTTAAAACATGTAGAAATGCAAAAAAAAAAAAATTCAAATATTTTTCAAATAAAATCGAAATTTTTTTGAAAAAAAGTTGCAAAATTTTGTTTTTTTTTTTCTCTAACAAATTTTTTTTTTTTTGGTTGGAAATCACTTAAAACATGTAGAAATGCAAAAACAAAAATTTAAATATTTTTTCAAAATGGCCGCCATAGGGGCCATATTGGACTTTGGACCAAGTCCAAAATCTAATGGCATGATCCTTGGACCAAACCTAATCCCCCCCACCAAGTTTAGTCGAAATCCGTTGAGGAGTTTTTCCGTAATACTGTTCAAAACAAACAAACAAACAAACAAAACAGACAAACAAACAGACAGGGGTGAAAACAGTAACCTCCGTCCATCTTCGATGGCGGAGGTTAACAAGGAAACTTGGACACGGGATGGAGGCGATTTGGCCGATCATGCCTGCGCTTCATCCACACCCCATTTCAATTCAATCTGTTAGTCTAGTCATTACCTCTGCCACCGAAGGTGAATGTTTAAACCCCTTTCTATCCATCTGTCTGTCTGTCAGTCTGTTTGTTTGTGTACAGGATATCTCAAAAAGTTGTGCACGGATCCGGATGAAATTTTGTGGGCAGGGTCGGTGTGTGACAAGGACGAAGTGATTAGATTTTGGTGAAGATCCGGATCTGGATCCGGATCTGACTACTATAATTTTTTAAGTGATTCTTCACCATTGAGAGATTGGGGCAAAAATGATATATAGCACGATGTCTGAAAAAGTTGTGGACAGTTTGGACGAAACTTGGTGGACAGGTTAGGTGTCACAAGGACGAATTGATTCGATTTTGGTGAAGATCCGAATCCGAATCCAGATACAAGAATTATTAAATTTTTTAAGTGATTCTTCAACATTGAGAGATAGGGCCAAAAACGATATAGTAATGTATAGCATGATATTTCAAAAAATGTATTTGGCCCGATATGTTCTCGTGGAGCAGGCATTATGTGGCGGACGTGTGCGTTCTGCATCTTTATCATTGACCTTTGTCATGTGACTAATTCAGCATCTTTACCATTGACCCAATTTCACTTGGGGAGGGATAGAGGGGCGAGGAGAGACATCGAGGCTGGCACAGGAACATCATAAAGTGCAGTGGTCATTGGATGAGTCAAACAAAATAATCATGAGAATGAATGAACAAGAAAAGAGAGCGACGATAAATGAAGAAAGGAGGGACACGCATGCATTTGTGTGTGTCGGTGTGCATGCATCTCTCCTATCTCTGTCGCTCTCCCCTCTGTTTTCTTCTTTCATTCTCACGCTTGATTTGTTTGGCAAACACACACACACAACACACACACACACACACACACACACCACACACACAACACACACACACAAACACACACACACACACACACACAAACACACACACACACACACACACACCACACACACACAACACACACACACACCTTAGAATGGTGAAATCAGCACATTTGTGATTAAGGATTGTACACACTTCAAAAATAGGAATCCACCCTGCCCCTCTGCAGCTCGCCTTCCCAGTTATCTTGCCATTAATAAATATACATAAGTTCAAAACATTCTAAATGCAAATTAAACTTTAGTTCGCAGTCCGATGAATGCAGTACAAATATAATGTGAGCACTTAACAGCTCAACCATGCGGTACCAGGCAGTCAGGTAACCTGACTAGTTGGCCAGTTTGACATTCCCATCAGACCCAAGTTCAAATCCAATGTGGTGTTAATTAATCCATTGTCCACAAGTGTCCATGCAATTCATGTTTATGTCTTCATGACTGTTATTGCTTGTCCCCCCCCAATGCCTGGTGTTGGCTTAATGGTTAGGGTGGTGGGCTTAGGATCCTAGGATCCTGAGTTCAAATCCCGCTCTGCTGTTGAATTAACACCAGGTGGGGTTAACTCGGCCTGTCATCCTTCTGAGGTCAGCAAAATGAGTGCCAGCCTGCTGGTATACTGCGACGGAGTGGTAATTGTGTCCAATAGCCAAGATATATAGCCCAATAGCCCAATCTCTGTGGCTTGATATATTTTTGAATTGAATTTCACTAATTTTTCAGTTGAATTCCACATTTAAAGAACTATATTTAGAGGTAAGCCTTTGTGGTTCTCCTTTTCATGTACTTTATCCATGCGGAACTTCGTACGGAACATGGAACAGGCCATGTTTGCCATGCAGGAGTGGTGGCTACCTGGTAATTTAACAAGCTTAGCGGGAGACCAACCATTACCTTTAAATATGCAAAACAAATTTAACTGATGCTTTAATGTAGTTGGGTATGCCTAGAATGTATGACATCAAGAATTACTGCTCTGTAACACCTTACCTTAGTACGGTGAGGATGGAGGTACAGGCAAACAGTAGGTTTTAATTTTTAATCTCAGCAGGGTATGAGCGATCGTGTTTCCCCTTGTTCTCGCGACTGTTTCTAAAACCATTGGTTATTTTATATGAATCGGTTGTTGCTTAGAAGGGTTACGTGATTTCTCTTTGTGAGTTTCAAAGCAATTTGTGTCAGCCTCCTTTGGCCTCTTTCATCAATGAGCCATTTTTGACCACTAGCCTGCCATTGGATGGATGTCCTTTGGGCGGTGGACCATTCTTGATTCACACTGGAAACTGTTGAGCGTGACAAACCCAGCAGCGTTGCAGTTCTTGACACACTCAAACCAGTGCGCCTGGCACCGACTACCATACCCCGTTCAAAGGCACTTAATTTTTTTTTGTCCCGCTCATTCACACTCTGAATGGCACACGTACACAATCCACGTCTCAATTGTCTCAAGGCTTTAAAATCCTTCTTTAACCTGTCTCCTCCCCTTTATCTATACTGATTGAAGTGGATTTAACAGGTGCAATCAAATCAGGGATCATAGCTTTCACCTGGATTCACCTGATCAGTCTATTTCTTGGAAAGAGAAGGTGTTCCTCATGTTTGGTGAAGCCTTGGTCGACCCACGTGAGTATGTCTAATAATTATGTCCTGTTTGAACGAAGTACCTCAATTAATTACGTATTATTGGACCTTGACTACGTCTATTAATTACGTCCAGTTTGAACGTAAGTTGGACCATTACTACGTCTCTTAATTATGTGCTATTTGAAAATACCTTTAAGACCTTTAGATGTCTTAGATCTTTTGGACCCCTTAAGACCATTTTAGACCCTTTGGACCTTTTAAGACCCTTTAGACCAGTGGTTCCCAAACTTTTTTGTCCATGACCCAAAATTTGAAATCACATTTGCCTCGCAACCCAAATGATGGTGGTACCTAGTGTACCTATGATAAAAATTGTCAGATAAAATGCTTTTGACATGAAACCCCCCCCTCAAAAACTGAGATTTTGAGGGGGGGTTCAAGTTTGGGTCACGACCCTGGGTTTGGGAACCCCTGCTTTAGACCCACTTAGATGCTTTAGACCACATATCACTTAGGCCTATTAGACCACTTAGACCCCTTGACCCTTTCGAACATTTAGACCCTTTAAGACCCTTTTAGACCCATTGGACTCCTTAAGACCATTACACCCTTTAGACAGCTCAACCCCCTCGACCCTCAGAACTTTTACACCTTTAGATCCATTAAATCCTCTTTAGACCCCTTTAGACTCCTTCAACCCAGTCGACCCCTTTGGTCCCCTGGATCCCTTAAGATTCTTAAGACATTTAAACCCCTTCATACCCTTTAAACACCTTGGACCCTTTTAGACCCGAACTAGTATTGGAACATGCCCTTTAGATCCATTTATAGCCGTTACATCTTTTAGACCATTTGAACCTCCTGGTCCCTTTAGACCCCTTTAGACATTTAGACCCTAACTAGTATTGGAAAATACTGGTACCCTTTAGGCTCCTTATAGACCATTTGGACCACTTAGCCAATTTAGACCATTACACCCTTTTCACCATTTACACCCCTTAGGGCTTAGACCCTTTAGACCTATAGACCTGTCGATGTTCCTGACCCATTAGACCCCTTTAGAAGCACACCACACAAACATCTATAGAGTCTTCTTTCAATATACAGGCTATACTTCTTTCAGCAAGTAATGTGCAATGTCCACCCACAATTTGCATATTGGGTCACTGAATTGGTTCACCAATCAAAACCGGGAAGCATATTGTTTTTGGGGTCAAAAGCTCAAAGGATCAAAGGTCACATAAAATATCAATTTTCATCCTATTAACTTGAAATTTGAACAGGGTTTGCATATTGCATCACAGAATTGGTTCATCAAAAATCAGAACAATAGAATTAGCTGTTTTGACATGTCGACGGTGTCCATGACAACAATTTCTCCCCCATTATAAACAAATGGGACTTTTTGTGAATCGATTATTACCATACTTCAGTCATTTTTCAGCATGTCAAATTGAAAGTTAAGCAACGTATTTGTACGTATGTGCACTGTGCAGTATATGTGAGTAGGATTTGGTCAAAATTAGTCAAAGGTCAATGTCAAGGGTATCCAAAACATGTTAAACATCTATTAGACAGCAATTGGAAAATGTATCAGCCAAATTTGTTGTGCATAACGTTCAATCACGTGAAACACTTGATAAGTCAAATTTTAAAAATTGCCAAAGTGCTGTTTCCATGGCGATTGTTTATTTGAATTTCGCAACTATCATGCGATGCACGACATCTTTCTTTTGGGTCGCCGAAATAGGTGACCCTTATTGTCAGTAATTCTGTCTGTTTGTTTGGATGT
>CM068954.1:169732351-169813986 GCA_035128595.1 Eptatretus atami | reverse complement strand
CATAATTGGTAGTAAACGTGGGCCGATTTTGACCAAACTCGGGTGGTAGGTACATCCTATGACCTCATGCTTTGTAAATTGTGATGGTTGCTAGGGACGCTTTGGTTCCCTAGCAACAACCGAAAAACCTTCAAAATCGTATGGTTCCGCGAAATCATTTTCCGAAAGCCATTATCCCACGTAGGTTTATGATTTGGCCCGAATGATCTACAGGTGATGCTCTATCAAATATATCCGGTTTTTGTGATATATGGAATAGTTTACCCGCAGCGCCCCCTACAATTAGGGTATGCGCGAAAATTGGCGAAAATTGAAGGCCCTAGGACCAGGTGAGTGCATCGATACGAATGAAACTTTGCAGGTTCATGGTACTAAATGAGTACTACAACTTTGCCTCAGGACATATTGACCGATTTCGCTTAGGTCAGGGGTCAAAGGTCAATTAGTACAAAAATCTATAATATGCAAGAGCTGGAGGTGCCTTCGCGCCAAATGCTACTCCTCCTAGGGTTTTGGTCGGAGTGTCATGAAAATTCACACTAATCGTCTGGAATACATTGTGCACAAATGATCAAGCCGGATTTTGGATTTATATCTTTGTTCACCCACAGCACCCCCTCGAACTTTGGGGATTTCCGATTTCAAACCGCATTTTCGGTACTTCTCATTCAAATGGATACGAGTAGTTATCAGGAGATGGAACTGGATGAGATTTGATATGCATAATCTTAAGGTGAATCCCTATCCGCTATATGACATCCATTTCGCTCTATATCTTATAGTTTCCATTGGTGACCATCGCCGCCTACCGGCTTGTCTTGTTTGTTTGTTTCTTTGTCCGCACATAATGTGCCAAAGTTGACCATAATTTTTACACGTTATCTTTTTTTCATCTGATTACCTCTATAAAGTATGCACAATTAGAATGTGAGTACATCTATTAGATATTTCTGGTACAATTAGAATGTGAGTATGTCTATAAAATACAAACTATGAAACCACAAAAGAAGTCCTGGCGAGGTCTGCAATCTATAATTGCTCTTTCTAGTTAGAAGTTTTGTATTTTATCCACAATGAAGTTAAATTGAAGACTAAAGCACATCATGTAATTTCCCACAGCAGGAAACAGAAGCACCCAAGCAGTTCTCTTTCGCGGCAATAGTTTTGATTTTTGACAGAAACACTGAGCAGTTACGTATAGCGGCAAACCAATACTCACAGAATTTATCGGCATAAAAGCAAATCCAATCAAGCAAATGGACAAAGATAGCAAAACGATTAATCCAATACAAAGGTGAACACCCAAAGAAGAGACATTTTGCAATCGCATACATGAGATGTCCTTCTGGGACATGAAGTAAACGTTGTCATTAATGGCAATCAAAATGCAGTGCAGGAAATTCTGGCAGAAGCTCGAAGATCAGCCTTTGCCCATGGCCCATTGGGTTGCATTCTATCGTGCACAGAAATTGCATGAGGATTTTGGTTTCACAATGCAGCCTAACCCCGAATTAGTTACTTCTGGAAGTCTTTGATGAGGTTTCTCTGAAACTTATTTCTCAATGCCATGCACTCTCAAATGTCTTGCCTTCCAATGCATCGTTCTGTTCCATTCCTACGAGTTGAACAAATGGACAAATTTCCTCTCTGCAAAGATTTTAAACATTTTTTTCATGCAGCCCATAAACCGAACCCCCTTTTCAGGATAATAGATAACATGTGAAGGGTCTCATACCTTTTGTTTCACTGGTCTTTCAACTTCTTTATTAACCTCAATCTTTTCTGCTATTCTAACTTTCCTTTGTTCTATCAGAATACAGGGTCACTGAAGTATCGTATATGACTTGAGTCTGCTGAAAATGGCTACATGGCTGACAACTGGTTAAAATGAGGATGGTTAATATGAGGGGTGAGGGGAGGGGAGGTCACTTAAAGGATTAATGCATCATTTTAGGATTCTTGCTGGAATTTGAAGGAATTCGAAAATTCTGAGAATATTCAACTTCACCAACAACTGTTTCAATTTGAGTCCTTGAAGGGATCACAAAGGTACAGTTCGGAATTTTTATTTTCAGAATCTGAATATTCAGGTGAGAAGGAAGAAGAAAACGGTGTCACGAGCCGGGGTCGGGTCACAGCATCATTGCCATTATTGGCTATCTTTCTGAGATCCTCTCGCATGAACAGCCGAGGAGGTCGACCCTTCATAGCTACAATCGCTAAATTTCGTACCATTTTATATGTGGATGTTTGCTGGACAATGAAATTTGGGAACCATACTGAATTGGGAAGTTGTATACTGTATGAGGGGGCACATACTCTACAGCAATATTTATCTTAGACCACCAATACCATCACTACCACCACTGCCACATGGTGGTGGCTTAACAGTTAAGGTCAGATCAGGTATGAGAGCATGCACCAGAGTAGAGCGTCTCTGCGTCCACTTTCTGCCGGTATTCCAGGGGCTTCCATTTGACCATCCCATAGGCAGATGCCTGGCCCATCCCCATCTCCTTGATATGCCGATCAACCAGCTACAACGACGAGGCACACAGTTGGCCAGATGGCCTCCTCCACTCACGAGGCTCCCTCGCTGAGATAATCTGGTGAGCAGGATCAGCATCAGGAAAACGAGCCACATGTCCAGACAGGTGCAGCTGAAGCTTATGGACTGTACAGGTAACAAATCTCATCTGAGTCTCTCTCAGCAACCCTCTTGTTGGACACAAAGTCTGACCAGCAATAGCCAAGGATTCTCCGAAGAGACCTGGTACCGAAGGAGTTAAGTGTCCATCTCAGATTCCTGGTTAGAGTCCAAATCTCACATCCATAGAGCAAGACTGGAAGCACCAATGTCTTAAAGACATGGACTTTCATCCTCCTACATTGGTACCGATAGCGCCGCACCCCGTGATCCAGTGAATTCATGACTCCCCAGGCCCAACCCAGATGTCTAATGACCTCTGGCTCACAACATGCGGAGACATGAATATCACTGCCAAGGTAAGTGAATATCTCCCTGACCTCATCATCCTCACCACAAACAGGTACAGACAGGACCTCAACACCCTTAACGGTTAAGGCAGTTTGTTTCAGATCTTAGGTTTCTGAGTTGAAACGTCAGCCATGCCAAAATAACACTAAATGGGTCGACTCAGCCTGTCATCCTTTTGAGGTTGGAAAATTGAGTACCAGCTCAATGTGGGTAAGAGATCAACAACAGTTAATCTGGGGATAGCAGTGGCATGCCCACCTCCCAGTGATACATGTCAGTGAAAGAGAAGCCTTCAGGTCACCTTTGAATTTGGTTGACAAATTATCTTACAACAACAACAACTAACTACTACTACTTCTACATGTTTAACAGCTTAAATTATTCCCTTCTTGTGGTTTTGGCTGGGAAACATTTTTGGCTCAAGTTATTCCCACCTTTCCGGTACCCTCGAGGAACTGGCTGGCTAGGCCTGACACTTCACTCTTCAGGTGCAGGAACTTTGGAATTTTGGTCAGAGTGCTGGCAATAACTCTGCTCTCTTTGCCAGTAAACATGGTGGCATCTTTAATGTCTACAAAGTCAAGCCAAGAGGCAGATCCTTCAATTTAACCTCCTTCTGATGGACGGCACACCCAATGATGCATCACCCTTCATGCAAAACATCAGAGTGCCAGTTGATCACTGGGTTGAGATTGAAACCCAGGCAAGACAGCTTATGAGATTCAGCGTACACAGCTATCTCGAGGCTATCTATTCTGCCAGCCCGTTTACTGTTATCTACAGAGACAAAAATTAAATATCCTATTGTAAATTTCCTTTAACAGTAAAATATTTGCAATTTCCAATTACAATACAGTGGCATATACGACGTATTATTCAAACTAACCACACCGTGTTTGCTCATCCATGGCATGGTTTGTAATAAGACAAAAATTAAAGTGGCCCACCTCACGGTATCGTCCTTCAAGCTATGGTGGTTGGGCAGCAACATCACATGGTTCTCGTCTCCGATTTTGCCATTTCCCTCCCCAATGGTTGGGGTTCGATTTCCCATCTATGTTGAATAATGCTGGGATGGCATCTGGGTTAAATCAGTTTATTCCAATGTGGTCGATAAATTTCCTTGCCACGTCCTCAACATTTATCTCGTGGCAATCGTGTTCAAAACGAGTGGAACGCACGCCGTGCATTTCGTTGGAGTGAAAGTCTCCCCGTTTATTTGAATTTATTTGTATTTGAGTTCGTCTTCTCTCTTTTGTTTGTAGCTCACCTGGAACGGAGTTCTGGGGAGCTTATGGGATGGTGCGTCGTCTGCCCGTCAGTCCGTATGTCCGTCCACAAATACTTTCAACTTCTTCTCTGAAACTACGCATACGATTTTGATGAAACTTTACCACAACGTTCATCACTATGCATGTCCCAAAGTTTGTTCATGGTATAAAAAAATAATCAGGCCCTAAAGGGGTCAACTGGGGTTGCCCCCCAAAATAGGTATTTGCTTTTTTCTCAGAAACCACACACACACACACTTTCGATGAAACTTGACCACAACTTTTATCACACGTAATGTACTAAAGTTTGTTCATGGAATAAAAATAAAAAAAATCCATAGGTATTGACTTTCTCCTCCATTATATATTGTGTGGGTCATCCATGCTTACCTCATCCAGCCACTACCAGGTGAGCACCCAGGGGTATTGCTCCCATGTTTACTTGTTTATTATTCCCGCGCTTTCGAAGAAAAGCGGGAATATTGTGATTGTCTCCGCCGTCCGTCCGTCCGTCCATACGTCTTACCCTGTAACTCGTCCTATACTGTTTGAAATAGGAACTTGAAACTTTGGGACATAGTAGATATATGTATGGGGAAGTGCACAACGACTGTCAGATTTTTGATATGACCCCTAGGGGGTGGGGTCATGGGGCTGATTTAAAAAAAAATTGTCATAGCTTTTTAAATCAAACATATTCATGAGTTATACATTTAACAACATATTTTTTTAACACATATGATCAGAGGGTGTTTGGTGGGGGGGGGGGTAGGGGGTGCTTAGGGGAATAGGGTGTCAGCTCCTCCTAACCGTTTGAGATAGGAACTTGAAACTTTGGACATAGTAGATATGTATGGGGAAGTGCACAACACTTTCGGATTTTTGATCTGACCCTAGGGGCCTGGCCAGAGGGGGTGGGGTCAAGGGGGTTGATTTTTTTTAAAATATAGTCTTATAGCATATATAGAGTCATAAAGCACATCAAATAGAAAGGAATAGTCAACATTTTGCAAGATAAAATTTCACCTAGCGTTAATGGAACAAAGCAGTCGCGCGCGGAATAGCGATGGTGTGCCATTGACACGTAGTTCAGTTTTTAAGTTCTCTGTGCTCCGATTTTTTAAGCTCAGTTTTTCTGTTATTATAGTTGCTTCCCACTCGTATTGCTATCCCCAAATTTCCCTCTTGCAAGCACTTCTTTATATCCCAGTTTCATGGGAAAGGGGAGGGGTGGGGGGAGTAGACAGATGGGAAATGAGAGACAAACAGCATCATACCTAAGACCTTGCCCTTGGCTTTAATGGCAGGAAGCACCATCCAGCGAGTGAGAGCGGACTGCAACCATGAGAGACCACTAAGCCAGGCCACAAAGCCTGTAGCCTTGCCCTTTTCCTCATCGACTGGGTGCAGCAGACCCACATCGCCATTGGGGCTTTCATTTCCTGAAAAAAACATAAAATCGAAAGAATTTGTATTTGAAGAATTACAGACAAGGAGCAACATATACTCGGAGAGCAGATACGTTTGGAAATGGGGGGGAATGAAGCAGAATAACCAACTCAAAACAATGACTGGAAAGTATTTTCCAAAGTTGAGATTTATAGTCTCAGCTGCTTAATATCTGTAAATTGCAATCGTCTTTTTAAACGCATTGCAAGGCCAGACAAGGAAGTGTGATGCACGAGGAGGTCATTTGGCCCATCTTACCTGCACATTGGGCTGAACATTTTTTTTTGAAATGTTGGCCTGTTTGAAGTTCCCACCCGAGCACAAAGCTCACGATGCTGGGATCCCAGGTTCAAAGAGCATTTCGTGCGTTGATTTGTAAATTGTCCACTAATGCAAAAATCATTCCGGTAAAATTACATCGATTCTCGTAATGTTCCTGTCCTTCTATGTGATTTGAAAAAGCTGCTTCATGATTCTTGGTCGATCACTGTATAAAACGTCACAAACTTTATCAAATAAAAGGTTTTGACAAAAATCAATTGCGCCGTACGTGACGGGGGTAAATTGTGAACCTTGTCATAATGTATTATTGTAGTCCCGATTAATTCAAACTCATTGAATAAAATTTTATTCACAATAATCACGAAAAGAGCATTGAACATTAAAAAAAAAAATTATCTCGAAAATATATTCATCCTAACGGGGACTTCATTGCAGTATCTGCTCACCTTGGCTGATGAAGTATAACGGTAAAGACGACATGTTAGGCATTTCCATCTGTCGTATTAATTGTAGTGAGACTGTTGGTTCCTAAGGAATTGCTCTCCATCCGATTATTATCTCATGAGTTGGAAAGATTCAATTGAAACTACAGTTTTCACCAACATGAATTTACTGAATCTGCGTCTTTGTTCATCAGACCCTTAACACCAAGCTTTGGTATCAAAAATGAAAGCAAAAAAGAACGGAAAACACACGTGAATAATATGCACGATGAAAAGCATTCACAATATTTATAATAATAAATAACCAGCTTATAAATAATCACAATAAGAACGAGAAGGGCACTCGCTAGAGCGCGTACCTTTGCCAGGCTGAACATTTCACGTTTTGTATCGCACTGATAGGCCGGATCTGGAGCCGGATCATGAACCAAAATCGAATTGGCTTGTTCTTGTCACCTAACCAACTCATCCACCAAGTTTTCTCATAACTCATCCATAAATTTTTGAAATACCACGCTATACATATAGTTTTTGGCCCCACATCCCTCAATGGTGACGAATCACTTGAAAAAATTAAAAATTTGCATGTCTGGATCCAG
Organism: Eptatretus atami; assembly: GCA_035128595.1. Lineage (NCBI taxonomy): Eukaryota > Metazoa > Chordata > Myxini > Myxiniformes > Myxinidae > Eptatretus > Eptatretus atami. Next base: position 169,806,944 of record CM068954.1, on the reverse strand, counting down.
ATTCAGATCTTCATCAAAATTCAATCAATTCTCCCTCGTCGCACTCCCAACGTGTCCACCAAGTTTCGTCCAAACCCGTCCATAACTTTTTGAGATAGCATGGCTATCTAACGTTTTTGGCCCGATCTCTCTTCTTTTTTCGATCTCTCTTCCTCTTTTTTCCTTCTTTTTGGCCCGATTGGCCGGTGACGAATCACTTTTTAAAATTCTAGTAGTCGCATCTGGATTCGGATCATCACCAAAATCTAATCAGTTTGTCTTTGTCACACACCCAACCCCAACCTGTCCACAAAATTTCAACCCGATCCGTCCACAACGTTATGAGATATGCACACAAACAAACAGACAGACAGACAGACAAACAAACAGACAGACAGACAGACAGACAAACAAACAAACAGACAGGGGTGAAGACAATACCTCTGTCCATCTGCGATGGATGGAGATAATACCATATCAAAACGATTTTTGCTTCCCGCAGAAAACAAAATTTCATATTTTGATCCATTTCTGTTTCATTCTAAGACCTTCCCTTCCTCTTCCTGCTGTGTTTGAGCTTGCATCCAGCTGTTCACTCCATGTGTCCTCCCCACCCCCTCTCCTTGATCTTATTCTTCCACATACCCATTCTTCCTACAAACACTCCCTCTGTTGTGTCCCTCTCCCCTGCTGTTGGTGTGTTCCCCCCCCCCCCTTTCAACTATGTTGTTCTTATTATTTTATGCTCTGGTCCGTTCTGTGTTCGAATTCATCCATGAGCCTCCACTCTGTATACAAAACCCCCTAAAACATCCAAGATAAAACCCACATGTCTACAACGGATTTAGCAAGTCAAGTGCCCAAGTCTTCAAATCCGAAATCAGATTAAGGGAGAAATGGATTTCATACTCCCATTGAATTTCAAGCATTGTTATTTAACCCACAGAGCTTTTAATAGTAAGATATTGCACACTTATGTGAACCCCAATCTTTCAGATGATATCCCTTCATTATCCCCCATTATATTCTCACTTCGTGATGCGAATGCAAAACCTTTGTTTACTGTTGGACAAGAATTCAAAGCCAACATCTCGGCTTTGAAATCATACATCTGTGACTCTAAACGTGGGAAGGAAACCCCCGCTAGACATGAAGCTGTTAGTGTGGGTTCAATTTGTGATGGGAAGCAAACGTTACTAACAACCAGTATTCCAGCACGTCTCGAAGAATGCACGTCGTCCTTCGGATGGAGATGGAAAACCGGCCATCTCGTTAGCATTTAGATCGAGGACATTGAAAATAGCACAATGTCTTTCAGAAACAGCAGGTCATTGTGTGTCAGTGTCCAAGCAAAATTCTCTCCTTGGGGTTAGTTGTGTAATTATCACTGCCTGCAGTCGGTGAGAATGCTGAAATGTTGACGGGGCGCGGGCATGATGGGCCAAATGGAAATTGAAGTGATCCCGATTACCTTGTGATCCCCATGTCGTCGAAAGAAGCCCAACATATTGGAGCCCCCTCGACAACATCCACTCACCTACCGCATTCTTCCTCACCATCTTCCTCCATTGAGGCAGAAAGCAGCGGAATGTCATCATCAAGGTAACCACCAGTGTCTCGTGGGAAAGATGCTACAGAGGTGTCGAGTGGGTTCGTCTCAATTCTCACCGGTGGTCGGCAACTGGACAAAAGTGGCAACGGGGCAAGGAGCAACAGAAAGAACGAGAGTGCTGAATATAGATAGAACTACAAAGTATAGATGTTGAAGATTGATACAATGATCATTTTTTGTGTGTGTGTGTTTATTATGGCAATTAACATTAGGACTGCGATTGTTGTGCAATTATAACATTGTTATAGAAAAAAAATTGACAGCTTATTCCTATTAAGTTGATCAGTCACATTCTCCCTTCTGAACTGTATGGTCCTGCATTTGATCAAATGGATTAAGGTAATTTATCATCAAATACTAGTACTGTGTTTCATAGGGGACTTGAAGTTGGCTGATGTCTGAGATGATGTGAACACACACACACACACACACACACACACACACACACACACACACACACACCTTCTCTCTCTGGAGGAGAACGTGTTTAGGAAAGCATCGGCGTCATAAATGTTGTTCCTTAACGGCCACAATTATTCCCACATTCGTGGGTTCGTTAACGCCCGACGAATGATGGCAGACGGGACGCACAGTTTAACATCCATCGGAGGGACGGTACACAAATTGATAAATCACTGTTCCTGTAAAACACCAGAATGACAGTTTTTTTATCTGGGTTGAGATTTGAACACGGGCTAGATGATGGCGTGGATCCTGGTACGGGAGTCATGATTCATGGATGTCAAGACAAGAATGAAGTAAAACGTACAACGCAAGATAAATCACACACAGATGCTCGAAAAATTGAAAGGACATAATGATAATGTATTCTCGCTTTGTGATGCGAATTGAAACAGCAAGACAAAGATTTTTTTCTCAGAGTTGTAATTATGATGCGTCATCCTTGCGGATCATCAGATGGACGTATAAATGATAAAATAAATAAATAAAGGCTTCTGCGGTTCTCACATCAACAAAAATAGATGTGAAATCCAAAGAGCAGGAAACACTCAATGTCAACTCAAGGTCTTGTCAAAAAGGGACAGAGGCTGACAAAATTTTGGTCACAAGCCGTACGATGTTCACGACTCAAACGAGACCTCAGTGACGAATGGAATGGTTGCGTGCACGAGTCTTGTGATGAAGTACATACTCCAAGCATCTGCAGCTCCATCCTCCCCAAGGGCATTTCAGACCGGAGTCACTCCACAGCTGAAACGTCAAACTTTTGAGCCATTGTTTGTCTCTTTTTTTTATTTTTTTAAGTATTTTTTATTTTTTTACAACTACCGAGTTGGTCGATATTTTGCATTTCCTCAAAATTACTGTCGCTGAATGGATGCTTTGTCGATCAAATAATTGCATTTCATTAAAGCATGTTCACAATCAAGAATGGTTTGATTATAAAAGGTTTTTTTTTGTTTTTTTGCATCAATTTCAACTTCAATTATTTCACCGACAAAGCATCAATTCAGCTGCGAGGATTTATTCCCGAGTCCCAGAGAACTCACTTTTTGAGCAGAGGAAAAAAAAAACACCCCAGAAATTAATAAAAAGAATGAAAGAACAGAAATCAAAGTGTGCGGTTCATTTTCATCATGACTTTTAAAGAAGGCTCCACATTGCACTGCGATCTTGACAAGCGGTGAGATTGTGCGCTTAATGCGCTGCAATTTCATAATGGGACTTAATCAGAGGCAAAGGAAGACTCATCGCAGGATAAATGAGAGAGCGTCTCTGGGTTTTAAAGCTTCTTCGTCGGGTATGCATAATTCACTTAAACAGCCTTTTTACAGCCATTTTCCCCTGCTGAGCAGGGGTTAGCTTTATATGGGCTCCATGCTATCATGGTTCCCTTCTTGAGGCAATGTTTTATGTCCGGATGCCCTTCCTGACGCCAACCCTGGTCCCTCTTACGACACACAGGGATATGGTACACCTATTCTAACCGGGCATACACCGGGACTAGTACACTGGTACTCATTTTGCCGACCTCGGAAGGATGACAGGCTGAGTCAACCCCCCTGGTGTTAATTCAGTGGACAATGGCGCTCGAACTCAGGACCTTCAGATCCCAAGCCAGCCACCATAACCACTAAGCCAACACCAGGCTCCATAATCCACTTAAGTTGAAACAAATCCAAATTTGGGAGAACCGGACTCAGTGGCGTAATGGTTACAATGATAAAGCATGAACAAACAATGCTGGGAAGGCAATGGAAAACCACCCAGTATATCCTGTGCCAAGAAACTGCTTCAGCAGCAACAATGCTCAGTGAAGAGTACGGTACATCAACAAATTTAAAATTTGGGTAATTTCTACAATCGTGTTGCTTCAATCAAAATTATTGTTTGAATCAGTCATCGAGGAGGGCGGTGTGGCCATATAAGGTGTTTCCTGGGAGGGCGTTGACTGTCTTTCACAGGATGGAATTGAGCATCTACGTGACCCTAGTACTTATTATTTAAGCAAAACTGATGGAACTGTTGATCCCCTACCATCTCTTCTTCCACCTCCTCCTCCTCCTCCTCCTCATCCTACCCAAACCTCTTTCTTCCTTTCCAATACACTCTTTTTCCTTCACTCCAAATTCCTAATAAATCTCCTTTCCCTTTTCTTATGCCCTCAATCTCAAACATTATATTCCCATGTTCTCCCTGATCTCAAATGTGTTTCACTGCCCTTGTATTTCTGTTTTATTTTCTCATCACATATTATATGTAGATGGCCCCAAAAAAAGCAAAAGTGCAAGATCAAAGCCGACAGTAGCTCTTTACAGTCCTAAAAGAAGCCTTATTATGAGCGAGTAACGTAAGACGGGACGAGTAAGCAGTTACACAGAAAATTAAATTTAAGGACCAAAAAACCCCCCAAAACAAACCAATGCAGATTAGGGAATAGTCTGCAATAAATAAAGGCAAACAATATCTTCATGGAGATTAACGGTTGAGCACACGTTTGGAGTAAAAGATAAATTTTAAGTAAAATGTGAATATCGAGACCAGTACGAACAAACACAAAGCGAAATCATAAACAGGCAAAAAAGCATGGAACAAGATGATGAGGATATTAAAACAGAAATACCCAGGAGGAGAAAATGGGAAGTACAGTAGAAATGAGAGAATGCAAGAAAAGGAACATGCAGCATTCCCAAACATGACACAAATGGCAGGGGAAGATTTAAGTCCAGGAATGCGATTTGCTCGGCAAGACGAAGATTGGTCAGAAGAACACAAAGCCGGCACAGCGAACTGTGAAGGCTTCCTAAAGGGCTGACATTAGAAGTCAACCAGAATAAGAGTACAGAGTGGCTAGTTGACTCCAGCATGATCTCTTCTGAAAGAAAAGCCCGATGGAGATTGATGCCGGCTACCGCAGTGCACCGCGAGCAGCAAATCCATGGGACTATTCAGCACGCCGGATGAAACCAGAAACAAACTAGAAATTTCACATCAGGAAGTGTTATCAAGTCAATAATTATTCTTTTGGGTGTACAGAAGTATGAAATCTCCCACATTGTGCCATCGATGCAGATGGAAGGGCCAAGCAATGGTTGAAGATAGCGCATGACTCCGTGCATGATGCAGAAAGCAACACGTACGAGGCTTGTGGAAGGAGAGCAATACATGAATGTTTTTTTTTTCTGTAGTGGTAGAAAAATTTGTATTCACACCTCAGTCGCACCAAGAGATATGCTGATGACACCACATCCAAGGAAATTAAGTTGGGGACACAAGAGCACTGGCATAATGCAGAGCGCCGAGTGATGCTGCACGGCACTTTGTGACACGAAGAGCCAAATGGTGCCAAGGAATGACATAACCTTCCAAAAGACAAACAGATGGTACATGCCTCGATTGAACAGTGATGAAATACATTGTCCAACAAGTTCCAGTGAATGACCAGTTCGAGGCTGCTCATAAAAGATCAGCAAATGATTTGCACTTTTTCTGAAAACACATAAGAATAGGAGATTATTATTTTATGGGTTGACCATCACTCTCCGGATCGTAGAGTAGTTTATGATGCACTGCAGGCAAGGAAGGAGACAGAACTTGTCTCTCAAATTCACAGAATACCGAGAGGTTATTTAGTTATCTAGTTCCATCAAGTCATGGCCGACTTCTGGTGACATTCCTGATCAGATTTCTCCAAACAACCCTGTCCTGCACTTGCTTCCTCAAGCTTTAAGCTCCGACAGAGACGGCTTGGTTGAAGTCTTTACCCCATCCATCCAGCACATACAAGTTCTGTCTCTTCCTCTTCTTCCCTCAACCATACCCAGCATGGTTGATTTCTCCAGACTTTCGTTTTCTGCACACATGACGTGTCCAACCAAAGGATGACAGTTTCTGTTTTAGCTTCAGTGCTTCTAATGTGAGCGGCGGTCTAATTTCTTCATGCACCGATTTGGAAGTCCTCTTTGCCGGTGATGAGCGGATCGACGCTGAATGTCAAATGAGGAGGGCAGAACAAAATGAAAAGCATGTGATATGTACAGGAAGCCTCTCGTGAACTCAAATGAGGTTTAGTGGTCTACGAGCAATACCTGTCGAGATAAAAAAAATATAATATGATTATCATAATGAAGCATCTCTCCCAAAATTCTCCGATGATTTCTCATGACATCAATATAAATATGATGATGATCTTATCAAATATCAAGAGAATTGTTGCAGTATATCTTGATGCACAGATCCAGAAAGCCTGCCTGGGCTCTCGACTACACAAGCTTCCAGTAAGATTGGATCAAAGAACAGTCGAGCGAACCACTTACTTCTACTTTTTAATTGTTTTTATCCGTGTATTTGGTGACAAACCAGAGGGGAAGTGGCTCTGATTAGTCAATAATGAGAGTGTGATAAATGAACTCTGTGCTTTGGAAAAAGAGTATTTAACACCTTGTGAACACAATCACATAAGAGGGTTTAAAGTCTTAACTGCACAAATGAATTTAGGTTCAACGGCTTTTTTTTTTCTGTTTCATCTGCAAGTATACTTGTTACAATATGATGGGAACACTATATCTTCTTTCATGATGCTCCTTGCTAAAAAGTTTGTAAAAGATTGTTATTCTACAAATTATTGTTTATAAATAAATTTTAACCAGAGAGTTGGTGTCAAAGCCACCCAATGCTCGCCTGTTTATACATTTATCGTTTTTAAAAGACTAGTCTAATAATATTTTTTATAAAGCATTGCAGTGAAGTCTGATCCAAATAATTTTAAAGCAATAAATGTATTTGTATATTGTAATCAGTAAAAAATAGTGTGGTGGATAAAAACATTAGAAAGGAAATAACTTGCACCAAAAACTTTAACATTTTCATGCTGACGCTGACGCTGACGCTGACGCTCACGCCGGGGGTATCGCTATAGCTCTCTGCTCTTCGAACAGGCGAGCTAAAAAAGCAAACGGTTTGTTACCTCCGCCACCAAAGGTGGATGGAGATTATGCTTTCACACCTGTCTGTCTGTTTGTCTATGTGTGAACATGATATCTCGAAAACTTGTGGATTAGGACGAAATTTGGTGGAACGCTTGGGTGTATGACGAGGATGAAATGATTCGATTTTGGTGAAGATCTGAATCCGTAACTTGATCCGAGAATTTTGATCGTGAATTTCCACCATTGAGAGATTGGGCTAAAAACGATATACAGCACGGCATCTCAAAAAAGTTAACGGACGGATTCGGCCGAAACTTGTTGGACAGGTTGGGTGTGTTACAAGGACGAATCCATACAATTATGGTGTAGATTCAAATCCGAACCCGGATTATTTAATTGGAATTATTTAATTTTTCAAGTGATTCTTCACCATTGAGAGATGAGGGCTAAAAACAATCATAGCCTTTCAAAAAGTTGTGGACGAATTATAACAAAACTGGGTAGATGAGTTGGTTAGGTGACAAGAACAAGCCGACTCGATTTCGATTCAGATCTGAATCCAGATCGGGCCTATCCATGGGATACAAAATGTGAACTGTTCAGGCCGGTGGAGGTATGCGCTCTACCGAGTGCCGTTCTAGTATTGGTAAGATATCATACAGACATAGACAAAGCTATAATGTGTTTAATCATCACTGAAAGGCCCAAAATTTTATCCAGCAAGGAAAGGATGCCTTTTCAAACATCCGGCAGCCTACATCAGTCTGCAAGACAGCTTTCTTAACAATTCTTGAATACTTTACTAAGTGGCACAGTATTATCTGTCACATTATATGAAACATGCAAAGTAAGTCTTGTGTTACAAATGCTACATGTAGAATGAATAAATAGTCTTGCCAGTGAAGGATAGTGTCGATCTGCATCGGCGGAACAGGCAGAACAATAGATGAAATCAACGGGATGATTGAGGAACGCTAACCGTCATGGGAAGCAAAGATAACCTGACATTTCGGGCTTAACCCTTCATTGGAGCAAAAGAGAAGATAGGTTAACAACGAAGGCTCAATTCCCCAAAACCTCAGCTTCTTCTTGTTTCCTTCAGCAGTGAGCATACCTCAATCAATGTCCTGTTGATTTAATCCTTTGTTGTACAATTGATACGTGCCTTCCATCCCTCATTTTTGTTGGGTTTATAGTCAATGCAATTAGTGCAAGTGCTCAAGTACTTGTCATTTAAAGTTTGGCACGCTTGGCCATTTAACACTTTCATCATGTGGAATTTTCATGGTAGTGGGGCAACTTAGCTAAATATAGCATAACAATTGTGCATTTTGTGAGGAAAGCACCAAATTTGGCACACTAGTAGCCTAACATATTATGAACAGATTTGGATATTTGGCCATCAAAAATTCAGCCGCTGATGGCTGTGGCAGCCATTTTCCACTGCCATCAAAAATGTTAATTTGGCCCAATATCCAAATCTGTTCATAATATGATAGGCTACTAGTGTGCCAAATTTGGTGCTTTCCTCACAAAATGCACAATTGTTATGCTAAGTTGCCCCACTATGGCAACTGTGATGCCCGTGCAAGGTATTTGGAGAGTATTTTAAAACTTTGCAAAAATATCTGAGTAGATAGCTTGTTGCTAATACGTGACTTCCAAAATGATGTGATCTGCCCAAGAATACTGGGTGCACATGTGCAGAAACCCCTAGAAACGGCGATGTTCAGGGCATTGTTACCATCCATACTGTTGATGAGGATTGTTACCTAAAATGGCTCACAAAGATTCTAAAAGAAGTGGAATAGACTTGGAAAAGACCTTGAGATAAAGGGGTCTGCTTCTGCATAACAATAGACTTAGATAACTTTCTCAGCTTGCCAAATGGGCACCTGCTCATAGTGCAAACTCCCAACCATGTGTGTCAGTGGAAAGCCCGAGTGGACGGGTGTGTGCTACACAAATCCCCGACTGATCACTACCGGTGAATGGACTTTGAACCTTGTGGGAGTGTCTCATGGGAACAAGGCAGGTTTGGTGATATATTTAATGGACGTCTACAATTGGAAATATGATGCTGTGCATAATTGCCAATTAAGAGTAACCAACTCCTCGGCAAAGGACATCTTCGTGACGTGAAAATACACAAAGCTTGTGCCAGCTATATTTATGCAAGAGCTGGATGTATCAGCAAGACACCATATCTGGTTACGGTGCTTCTGAACACCAATGGGAAGTACATATATGCGGCTTGTGAATATACATGAGGGGAAGTTTAAAATGATATTTACTATTGATAATTCTGGCAGGAAAGGGGTGATGGGGTGTGGGGAGGGTGGGAGCTGTGGCTGGGGGGTGGCTGTGAGGGCTGTTATAAATATATTGTTTGTTTGGTTCCGGTTCCATAAGGGAAATTATATTAGATTTGTGTGTGTGTGTATGTGTTTGTGCATTTTTTAATTACTGTGGCCACTAACTTGCATTCACAGGAAATGATAGGAGCTCAACACCTCTCAGTCTCATCCACGGATATTTCTCGTATTTCCTTTATTTGTGCGAGTCCGATTTGCATCCAGGAACACAACAATTATGGTTAACCATCTTGAAATTGCCACTCTTTCGTTTGAATGCTGAAAAATATGTTAAAAAGACCATTTCACTTACAGATTTCACCCGAGTAATGGCAGGTTAAAGTGCCCGAACGAGCACTGAAAACACACACAGCGCATGCGCGGAAGGCCTCGTTAGCATTCATCCATCATTTGGAAAGTCATGTATTCGAAAACGATCTACTATTACTTCCTATTTAATGGCTACAATTATTCCCATGTTGTTGTAGGATCAGCTGAGGAATGGTTTCGGCCAAATTCTTCCAAGAACCGGCTGGACACGATTGATGTTCGGCGGAAGGCGGCAGGAACTTGCAATTTGTCTCGGGTGTCGCGGAAAACTCGCCTACTCTTCGTGAAACATCTACCAATAAAAGCTGTGAGCAGAAAAGACATCCAACTTAACGTCCATCCGAGGGATGGTTAACCCCCTCCATGAGTATCTCCAATTAAACAGTTTTTCATCGGTTGAGAATCAAACCCAGGCCAGACAGCTCAAATTGAAAGTGCTTCTTCTAGTGTAGTAGATAGTAGAAAAATCGTGCAAATTATGATACAAGCATCAAATTTGGCATTTTTGTTCTGCAGGGCTTTGTGATCAAATCTGCCCGATTGGCCATTTGAAAATCCAAGATGGCGGCCATTTTTCAAGATGGCCGCCAAGTTAGCCTCCCGAAGTTGACTTTTTGCTTAGAAGTATTTGTAGTTGTCCGATTTGCATGATCTAAGTGTGGATTTCTATGTTTTCAAGCCTGCTGGAGTGGATTTTCCTATTTTTAAAGCCCCCTGACACACACTTTTTCTGATTTTGCACATTTGTTTATGATTTTCATACGTTTGCATGACTTAACATGTATGTAGTAGTAGCTACTTATGCATGGGGTGTAGGGGTGTAGTGTTAGAGGTAGTACCTTTGTTTCAGCAGTCAGCCACATCCCTTGGATGGACTACTGGCACCCACAAGCCCACAAGCAAAATAATGCAGTCATCAAAGGTGACGGAGGAGCAATTGGGTTGACAGAAGACCCGGCAAGCACTTCGTAGGTGGATGGTCGCTGGACCCGAAGTGAGTCGTCTAGTAGCTGGATACGAGGCCATGTCTGGTATGAAAGATGCAACCAACAACAGCAGAACCATGAGCAGACACTGAGTGCCCAGAAATCTTTCTTTGAAAAGGTGAAAGCACTCTCTGCGTAATGCAGGAGATGGGCAACCCATTCCAAGAAGAATCAGCGACCTACTGGTACTAGACATGAAGAACATTGCAGACCCACTCTACCAGCGAAATGGTAGCTACACATCACCAGCGGGGCAAAGAGCAGTTCCATTCATTCATGGAGGGGCTACAGAATGAAGGTGAATGTCCTTTCTATCATCCAATCAAGAAAAACATTGTTTCTTTCTTCAAACAAGAGCAAGCTGGGGAAGTTCTAAGGAGAAAGTCCTGAAAGACGACTGTCAGCTGTTCTCACGACTGTTCATCTCATGCCAGAACAGGCAGTGTGACTTGCAAGAATTATTCAAGCATGAGAATCAGTCACACCTGCATCTCTCAGTGACAGCGGCAAGCTTCATACATGTCAGAGTCACAACTGGCTGAAATTCTTGAAGGCAAGTGAACATCCCAGACAGAGAACCAAGGGGAGATGCAGTCATCATGATGGCTCAGCACTTATCAATGCCCTACCTCCACGCACTTCAAAGATATTTGATGACTATGCTAAAGAAGACATCTCCCAAAGGTGGAATCCTATGGTGCCAGGTACGAGAGGGTGGAGTAGTGTTTATGTGTACAGAAGTCAAGTCTGAAGTCCGAGGCAAGGTGAAAAGGGGCAAGAAATCAGAAGAAGGGTGCAGAACCAGTAAGACCCCAAGTAACTGGAGAAGCTTTCTTCGAGATGACCAGCAACAGACTGAGCTGTTTCACTTCCTTGCGGAAAAGATGTGTGAAGCACAGACGACAAGCACAGTCATTGTCACAAAAGGAGAAGATGCCATTAGCAACACAAGGAAGTCACTGGATGCTGTGTCTCCATGTTGTCATGAAGAAGCTGACACTCAAATATTTGTACACGCCAGGGATGCAACGACGGATGGTAGCAAGTCCATTATCATTAAGGCTAATGACATGGACGTACTAGTCATAGCAATATCTGTACTGCCATCCTTACAGGAACTAGGTCTTGAGAACATGTGGATTGCCTTTGGCCAAGGAGCCAAGTGCGATGATTCAGTCCATGAGGTAGTTTCTGCAATAGGGCTGAGAAGACTAGAGGGATCCCATACTTCCATGCGTTCAGTGGATGTGACGTCGTGTCTGCCTTCCGCGGTAAAGAAGAAAACTGCATGGCAGACTTGGAACGTCTTTGATGATGTTTCGAAACATCACCCATCTCAGCCAGCATCCAACATTGATTCTGATCTTGACCTGCAGAGGCTGGAGAGATTCGTTGTCCTCATGTATGACAGATCAAGCGCAGCCACTGGTGTAGACGGAGCAAGACTGGATCTCTTTGCCCGCAAGCAGAGGCCGAAACTCAATTCCACCAACACAGGCAGCCCTCAGAGAACATGCAAAGCATGTGGCCTATCAGCTGGGATCATCTGGGCCAGGCAACCATCTCCAGTCCAGACATGAGCAGTCCCGCTGAATGGGGATGGACACAGAAAGGAGAGACGTGGCAGATATGTTGGACAACCCTACCCCCTATTGCAGCCAGCTTTCAGGAACTGACCAAGTGTTCCTGTAAGAAAGGTTGCAACCGAGATGCAAGTGCTCTCAGTCAGGGCTCCCTGCACAGCACTCTGCAGCTGCATATGTGGACAGTAGCAGCTGGAGGAACATTCGCATGGTATGCATAACTTTGAACATTTACTAGCCAGGGCCCGGTTGCAGAAAGGCCTTAGCTTCATATGACAATCATTAAAGTGGTGCAAAATCAGAAAAGTGTGTGTCAGGGGGCTTTAAAAACAGGAAAATCCACTCCAGCAGGCTTGAAAACATAAGATCCACACCTAGATCATGCAAATCGGACACTACAAATACTTCTAAGCAAAAAGTCAACTTCGGGAGGCTAACTTGGCGGGCCATCTTGGATTTGCAAATGGCCAATCAGGCAGATTTGATTAGAATCCCCTGGAGACAAATGTGCCAAATTTGATGCTTGTGTCATCATTTGCACAATTCCTCTCAAAAATTTCTGTATCTGCCCCCACTATAATCTGAACCACCTGTCGCATTATCTCAGCATAGAAGTGTGAAGGACAAACAATGCTTCTGCATATCCCAATACAGTGATATCCCAAAAAGCATTATTGTCAGTGGAGCAAATCTACAAACAGATGTCACAAATTAAAATAGGGCAACAAAAGCGACGTGAATACAGCTTGATGTAAACTTTTGCAAATAAGAGCTTATACATAACTCTCAGAAAGACTTGCGCATGGAAACGGTGCGTATGACCGACTTGAGGCCTTGCAAACTCACGACACCTTATGAGTCACCTACATTGATTTGGTTCAGTTGATCCGTTTTTCATGCACGCTGTTCTTTTCGCTCTCCACAAGGTATCCGGTGTGAGGGATGCAAAATAGTTATAAAACAGGTAAACTGAGATGATCACAATTCATAATACTGTATTGCTCATATTGCTCGTTACACATGTCATGGTGGAAATAGCACAGATTTGATTCCATTACCCTTTTGCAATTTTGCTCCCATGTAAAATTGATCGATATGCCCTTAATGAAATCAGGTAAATCACTCTGAGTTTCAGTTAATAGGAGGAAGACATTCTCATTATTCATACAATGAATGCTTTGTTTTCTTATTATAAATGGCTTCAAAAGTCAGTCTCGACAAAGTTCCCTCCGCATGCGAATGAGATTATGAGAAAACGCATCTCGCGCAAAAACTGCCTGAATGAGTAAATATCTAATTTTTCAATGTTTTCAGACACTTAACGACAATCGCATCACTTGAACCATGTAATTTCACTGGGCCCAAATAGATAGTGGGAAATTAGTCTTTCTTGCCATCTCGGTGGACTAGGAAACATCAACTATAATGATATGATTAAACAACATGACAGCATTTTATATCTCGCTTTTGAGCTCCCTAGGCTTGGATTCAAATCTCGACCCAGTTAAAAACAGTCACCCTGGTGTTTGTCATGCAGGGCAAGGCATCAATGGATGCGCCGTCCAACAGTATGGATGTTAAAGTGGGTGTCCCATCTGCCGGCGTTAGTTTGTGGGTGTTAACGATCCCACAGTATCCTTCACGACGAGTACGTGAGTTATACCAGCACCCAATAGGTAAATTCCAAATTCCTGCACCCTCAGTCGAATATTCCGTCGGAGTGGTGACCAGGCCCAGAATGTAACTCCAGCCAAGAGGGCTTCGGCAGAACTGTAACTGTTCAGCAGTAAAGATGGAGAGAGTAAGGCTGTGAGCGAGTGTGTGCGGGAGGGATAGAGCAAGTGAGCGAGGGAGTGAGGTGGGGAGAGAGGAGGGGGGAAAGGAGGGCAAAAAGGGGAAGGGGAGAAGAGAGGGGGAAAGAAATGGGGGAAGAAAGGGGGAGAAAGGAAGAGATCGAGACAGATAAAGAGAGACAAGCAGTTTGACAAAAATTGCAAAAGATAGATCGCAGAAAAAATGAAAACAATGAAAAATCATGCTAATTTTGGCAAGTACGTTAAATTAAAATCATTTACACACATGTCATTCATAACATTACAAATGCCAAGAAAAACATTATGCTCCGGCATTGACTTTAGATTTTATTGTCGCAATGAACTCACAAAGCCGTTCGGAAAGAGGCAGCTGGCACATCGTTTTAATGCTGATGTCAGTGTCTTTAAATCGAGATAAGTCTCAGTGTGCCAGACAAGTACAGATTAAAGCCACAAGGATAATTTGGGTTCCTGATACTTAGGAATCGTCCAGCTACCCGAACATACAATTTTACTGTCAGATAGTGATTTTCGCCCTGTTCGTAAGCTAGCCATGTTATCAAAGAATACGTCAAAATCAATGAACTGTGGATTACAATTTGCACCCTCACTCTCATCAGGAAAGCGAATGAAACCATACTGAGGAAATTATATACATCTTCGTTTTTTTCACTGATGTATTCTGCTGCAGGACTACCAGTGTCTAAAAAAAAAAAATAAAGTAAATTTGACACCTCCCATGCTATTCCAGCCGAAGAAGCTGCATAAAGTAACTAAGAAGGCCTTCGAAAGGTAAACACTTTGCTGTTTCAAACCCTTCCCAGAGTTCCTCCACAGCTATAGACATGCACAGATAGTACACACATGAGAATCCCAATGCTACACACCCCCTCAGCTGCTGGACCAGTTTCATCGCTTATTGGCGAATCATCAGCGACAGCGCAGACAATAATGCATATCAATGAGGCTACCAAGCATGTCTCACATGGAAATGTCAAAAGCAGTCAATATAAAAAATCATAAAGAAAGACCCACCCACATCTCTCACCTGTAAAACTGGCAGTCTCACCTGGACCTAATGTCAAAAAAACTGGCAGTACAGTTTTTGTCAGTACAGTACAAATGTCAACATCTTCACCAAAATTGAATCAATTCTTCCGTGTGACACACCTAACATGTCCACAAAGTTTTGACCGAATCCGTCCAAAACTTTTTGAGATATCGTGCAATATATCGTTTTTTTAAATTGTGCTATACATCATCACTCAATGGTGAAGAATCAATTAAAAAAATTCTAGTTATCATATCCAGACTCGGATCTTCACCAAAATCTAATCAGTTTGTCCTTCTCACACATACAACATGTCCACCAAATTTAGTCTGGATCCATCGACAAGTTTTTGAGATATCCTGCATACAGACAGACAAGCAGACAAACAAACAAGAAGAAGACGCCGTGCACAGCACGACACTTACAAAATCCGTAAAAAAAATTTGACCTCCAAAATAATTGGTGGTTGATTTCGGTGACCAATTATGCAACTCCTCTTCAAATTTCAAGTCAATGGGATGAAAATTGAGGATTTAAGAATTACCACCTTAGTTGCTGACCTATGGCCTGTGTTGAACTTTTGGTCCATGCTGACCTCAAAAATAATCAGCTCAGTTGAAATCAATTGACGTAAAATATCAATCTTCAAATTTCAAGTCGATTGGATGAAATTGAGGATTTTAGAAATCAGATTTTAAGGCGCTGTCACACCTTGACGTTTTAGCCAGCAATGCAACGTATAAAAATGTATGTAAAACGTTGGCGTACGCTGAAGTTTTGAGTTTTTTTTATAAGTTTTGGTCGTATTCATAACGGCTGGTCGTATGCATAACATATTAGTAACGGGCACAGAACGTTTCGTTGTCTTATAGATAACTTATACCAACGAATGCTTAGCCTGTTGTCGGCGTTCACAACCTATGCCCAACGATAGTTTAACTTAGGCATAGCGCGCTGCACGTATTGCCGACGAACTCGTGGCGTTCTCTGTTAAAAACTGCCGCACGCCGATTTAAATCATAACCGCCTGAAAAGTGGAAGTGTCAACATCGCAGTCACACCTTGACGATTTAGCCAGCATATACCGACCTATGAAAAATGTGTCTAAAACGCTGGCACACGTCGAATACGGTATGGGTAAGTTGTGTATACGTTAGGAGCAACGCTGAAAAACAATGAAGTACGCTGTCATATTCCGTGTACGTCAGTACGTCGTGAAATTTCAAGCATGCTGAAAATTTAACGACGTACGGCTCACAAGTCCGCATACGCGGCATAAGTTCTCGCACGCTCCACGATCGTTGTCACACGTCGGACACACGTTACTTGTAAGTTACTCATAAGTTGAAACACTCGAGGTAATGTTTAGCATACCCGAAACTTAATTTTAACTATGAGTAACGTGCTTTGAACCTATGGTAGCGTGCTTTGAACCTATGTGTAACGTATCTCAAACGCACATTGTCGTATGTAGACGAATTTGATTGACGTCTTCCGGACGACCACAGAATTACTGAACGTGTTTCTAACTTACACTACCGTTAATGGCGATTTGGCAGCGTTTAGGGAATTGTATATACAAATGGGCTTCACAAGAGGAACCCGTCAGTGTTCCAGACTCCATGTTGAGTAGATGTCAATGTCAGTAGTATCAGAAGTAGTAGTAATAGGTGAGCGTGTCAGTAGTAGTAGTAGTAGTAGTAGTGGTAGTGGTAGTGGTAGTGGTAGTAGTAGTAGTATTGGTAGTAGGTGAGCGTGATGGGAGGGTGTGGGTGATGATGATCCTCGTTGCTCCACGAATGGGGACTACTTTGCACCATTGTTCGATGTTCTTTTCGGCTAATTTTTTTTCTCATTCCCACGATGAATATTTTTTTTGTTTCAGTATTTAAAGTATTCAAACGATTGGACAAATGCATAATGTACTAGTAATATGAACACAGAACGCTTCGATAACTTATACATAAGTTATACCAACATTGATTAGCGTGTTTTAGGCGTCCACAACCTATGCCCAACGATAGTCTAACGTATGCATAGCGTGGCAGCGTATCGTCGACGATTATGTGAGGTTTCTATTCATAGGCTGCAACTTCACTTTTAATAAATGCCTGTCCCTCGCCTATTGTTTTTGGACGCTGGTCTCGGCAATTGAAATCGTTCCATTGAACGAGTTAAATCGCTTCCAACACTGCAGTCACGGCACCAACAGCAGCAGGCTCAGTGCCAGCCTCATGCCGGCTCAAGCGGATCCCTGTAGAAGGTGTATGCTTGGTTATCCTTGACCCCCTCTGGCTAGCAGCTCGTCGAACATCGCTGGGGGCATTCGCAGGAAGTTGATGAAGGATGCATGGTCCTCTTCCGGAGTTCCACCATGAGCTGGTCATATATGCCAATGGCGTCGCCTCCCGATCATGGTCTGACCATTCCTTCTCCTCCTTCACGTCTTCTCTCCCCGCTCTATTGGCAGCAACTGGTGCAGTGTCAACTCGATGAGGTCAGTTGATGTTGGAGGACAGAGGTATTGTCGTCTCAGCCTTGCCGTATCCTCCATCTCTGGAATGACATGGACATGTACTCACCACGAAGTCTAAAAAAAAGACGGGTTCCTCCTGCGAAGCCCCTTTTTATATACCAATTCTCCTAATCGCTGCCAATACGCCATTATACGGTATCTGTATGTTAGAAACGCGTTCAGTAAGTTCTGTGCGTCCTGAAGACGTTAAATACGTCTACATACGTATTTTGTGTAGGAACTGCTTTACAAATAATCCCAAGCACGTTACTCATAGGTTATAAATAATCACGGGTACCCAAAACATTACTTTGACGTGTTTCGACTATGA
The DNA here is from genome assembly GCA_035128595.1 of Eptatretus atami. Taxonomy (NCBI): domain Eukaryota; kingdom Metazoa; phylum Chordata; class Myxini; order Myxiniformes; family Myxinidae; genus Eptatretus; species Eptatretus atami. Next base: position 169,788,999 of record CM068954.1, on the reverse strand, counting down.
GGAACTTTCAAGTAACGTGTTGCGAAGTGTGAACAACGTTGTTAGCGTGCTTACAAAACGTTCCATAGGTTAGAAATAAGTTTCGGGTGCGCTAAACATTACCTCGACGTGTTTCGACTTATGAGTAACTTACAAGTAACGTGTGTCGACGTGTGTCAACGATCGCATAACGTGCCTACAACTTATGGGCCAGCGGAGCGTGTGAGTCATACGTCGGCATACGTCGTAAAATTTCAAGCATGCAAAAATTTGAGGACAACCCAAAAGTACAACGTTTAAAGCCAGCGTACTACGACGTATGGCAGTGTTTTCAGCATGCTCTAACGTATACAAAACGTACCCATCACGTATCGACGTGTGCCAGCGTTTTAGACAAATTTTTCATAAATCGGCATACGCTGGCTAAATCGTCAAGGTGTGACAGCGGCTTTAGAAATTAGAGATTTAGAAATTAGAGATTTTAGTTGTTACTTTGGCCATGTTGACCTTTTGACGTCAAAAACAATAGGCTTCTTCCTTATGACAAACTCGACCATGTGGTGAATTTGTGAAGATCGGTTTAAAAATTGTGACCTGCAGGCGATAAACAGAAGACAGTCAGACAAACAAACAGAATGACAAAATCGACTGACCAATATACTTAAAAATCTTCGATTTTGCAAGTAACAAACAAAAGAGAGGGGTGAAAACATCACCTTTTTCACCTTCGTGGGGGAGTAAGAATAAACAGATAAACTCACTATTCACAAAATGTTCCACAAAAACCAGTGCAATCCAAGAATGTACCTGCCAAGACGAGGAGTCAGCGGCCTGAGGAGCAATACCAAGTGTACAGAGTGAAAACTGTGGATTGCCAGAGATTGTCAAAAGTTCGACAGACTACCAAATCCAATTTGTATGGAAACACAAAAGACAGCAACACACACACACAACCGAAACAACAAATACAGCCCCATCAATTGCAAAGGAGATGAAAGAAAAATAAAAGAAGACATCTTGCAGAGCTTGACACTTGCAAATCTTTAAAACAAATTTGACCTCAAAAATAATTGGTGGTTGAATTCAATGACCAAATATGCAACTTCAAATTTCAAGTCAATCGGATGAAAATTGAGGTTTTTAGAAAAACCACCTTAGTTGTTGACCTTGGGCCTATGCTGACCTTTTGGTCTCTGTTGACCTGAAAAATAATTAATTGGTGGTTGAATTCAGTGACTTGATATGCAAATCCTCTTTAAATTTCAAGTCAATGGGATGAAAATTGAGGAATTTAGAAATCTCAACTAAGTTGTTGACCTTTGGCCTATGTTGACCTTTTTGTCCATGTTGACCACAAAAATAATTGGCCAGTTGAATGCAGTGACCTGAAATGTAAACCCTATTCAAATTTCATGTCAATCAGATGAAAATTGAGGATTTTAGAAACACCACCTTAGTTGTTGACTTTGGGCCTACGTTGACCTGTTGGTTGATGCTCTCCTTAAAAACAATTGGTTGTTTGAATTCAGTGAGCTGAAATATAAATCCTCTTCAAATTTCAAGTCAATCGGATGAAAATTGAGGATTTTAGAAACACCAACTTCGTTGTTGACCTTTGGCCTATGTTGACCTTTTGGTCGATTTTGACCTCAAAAATAATTGGCTGGTTGAATTAATTGACATGAAATATAAATTCTCTTCAAATTTCAAGTTAATTGGATGAAAATCGAGGATTTTAGAAATCTCACCTAAGTTGTTAACCTTTGGCCTATGTTGACCTTTTGACCTTTTGACCTCAAAAACAATAGGCTTCCTCCTGATGACAAACGCTATCATGTGGTGAAGTTTCGTGAAGATCGATTTAAAATTTTGACCTGTAGGCGACAAACAGACAGACAGACAAACACACAGAATAGCAAGATGACGACGTCATGCAGCGCATGATACTTGCAAAATCCATAAAACAAATTTGATCTCAAAAAGTAATGGGTGGTTGAATTCAATGAGCAAATATGCAAATCCTCTTCAAATTTCAAGTGAATCGGATGAAAATTGACAGTTTTATAATTTGGCCTATGTTGACCTTTTGGCCGATGTGGACCTACAAAATAATTGGTGGTTGAATGTGGTGAAGTTTTGTGAAGATCGCTTAAAAATTGTGACCTGGCAGTGACAAACAGACAAACAGACAAACAGACAGACAGACAGACAGACAGACGGACAGAATAACCAAATCGACCAACCAATATAATTGAAAAATCTTCAATTTTGCAAGTAATAAAGGAGAGATATCAACAAACATAAACTGTCAAATGGGTGAACAATAAAAGAGCAGGGAGATATTTTTTTTAAAAAGGGTTTGACTGAATGGGCATCGACAAATAAAGATCACTGCAATGGCGAAGAAGAGGTCAGCTCAACTGGGACAGAGAACGAATCATAAGAAATGCCGAAGACCAATGACACTACACAACGGCTTTATTAAAAAAAAATGGCTTGGTTGAGCCAAATGGAGAAGTGTAGATTTTACAAGGTAGAAACAGAAAGCTCGAGTCACTCGAGTAGGTGTCTATTCTGCTGGCATTAATTTTACGGATGTGAAAGATCCCACCGTCGAGAAGGTAAATTTCAAATTGGGTTCGCTGTATTAAAACCTTTGGTAATATCATGTGTATTACCGATGCTAACATATACAGGGTGTGTCTTTTAACCACTTCAAACGGTTAACCATTTCAAATGACCTTTGTACTTTTAGTCATTACCTTAATTTTTGTTTTGTTTTGCAGGAGTGATCAATGATCTTTGGAGAAGTCATTCAAGCATAACCAAAGTATTGTACAGAAAAAAATGACGTTTTATACGGAGCAAAGAGTCAACATTGTCACGTGGTATTTCGAGACCAAATCAATGATTCCGTCTGGCCGAGGTCTGTACTGAATATGGAGTGCATCCCAGAAACAAGCCAAGCAAGCAAGCCAGGCATTTGGAAACTTGTGAAAAAGTTCAAAAGTGAAGGGACGATTCTCAACATGAACAAGGGAAGGTCCGGTCGCCCAATAAGTGTACGGTGTGAAGGAAACGCGGAACGAGTTCATGAGTCAGTCAAGCAAAGTCCGAAGAAATCACATCGACAAAGATCGGTTGAACCGGGTCTCACTCCCAGCAGTATCAAAAGAACAATGAAACAAGATTTAAACCTCTTTCCTTACCACATCACAATAAGCCCATAAATTGACCGATGGGAATAAAGCAGCACGAGTCACAATGTGTGAGATGCTGCAGCAGAAGACGGAGGCAAACCCAAACTGGATTCGCGACGTGTGGTTTAGTGACGAGGCACACTTTCACGTCAACGGTGCTGTCAATTCACACAACGACATTTTCTATGGAAGTCAACGCCCAGATGAGGTTGAAGAGAAGTCGCTTAAGGGAAGGAAAGTCACTGCTTTTGTGGCCGTCAGCCGCAGAGGTGTGTTTGGGCCGGATTGGTTTGAAGACAAAAACAGAAGAACGATTACCATCAATCAGGAACGATACCGGTCGATTGTCAATGCATTTTATGAAGACTTGAAACAATCGATGAGCACAGCAGCCCTCCGGTGACAGTGGTTCATGCAAGACGAGGCTACTCCACACACAGCCAATGAAACAACTGTCTTTCTGCGTCAAAAATTCGGACAACGAGTTCTCAGTTTGTGTATGGAAAATTAATTGTCTTCGCACAGCCCCGACCTCAATCCGCTGGGGTTTTTTTTCCTCTGGGAAGCTTGTAAGGATAACGTCTACAAGGAACACCCCCAGATCTGAACCTGATCTGAAGGCAGCGGTTGAGGATTATGTGCAGACAGTAACCATTAAAACTTGCAGACGGCTTGTAGCATGGTATTGTGTACACTGTGGTCCTAAATGAGGAGAAAGCTTAGAAATTGAACCCAGTTTTAATAAGATAAACAATCTTCATGTTATATAATGCCCAAGTGTCTGTGCTTTCAGAAAATGTATACTTTGCTATGGGTCCTATGGATATAGTTGCTTACAAAGCATGTTTTTTTTATCCAAACACAGGCTATTTTTTCCATTTTTACAGCTCATTTTTTAGAAATGGGTTACATGTATGATTGTGTATGTTGTCCAAAATGGTTGAAAATGCATTTTTTGTTTGATATATATCATTATACATAAGAATAGAAACAATTCCTCGAAACAGTACATTTCTTATGACCTTCTGCATATCTTGGCACCTTCAAATGTGTAAAATCTCAGATTTTGCAAAATTTCCCCCATCATAGTGGAAGCTTACAAAATCTTTATTCCAGAAATTTGAAATGCATCTGATAGAACATCTTAAATGGCAATTTACTTCTGCATAAAGTGATGATTTAAAATGGCAAGTTTCAACATGGATCATTACTACATACAGTTAGGTTCACTTCCATGATTGGGTCAAAAATGTAAGGAAGTACGTAACAAATTGTGTGCGTGGGGGCGCTCACGTCGAACACCTCAACGATAAGCGCATTGACGCACAATGAGTTACATTTCTCCATGATTTGGTTTTCATTTTCTGAGTTAAGTTTTTTGTTTTATTACTCGATGTTTTGGTTAATAAAGTTTTGAAATGGTTAACCTTTTATTGACACACACTGTACGTGCAAATCCCTCCAAATATACAAAGAACCAGCGAACAATAGATGGAATCATTGTCGGAGACGACTGAGGGTTAATACCCCCAAACGTCGACTTCTCCTTGTTTCCCACGGTGGTTATCATTCTTCAATCAACGTCCTGTTCATTCCATCCATTGTCTGCCGCTGCAGTTTGACACTCGCCTTCACCAGCAAGACTCGTTCTTTATTCTCGACAATGAAGTTCTCTCTCTCTCATGAAAATTTGCATTTCTTAAAAATCAGTTTCGCTCATATTTTCATCTTCATAAATACCAAGAATTGGACCGACAGCACACAGCAATGTTTCCCTTCTCTTTTCCCACTTCTCTCCGTAAATATGATTTATTTCACCTTTACCTGCCACGAAGCCAGCAATCTGTTTGTTGTGTGTTAATATGCCAAAAAAAAGGATGCGTGTGCTACAAAAGTGGATTCACACATGAGGCAAGAGGCAGAGTCAAATCTGCTGGATAAGTGAAATGTAATGGTATCAGGGAGAGTTGAACTGTGATTTACATGGCATATCGATTTGATATTTGCTTAATCTGATCCGGCAAGAAGGATTCTCTAATCTAATAGAAGAAGTGTGGCCATAGCAGTTTTCTGGGCAAGTATCTCCCATTACCAAAGAATACCTGCGATACGGTCCATTCGTTCTCGTCTCAGCAATCGATCTGGGTCCAAAGAATACCATTCTCCCCATTTCATGAATCAAACACGATATGTAATTGAAAGCAACTTCTTCGGAAAATATACAGAAGCAATCCCTAACTAGCTGCCCAGACATTGGCATGAAGGCAGCAAGGTGTAATGTTCAATCGTATCTCATCATTGTCACATTCTGTGACAATATCTATAGAAAAGGCTCAAAGAAGCAACAGAGCGGCAGACTGAGGGACATTCCAGGGATGATGGCAACTCCTGTCCCACGCGAAGGGCAGCAAATCACTGGATTCTGTCATGCAGAGGTAGGTGACGAGTTGTAGCACCAGCCAAAATATGGCAATATACTCCATGACAGTTCGTATGGTGACCTTGTGTAGATGGAGCATAGCATCTTGACGAAGGTATCTCCGAGCACAAAATAAGCAGCCAAGGCACTGAGAGGCTCCTTTAGCTATACCGAAGATGTACTTTTCCCAGCTGAGGTTTGAGCTGATATCCAATCCAAGCAGACGGATAACAGGAAGCTCCTGCAAAGGTGAAGAATCCTTAGACAGGGTTAGACAACAAGGTGATCTTGAACTGGACACAGACAACAAGTGAGATTTTTTTTGGTTGAAAGTAACAAGCGAGTCTTTTCTCCAGTTAATCACAACTCTCTAGGTCCTGATTGGGAGTGCTACTGGCATGGACACGGAAAGGATGAGGCAAGGTTCCTGGGTAGGTAGTATACAGTGTTGAGTCATCTGCATAAATGTTTAACTGAGAAAGAATACAATCAGACAGATCATTCATAGATAACAAGAACAATATTGGACCAAGCACAGATCCCCGAGAAACACCAGCATTCATATTATGGATAGGAGATGACTGTCACTCACGTACCACAGAGATTTGATGATTTTCAAGGAAGTCAGAAATTGTATCAAGCAATTTTCCAGAGATGCCAAATGATTTAAGCTTATGGATGTGGCCCTTGAGCCACACTGTATCAAAAGCATTTGAGATGTCGAGAACAACAACCCTGGTTTCTCCATGATGATCCAAACCCCTATTCACATGTTCAGTGATTTGGGATAGAACATCACCAGTGGACCTTGAATGTCAAAAGCCATACTGGACATCACTTCGGAGGTTGCGGTTTCCAGATGAGTCATGAGTTGACGTTTGATCAGGGATTCAAACACTTTGCATATAATGGGTAGAAAACTAATTAGCCGATATAATTGGAAGGGTCCGATTTCTCACCAGAGCCTTTAAAGACAGGGACTACAGAAGCTTGCTTCCAGCTAGGTGGAAACACAGACTATGACAGACACAAGCAATACAATTTTGAGAGAACATAACAGAAGACAGTTCAAAGCAATTGCACGGATTCGATCTGGTCCAGTAGATTATGAGATGTCAAGCCCTTGAATAATATTAGTGACTTTTCTGGATGTGATGATGATAGTGGAAAGCCTGGTGTCAAGAAGGAAAGGAGAAATAGGCGGTGGGTGTCTGTGGTCTTCAAGTGTTGAGTTTGCGGTAAAATGCTCAGCAAAGAGGTTGATTTCATCAATAGGAGAAGTAAGCACTTCAAGACCATTGAATAGGACAGGAATCGATGATCGATTATGGTTGAGAATGCTATTAGCAATTCTCCAAAAATATCTGGAACCTCGCCGTTTATTACCTATGCCACCGTTGTGTTTTATTTAGAGGTTTAGAGGTTATGTTTTCACCCCTTTCGGTCTGTTTGCTTGTCTGTGTACAGGATCTCTCAAAAAGTTGGGAAGGATCCGGATGAAATTTTGTGGACAGGTTCAGTGTGCGACAAGGACGAACTGATTAGATTTTGGTGAAGATCGGGATCCAGATCCGAGTACTTGAATTTTTAAAGTTATTTTTCACCATCGAGAGATAGGGTTAAACCGATATATATATATATATATATATATATATATATATATATAGCACAATATCTCAAATATATATATATATATATAGCACAATACGATCGCTGAGCATTCTCTAATACTCGTTTCCAGCGGTTGCTCGCAAGGCAAAACAAGTGATGCTGCTCACTCGAGCTGACACGATGTTATTGATTGAAAACTGATTGTGATTGGCGATAGCAGCAGAACAAGCCAGAATGAACCATGGCTGAGAGTGTGGCTTCACTTAGGAGGTCTGAGAAGGGATAAAGAGATCCATACCAACACGGATCCACTTAGTATCTTCCTTGGCAGCTTAAGATGGGTTGTGACAAAGGATTGAGTTCCAGTGAACATCGGCAAGAAAATAATGCAATGCATCCCAGTCAGACATTGCTACATTGGAGGGCAGTTCGATGGACAGGATCAACAACAGTCGGTTGTTAAGAGTAAGAAACCTAAACTTCGATGTTGATATGATCAGAGTTTCCTCGAGCGGGGAGAACTTTTGCAATACAATCCCCAGGATTTGAGCACAAAAATAGATCAGTAACATACCTGTTATCAGTAACTCGATCAGTAATTTGAGTGTGAGAGCTGAAATGATCTGAGTGAGGTCATGTGACACGGCAAAGTTAAATGCACTGACACTAGGAGCATCTGTGCTGTGAGAGTAAACGAACCATTCTCTGTGATGGACATTATAGTTTCCAAAGACAATAATATCAGCAGTTGGACGTCGAGACGGCACCATATCAATACTATCAGCGATGGCATCGAAAATAGCGCAATTGGGTGATGATGGAGAGCGATACAGGAAATACAGGTAACCAGTGGAATGCAAAAGTGTGAGGGGAAAGTCCATAAAATCTTGTGTCGTATCTTCAAGGGAGAAGTCACCACCAAGTGGTAGAGAGGCCTTTGCATAAATACACCATGAGAATGGAGGAAGTTAGCCAGGCACTGCAAAATATTCAGATAACACCTCAGTGTGGAGACGAGTTTCACAAAGAACAAGCAGATCCAGAAAATTCAGTTTCAAGGAATGAATGGAAGAGAAATTGCCACGAATCCCCCTGATATTAGCATTGCAGATACTTAGCAGCGTAGACTTAGGTATCCTTGGCGGCGGGTCTCAGAAAGCAGGTTGAGAATGGGTTTCATTCGATCGAATAGTCATAGTGCTATAAGATATAGAGGAATAAAGAAGAGGAACAAGCCGGTAGGCGGCGATGGGTCGCCGAGCAGGAGGTAAAGTATTCCATATATCACAAAAAACGGAAATATATTTGATAGAGCATCACCTGTAGATCATTCGTGCCAAATTTCATAACCCTACGTGGGATAATGGCTTTCGGAATTGATTTCACGTGAACGGTACCGATTTTGAAGGTTTTTCGGTTGTTGCTAGGGAACCAAAGCGTCCTAGCAACCATCACAATTTCCAAAGCAATAGGTCATAAGATGTACCTACCACCCGAGTTTGGTCAAAATCGGCCCATGTTTACTACCAATTATGCTGAACAAACATCCAAACAAACAGACAGAATTACTGACAATAAGGGTCACCTATTTCGGCGACCCAAAAAAGGATCATGAGTTCAGCAATCTATATATCCTATACAAGGCCATAATGAGAGACATCAAGAGCCCAAATGAACCCTTAGACGTAGCAGAGTCACCCTGATGGCCTCAGGAAATCAACCAGAAGTTGATGCAAGGGGCCACCATCCATCATGCATGTCCACAGCAGTCCAGATTACCCTGGCATTTTACACCCGCTATAATAGATCAGCCTCTCAATGCATTACCATCAAGTTCAAGATCCTGTACTATCGGGCGGCTATGACCTGCAGCATGTTCTTAACCCCAAACCTTCAGAGTGATCAGGCTCAGGTTATCAAAAACACAGGGCTCAATGTACATGAACATAATGATAAACCTGTGTTGGAGTGGTGACCCGTCCAGTATTGCGCGCAATAGCCAAGGAGACTGCTTAGGCAGCACAAACGCTCTGCACAGAGTATGGGTCCCGATGGATGGATGGATGGATGGATGGATGGATGGATGGATGGATGGATGGAGGGGTTTACTAGTCCACTTCAAGACAACAAATAGTGCCTTTTTCACAGTACAAAAAGGGCTGAGAGGAGTTTACTAATCTGCTTCAAGCCAACAAATCGTGCCTTTACCCCCATTAAATGTTATTCAGAATTACTGTATTTTGTACGTTTCAACTTAAACAAAGAAGACGTACAATGTATAAGTTATGTCATTGGTGCTATGGGTATCCGTATCCATACTTTGAGAGCCATTTGTGTCTGTCTCATCTGCGTGTGTCATACTTTTCTGAGGGATGGCGAAACAGATCTCGAAAACTTTCAAGAGGTTCACCAGTGGTGCAGGGGTGTTTCAACAAAAAAAAATTTTCAAAATCTTGTAAAAAAAAGTTCGATTTGTCTTTAAAAAAAAAACAAAAATTAAATTGGCGTGGTGCCGAAGCATGTGAAAGGAATATGAAATGACCCCGACTCCATTTGTTGTAAGTTCCTGCATTGCCATAAAATCAAATTTGAATGTTCAAGCCGAACCACTCGTAACTTCCTGCATCCGTGTTCACAACAGCTGTTTCCTCACAACTTGTTTTCTCAACTGTGTTGACAATGATGTCATACAAGCTATTGCCCTGTTTAGTTTTGTCCTTTGGGTAGTCGATCGAGTCGAAAAAAAAATCAAAAATTTTTGAATTTTTTTTCTACCTTATTGTCGTTTTCCTCTGTTGTGTGTGTGTGTGTTGTGTGTGTGTGTGTGTGTGTGTGTGTGTGTGTGTGTGTGTGTTGTGTGTCGGCAACGCGAGGCCCACAGCACAAACCAGCAAACCATTTCGATGAAACTTGGCGACAGGTGCCATATGGGCTGGGAGTGTGCGCGTTTGAGTTTTGTTGCTAGCAACCACCCTTGCCTAGCAACGGGACTGAAATTTTTGAAAAATCAAAAAATTATTTTTTCGAAAAATCAAAAACGGCTTCCAGGCTTTTATACGCACTATAATAACCTTTGTCAAAAATTTCCAGCGATCCTATGAAACTGTCGAGAGAATAGACTTTAATGAACCCTGGTCGAAAAAAAAAAGAAGTTCGATATCTCAGAGACTATGAGTCAGATATACATGAAACTGGTATGGTAGTTCATGGTATGTCCTAGTTAGTGTGTGAGAAAGAACCGTTGTATGGACCCCTCCCGTTGCCTAGCAACGGCCGAAAAACCTCTAAATGTGGGGTATTTTAACGAAAAAAACAATCTGCAGCATTAACCCTTGAAGCTAGAATCATGAATTTTCTTGTGCTTAATCCTCAGGTCATTCCCCATCGAACGGGCCCATCGTGTCAGGTTCTATTGGGTAGTCGAACTACCATGTCTCGCCTACCGGCTTGTCCTAATCTATTTCATTGGCTAAATACAAAAACAAAGAACCTGCTTCACATTCTCCCTTTTAGACCTGATAATCAGGATATTCCGGACATTCTACCGAAGTTCACATAAATATAACCTGTTTATAATCGTGACTGGGCTCAAATGATGGGTCCAGAGAGGCATTTATCGATCCAGTGAAACCTTGCCGTCCACGTGTTCGTAGTCTGCCATTTCACGTATCCACACTAAACTTTTAGACACACATTCTCTCCCTCTGTGCCAATATTTCCACGTACCCACGGAAAAAGTGACCCCCTCCTCCCTTTAAACTCGTCCGGTTTACATTCGTTTTTAAACACTTTCAATGAGGATGTAAACAGAACAGAGGGAACGGTAGAAAGGGACAAAATAATCTTCTGAAGGAAAAGAAGAAGCATGATAGATCGTGGTGAAGGAGAAAAACCACATGCTCACTTTGTTCCGTTTCATCGGGGATGCCTTTCGGGGATGCTACCGATGACACCTGCAACCTCTGCCAGGCCGCTCCACACACAACAAAACACATCATGGAAGACGGCGCAGTCCGAGCTCCACTTAGGCAAGAGCACAACATGATAGACGTGAGGGGTCTGTGGGTTGCTCCTGGGAGATCAATCGGCTATCCCCATGCCATGCCGTGGGCCTGTTCAAGCATCACTGACCGGGGCTACCCAACAATAACAACAACAACAACAACAACAACTGCATCACAATACTGTACTATTCTGTCCAGGTACTCCAAACAGAAGAGCCTTCATTTTGATGGTGTTACTTATTTGATCTTATTTTACTCATTTGTTCTTATTTTTCGATTAAATGTCATGTTTTTTTAAAATTTATTGATGATTTTTGGACTTCACTTTTGGGCGGCTGGAACGTATCTCATTAACTTACATGTTATAAACTGTTCGCCGTTCGTGATTTCGCCATTCACGGAGGTTTACAGGAATATAACCCCCCGCAGACGGCGAGCTTTTACTGTCTTTTGATCATTCAAAAAACATTTTAGAGAAAATTTTCAAGAGCATCATTTCACAAAGGCTATCCAAAAACTCGATAAAATTTTACAAAGAAAATTAATGCAATGAGATGAAAATTCCAAAGCTATTGCTTCCTTATTTTCTTTCCATACAACATCGAAGTTCAGGGAAGAGCAAGATGACAAAGGGTAGTAAAACTGACAGAGGGGTAGCAGTTGGACGCACCAAGCAAGGGGCCAAACATATAGGACAGAGGATGGGACAAAAAACAGCAACCTGCAAGTAAGAAGGTTGGACAAAGTAGGGTCAAAGGGTGTACCGTATTTAAGATTGTGGTATCGATGGTGGATGATACTATATGGCAGTTCACTGTATGCTTGAGTGGGATAGAATAAGTCCTGGAGGAAAGAAGAAAAAGAAAGAGGTGGGATAAAATAGGCTAAGGAGGGTAAATCCGCAGTTGGGAGGGGCAAGGAACGAAATAGTTGAGGTGTGCAGTCAGCCTTGATTTTGAGAGTTGGTAACCGTAGGGAATTACTGGAAGAACACTTGCATCCTGGAGTTGCTGCGGAGGGTCGGAGGGCTGAGAGAGCAGAGGGAGCTAGACCAGAGGAGAGGCGGTAAAACAGAGACCAGAGCAGCAGTTCTTGTGATTTAGCCTCTTCACAGGAAATTCCAACAATGTTGAGAGCTTAAGATTCCACAGAATCGAGGAGAGACAAGTGAGATGTTGGGGCCCCATTTTTGGGGGGGGGGGTGTTATAGCAGAAAGCAATACGCCATTGAGCTTTGGACAAAGTCCTTGCAGGCTGTAAATAGTTCTGACTTTTCAAGTGAAGACTTGGAATGATGGAGGATTCCCAGTCCGTGGATGGCTTTGTAGGCCAACTTTGCTGTATGGTTGGCCCAGGAGAGGTCATCACTGATGGCAAGACTGAGGAATTTAACAGTCTGAACCTCTTGCAGTTGCTAACCATGGAGATAGGTGGGTCTGTCTTGCAATCCTTGCAGAGTGACGGGGTGAGACTGAGATTTGCCAGGATTTAATTTTTTTTTTCAGTTATCTGACAATGTGAAGGGGAAAAAACATGTTCCATCAAACTCAATAACACACAAGTTACATTTTAAGCATGCAGCACCATTTGGAGAATACAATTTTAAATGAAATGTGTTGACTGTTGAGTTCAAGCGAAAAATGGAGATGTTCTATGAATTCTGTACGAGATTGTTAAAGCAAAGAAAGTGCAAAGTAATGGGATTTTCTTGCACCCGATCTTCCACTTGATGCTTTTCCAGCTGTGAAATGCAATCCTACAAATCACTTGAATTTCTATCAAAACTGAGAAACTCGAGTGATCTTGATTTTCTTCTTCTTCAGCAGACGGTGGCCAAATTAGCCAGATTCCGAAGAAAAAGCCCACGTGTTTGCTCACAGATCGGGGAAGTGTGAGATGACTACTTGAGTATTCAGCGGTACCAATCTCAATAAGACACGGATAAAGTTGCAAAAGGATTGAGATTCAAATTAAGAAAAATCATCCGAAATTCTTCTCGATATTCTTTTTCTTTTCGACTTTTCCCATTTTTACATGGGGTCACCAAAAATTGTCAGAGATGATGAAGGCAAAAATTGCTCCGACCTCCTTCCTCAAAAATCTCCTGCCAATGGCTTCCTGCTGTTGCAAATCCTCTTTAATACCAGTCATTAGTTTCCAATTGACCTTCTCAAACAGTTGCCATGAAGATGCCAATTTTGTGAAACTGATAAATAAACTCAGTGTGGCATTCAAAGTTCAATTTTCATGCATTTGTTAAGTTATTCAGCATTGATGACTGGTTGATGACTTTTAGGGGAGGGGATCATCTACATGCCTCACCTGATCCTGATGACATGCATTCAATCAGCACTTCTTCTTTTTTCAACTCAGGAAAATTTGAACATTTTTACCTCCACCGCCGAAGGTGGATGGAAGGTACGTATTCACCCCTGTTTCTCTGTCTGCGAGCAGGATATCTCAAAAAAGTTTTGGACAGATTCAGACGAAAATTGGTGGACAGGTTGAGTGTGTGACAAGAACGAATTGATTAGACTTTGGTGAAGATACGAATCCGGATCTGGATGCTATAATTTTCAAGTGATTCTTCACCAATTGAGAGATGGGACCAAAAACGATATGTAGCACAATATCTCAAAACATTGTGGAAGGTTATGACAAATCTTGGTGGATAAGTTGGGTTATGTGACAAGAACAAGCCAATTAGATCTTGGTTTAATGATTTGTCCTTTTTTAAAGGCTGGGCATCAAGCAAGGAAGCAGCACACACTATTTTAAAAGTCTTTGCTACGACTCAGCCGGGGTTTGAACGGTCAACCTCCCAGACTTGGAGCTGAAGCTCTTATCATTATGCCACCAACACTGGTTGATGACTTTTAGGGGAGGGGATCATCTACATGCCTCACCTGATCCCGATGACATATGGTGCCAGTCAACACATTATGGTCGATCCTCATGGCTCTATGGGCAATCTAGGATGGGTAGTAAAATGTAACCTATGAAAATACCCCCAAATTGTAATATTAAAATCTAAGTCTCTGCATCTCTTAAAATGTCCTTTGCCATGAATAAAAAAACATGCTACAGCATTATTCTATGATCACAAGTGGATAGTATTCAGAAGTAGATTGCATGAAGACATTCAAAACAAGTATGGCATCGGAAACCTCAATTGATTGGTCAGGGACCTCTGAGGCTGCTGAGGCTTTTGAAGCAAGACTGTTCATTCCCGGCAGACAAATCACAATGGTGTCCCCATAATGGTATTGCTAAGAGCGATGAGAGTTTTGTAAATATGAAAAATGCAGCAGCCACCGCAGCACCAGATGTTCATCTTTGTGGGACATTAAAAAATGGGGAAATACGCTGATTGTCAGATAAATTTATTTGAAGAGTTCTACATCCTCAAGCACCTCAATGGCTAAATGATCCATTCGGTGATACCGCTGTGGTGGAAGACAACAACATGTTTTCCTTCCAAATGTCTCATTGCTTAAGGTCTGCAAAACCGCAATAACAAAGCGTGATAAGTCGTCGTAACTTCAATCACATTCTTTTGTTAACAATGACGATTCAAACGATTTTTGACAGTGATTAGAGTTAAATACTTCCACCTTTCAAAAATAAATAAATAAAATTTCAACAAAATGTCAGAGGACTTTGTGGTGCCAGATGGTACAGCATAATGTGTTACAAGTCACAAACAATATATGTTTGCACGGCAGAAATGGTGCCAATATGTCTCATCTTTGTGAAACAACAACATTTGAGATGTGTATGTTCGGGCATCGATCAGTGTGGGGGATGGGGGGGCATGTTCCCCCACCACTTTTGGAGGAGGTAGGGGCAGCACATCGATTGTCCCCCCCATCCCGCCACCTTTTTGTCCAAAAAAAATTATGTATACTCATAAAGGATTAAACAAAGCCATTATGCTTGCAATTTATTTAATACATTTTATAATAAGTTTGAATGAGTAATGAATTACTTGGTGAGCGGAATATTAATAGATTGTATGCTTTTTGGGATGATTGTTTATCTGAATCCCGGACGGCCCAAACATAATGTATATAATAATGGCCTTACAGCTAGCCTGACTCCACTCACAATTTCCACCTGAAAAATCATACGGCCGTCATGTTCATGCTATGCTAAGCCAAAGATATCTTCGGAGCTGTCATATTCACAATCGCCATGCCTTTCCGATAAATTTCCCCTTCAGTGTAAAACGACCAAAGCGACTGTTAAACAGACAATCAAATATCGAAAGGCTGGAGCAAACATGCATCACGGGCCTTGGGAAGACCACGGAACGTGTTGGCATCAGCGATCGGGGCAGCGGTCTGTTGTCTCTGTAACGCCCAAATAACTATGTGGCATTCTCATACAGGGGTGTGTTCAATTAGCAAGCGGCTTGCTTGATTCAAACAGCTTAAGCAAGCACTCCAAACTGAATGGAGTTGCTCAGCACTGCTTAACAACATGGTGGTCTCCATGTAAACAACGTATTCTCCCATGGTATTCGAACAAATGCTATCTGAGCTGTCATTTTCAGGTTTTACTTGATCCTCTTGTGCCAACTTTCCCAAACAAATTTGTTGTGTTCGCAGTGGCTTCAGAGTGTGAGGAAGAGGGAAAGAAAGATGAAGAAATGGAGAGTCAGAAGGAGGAGCCCCCTGCCAAGCTTATCTATGGGCCTGACCACTGTGAATTTTGGGGAGGGGAGGGAGTGGAGGGGTTTGCATGTCTGTAGATCTTGCAGAATAAGTAGAATAACAATAAAAATATTCAATGCATGTTTCAATAATATTAGCAGAGTTTTACTTGGTAAATTTCACGCATTACTTACTGAAAAAAGTATTGTCTGTATATTGCAAGAGGACACTTTTGCGACTTCATAACAATGGCGCCGCCTTTATCACTGCACTCAGCAGCAGAGGCGGATTAAGATTTTTGGGGCCCTGGGCACAAAAAAAATTTGGCCCAAAATGGACCAAAAAAGAGGACTCCATGTTATTTTTGCCCAAAAAGGTCCAAAAAGAGGACTCGGTGCTATTTTCGCTCGCTTAGCCTCTGTTGCTTTAGACTCGACTGCAAAACAATCTGGAGGAATTCCCATGTTTTATTGCCTTCCCCCCCCCTTGAAAAAAAAATGCCATAGTAAGGTGTTCCATTACCAATCAGCTTGCTATTGCTTGCCAAGCCAGCCGTTCCTTATAAACAGTTTCATTTGAGTGCTTAAGCCGCTTGGCGAGCGCTCTACAAGCTGATTGGTAATGAAACACCCCAGCACTTGCAAGGGTGTGTTCAGTTACCAAGGTTTTATTTTCTTAATTTTTTTTGCACACGCAGACGAGGTTCGTGGAAGAGCTAAACATTTCTTGTCGAGTGCTCGCCAATTGCTTAAGCACTCAAGTAAGCAGTCCATCAAAACCAATCATAAGGAATGGCTGGCTTGGTAAGCGATAGCAAGCTGATTGGTAATGGAATACACCTCAGCACATATGTGAGACCAAGGACCCTCTGGTTCTGCCATTTGTGTGACGGAAAAGTTAATTTCGGGTGATTTTCACCCTTTTCGCAGTTGTTGAGCTATTTTTGCTTTTCAGCACTGCAGGAGTAGTTTCGTTTCATCCTTGGGACAGTTGCTCTGATTTTAAATATCACAATGTTCTGCCATGCACATTGCACATGGGTTAATCCATTTACGAATGAGGGGTTGTTTGGTGATCGTACAATAAATTGTAGTGTGTATATATTAAACAATATCGATATGTATTAACATGAAGAATTATGCAAGTTTTATTGTGATTATTGTTGCATTTGTAAAAATTAAACGTAGTTATTATTCCACTTGATTTCTTAACTTACCTAACCTCACCCCCTAATTTTGTAATAGTCATGTCTCGTTAAACATCAGGGAAAACATTTTTTTAATCGATTCATTATGTCACAGTGCTTTCTTTCTTTGATATGAAGCATTCCTTTGCACTGTGTTTATCACCACTCACAAGTTGATATGTTTTGTCGGCAAAGTGAGACCCCACCCTCGGAGGCCCCATCTCGAAAGATTGTGAACCATGATCGGTCGTGTGGGGCCCAATGCTATCCGGGGGCCCGATGCAATGGCATGGGTTGCATGGCCCTCACGCTGCCTCTGCCCGAGCCCACGTTGAGCTTGGGGCCCACGTTGAAGCGCTTCACAACCTTGACGTTTAGCCAACGTATGCCGATTTATGAAAAATTTGTCAAAACGCTGGCACACGTCGAATACGTTATGGGTACGTTTTGTATACGTTAAGAGCATGCTGAAAACACTGCCATACTTCGTAGTACGCTGGCTTTAAACGTTGTACTTTTGGGTTGTCCTCAAATTTTTTCATGCTTGAAATTTTACGACGTACTCGACGTATGACTCACACGTTCCGCTACGCTGGCCATAAGTTGTCGGCACGTTATGCGATCGTTGACACACGTCGACACACGTTACTTGTAAGTTACTCATAAGTCGAAACACGTCGAGGTAATGTTTAGCGTACCCGAACTTATTTCTAACCTATGAGTAACGTTTTGTAAGCACGCTACACCGAACGTTGTTCACACTTCGCAACAAGTTACTTGAAAGTTCCTCATACGTCGAAACACGTCAAAGTAATGTTTAGGGTACCCTGACTTATTTATAACCTATGAGTAACGTGCTTGGGAATTATTTGTAAAGCATGTCCTACGCACAGATACGTATGTAGACGTATTTAACGTCTTCAGGACGACCACAGAACTTACTGAAACACGTTTCTAACTTACAGATACCGTATAATGGCGTATTGGCAGCGATTAGGGGAATTGGTATATAAAAAGGGCTTCGCAGGAGGAACCCATCTTTTTTTTAGACTTCGTGGTGAGTACATGTCCATGTCATTCTGAGAGATGGAGGATACGGCAAGGCTGAGACGACAATACCTACCTGTCCTCCAACATCAACATGACCTCATCGAGTTGACACTGCACCAGTTGCGTGCCAATAGAGCTGGGAGAAGAAGACGTGAACGGAGGAGAAGGAACTCGGTCAGACCATGGATCGGGAGGCGACGCCATTACGGCATATATGACCAGCTCATGGTGGAACTCCGGAACGAGGACCATGCATCCTTCATCAACTTCCTGCGAATGCCCCCAGCGATGTTCGACGAGCTGCTAGCCAGAGTGGGTTCAGGATAACCAAGCAGTACACCTTCTACAGGGATCCGCTTGAGCCTGGCATGAGGCTGGCATTGAGCCTGCTGCTGTTGGTGCCGTGACTGCAGTGCTGTGGAAGCGATTTAACTCGTTCAATGAAAACGATTTCAATTGCCGAGCACCAGCGTCCAAAAACAAATAGCGAGTGACAGTCATTTATTAAAGTGAAGTTGCAGCCTATGAATAGAAAACCTCACGTGATCGTCGACGATACGCTGCCACGCTATGCATACGTTAGACTATCGTTGGGCATAGGTTGTGGACGCCTAAAACACGCTAATCAATGGTTGGTATAACTTATCGATAAGTTATCGAAGCGTTCTGTGTTCATTACTAGTACATTATGCATTTGTCCAAGTCGTTTTGAATACTTTAAAAACTGAAACAAAAAATAGTTCATCGTGGGAATGAGAAAAAAAAATTAGCCGAAAAGAACATCGAACAATGGTGCAAAGTAGTCTCCTATTCGTGGAAGCAACGAGGAAATATCATCACCCACACCTCCCATCACGCTCACCTACTACTACTGACATGGACTTACTGCTACTACTGCTACTACTACTACTGACATTGACATCTACTCAACATGGAGTCTGGAACACTGACGGGTTCCTCTTGTGAAGCCCATTTTTATATACCAATTCCCTAAACGCTGCCAAATCGCCATTATACGGTAGATGTAAGTTAGAAACAGTTCAGTAAGTTCTGTGGTTGTCCGGAAGACGTCAATCAAATACGTCTACATACGACAATGTGCGTTTGAGATGCGTTACACATAGGTTCAAAGCACGCTACTCATAGGTTCAAAGCACGTTACTCATAGGTTAAAAATTAGTTTCAGGTATGCTAAACATTACCTCGACGTGTTTCGACTTATGAGTAACTTCCAAGTAACTGTGTGTCCGACGTGTGACAACGATCGCGGAGCGTGCCGAGAACTTATGCCGCGCGTATGCGGACTTGTGAGCCATACGTCGAGTACGTCGTAAAATTTTCAGCATGCTTAAAATTTCACGACGTACTAGACGTACCACGGAATATGACAGCGTACTTCATCGTTTTCTTCAGCGTGCTCCTAACGTATACACAACTTACCCATACCGTATTCGACGTGTGCCAGCGTTTTAGACACATTTTTCATAGGTCGGCATACGCTGGCTAAATCATGAAGGTGTGACTGCGATGTTGCACACTCCAATTTTCAGGCGGTTATGATTTAAATCGGCGTGCGGCAGGTTTTTAACAGGCTACGCCACGAGTTCGGCGGCGATATGTGCAGCGCGCTATGCCTAAGTTAAACTATTGTTGGGCATAGGTTGTGAACGCCGACAACAGGCTAAGCATTCGTTGGTAATAGTTATCTATAAGACAACGAAACGTTCTTGCCCATTCTAATAGTTATGCATACGACCAACATGTTATGAATACGACCAAAACTAAAAAAATAAAAACTCAAAACTTCAGCGTACGCCAACGTTTTACATACATTTTTATACGTTGCCATTGCTGGCTAAAACGTCAGGTGTGACAGCGCCTTGAGCTTGGGCCCACATTGAGCTTGGGGTCCACGTTGAGTTTGGGGTCCATGTTGAGTTTGGGGCCCACGTTGAGCTTGGGGTCCACATTGAGCTTGGGGTCCACGTTGAGCTTGGGGCCCACATTGACTTGGGTCCCACATTGAGCTTGGGTCCCACGTTGAGTTTGGGGTCCACGTTGAGCTTGGGGTCCACGTTGAGCTCGGGGCCCACATTGAGCTTGGGCCCACGTTGAGCTCAGGGCTCTGGGCACAGGACCTGCATGCCCGTGCGTTAATCTGCCACTGCTCAGAGGGGCATTTCCTTAAGAGGAATTTACTCTCCCCATGGATGCCAACCTATGGGGTTCTTAATAAAATAAAATGTGTGCTATAATATTGTCCCTTATGTCAATAATTGCTTGACTAGGAAAAAAATCATATATAAATGTGCAATATGTTTGTGAAGTGAAACATGCTCTCTTTTGATGACAGGTATGGTACGAAACGAAACGAAACGATGAAACGACAGGTAGGCAGACACCCCTAGCTTGCATGAAAACGCACTTGTATGTTGCTGTCCGCAAAAAAACAACTTATGAGATCTCATGAATAATCTCTTCTGATTTCTATTAAATCTCATGAGAAAACACGGAGGATTATAGCTCGGTGACCGTAAGAGCTTTGTTGGAGAATATCTCAACTTGGCATGTACGTACAGGCAGCGCTTCGTCCAGTCAACGTAGATCTTCTGCAGTTGATTATTTTTAGGCTTTAATCAATGTTGCTCATAGATTTACAGTCCAGACGAGAGCTCAAACAGTAACTGACGATAGGCTTGAGATCACACACAGGCAGAGGATGCCGGCGCAAAAGCAAATAAAAGAATTGGAATGAAGTAGACAACAAGAATGGACCCGAATTAAGTAAGTGATGCAGAGCGAAAGTCAAATAAAGGAGTTCCTACAGACAAACGATCTGTCCCGCAGTTCACGCTCTTGATCCCCTGACCTGGATTTATATCGTGCGCACAGAAATTGCACCATTCCCTGCACGCTTCTTCCGCCGTGAATAAAGCACTTCTATAAGCGTAGAACTGAATTAGGGCGCGATAATTAAGCATGTATTTTATCCACAGAAGCGATTTTTGTTCTTGAGGGAATGCCGTTGCCACTTTTGCTAGGGGCCTTGTAGCAACAGTCGTAATTCACATTTGGATTCCACCGAGAGCCTCCCCCTATTGTTTCCGCTTGCCATTGCAAATCTGCATTCGTCCGTATCAAAGATGATGCTGCATTACCGCAGCTTGAAAAGCAAACAGATGTTTATTGTTATAGTACAGGGATTAAGCAACACTTGATGAATTTCTTACACATGAATCGCACTCAAAAAAGTGTTCACAAAACTTAAACGACGAGTTTATTTTGATGCAGTGCATTTTTCAATCGTCGTAGCCCATCAAAGCTCGCGGCTTTTAATAGTGATCATGCGAGCGGTAAAATGATCAATCATTGTTTTTTTCCTTCAAAAAACGCCTATTATTCACTTGGCAACGTTTTAATGCGACGTTTGCGTACGTCATTTTTTAGCAGTGTTAAAAATAATATTGAAAACTTGCATGCTGTGCAAAAAAAGAATCCCGACCCAGCTACAAACTGTCTTCCTGGTGTTTCACAGGCAGAGAGTCCCTCGGATGGACGTCAAACGAGAGTCCCGTCTGCAGACATGAGTTGGTGGACTTTAAAGATGTGTCTTTCGCGAAGAGTAGACGAGCTATCACCGGCATCCTGGCAAAATTCCAAATTCCTGCCCTACTCTACAGAGGGCATTGCATCAGCGGCACGGCCGCGCCCTCAGCCAATGGTGCTACCCCACCAGCAGAAGAAGAAGATTGAAAAATTTATCATGAGACCTCATGGTACATTTTCACATCTCCCTTAATTAAAACCTTCTCCGAGAATTCCAAGTAAATTACAAATAACGAGGGAGCAGAATGAAGGAGGGATGGTGCAATTAATCAGCACTGAGGCAGGTGAACGGGAAGAGGTGGGAATGAATGAAGGGGCAGGAGGAATGAGGGTTAAAAAGAAAGAAAAAGGTCAAGCAGTATAAAGATAGAACAGTAAGAATGGTTGGGGTGGGTATGCGAGGGAGGGAAGGAAGAACCGGGGTAAGATTAATGGGAGGCAGGGTTGGCAGGGGTATAAGGGATGAAATGGGAGAGGATAGAAAGAACAAGGGGGAGATGCACAGGCAAGCAAATCCTTGCAGGAAATTTAATAATGTGTTGCTGACTCTAGCTATAATCTTCAATGATGTTACAGATTTATAATGAAAGAAATCAGGTTTTGAAAGTCCACTTTCCTTGTCTCTACAGGTATAGTACAGCAATCTACGGAACAACACGTTTCATAATGTCGTAGCTATAATCTTGTACCAGGCACATCCTTCCAAAACGTTCTCGCTCTTCCTCGAGAATCGGTTACATCTTATCGCTCTTCACCTTCTTGGCACAGGCCATTACGGCACACAGGGATTAAAGACACACACTTCACTGGGTTTGAATCGCAAGCAATTATTTGATTCATCTGATTAAAAGCAACAGGGTCCACAATCTCTTCTCCGCTAACCAGCTCGAGCACCATCGCTTTGACATAAGTTTGTACCTGTGCCAGGTGTTAAATTTTGTATGCAAACAAAAGAAACCATTAAACCTTGTAGGAAATCAAAATACATGTATTTCGCCTTTTATTTATGGCTATGAACAGATAAGCTGAAGACACCAGACAAGACAGCACCAAATGAATTATTATTACCTTTCCTACCTGGTCATAATTTG
Organism: Eptatretus atami; assembly: GCA_035128595.1. Taxonomy (NCBI): domain Eukaryota; kingdom Metazoa; phylum Chordata; class Myxini; order Myxiniformes; family Myxinidae; genus Eptatretus; species Eptatretus atami. The sequence goes on along the minus strand of CM068954.1, from coordinate 169,766,198 downwards.
GCTGGAATTCCAAATTTGTTTTAAATATTCTTGTTCGGTTTGCTCTATAATTTATTAGTTCCACAGCAAAGGTCGTCTCTGTAGGAGCAGCTGTGCTGGAAGATGATGAGTAAACACTGGACCATCTGCCAAATCCCACAAATACTCAGACACCATTTGGTCAATAAAGAAAAATCTGTTTTTGAATAAACATGATTTTTTTCCTTTCTCACCATGCTCTTCATTAGTTAGCTGTATTTACATTGCAAAATGTTTATAAACGTGCGCGTACAAACAGTATTTCTATATAAAGAATTGGACTTTGCCACCACAGCACTTGCTGGCACAAGACACAAGCATCGTTTTTGCAAGAAGTGATTCCAAGTATAATGCTATCACGTGAACTTGCTTTTGAGGTCAGACTCCAATCATTATGTGTACGTGATTTATTGTTTGTGAATGGGATAATTTCAGGGTTAAGTGAAGGGCAGAGCAGGTTCAATTTTCTAATGTACAAAATCAAGGCTCATGTTAAAGATCAAAGTGACAGGGTGAAAAAGGCAACATACTGACAGTGATGCAGTGGGGCCAAAGCTGGACTCAATAAGGAGGGGAGAGAGAGAGAGAGAGAGAGCAGATCGATGAGGAGAGAGAGAGAGAGAGAGGAGAGAGAAGAGAGAGAGAGAGAGAGAGAGGAGAGAGAGAGGAGAGAGAGGGAGAGAGAGGGGGGAGAGAGAGGGGAGAGAGAGGGAGAGAGAGGGAGAGAGAGGGAGAGAGAGGGAGAGAGAGGGAAGGAGAGAGGAGAGAGAGGGAGAGAGAGGGAGGGAGAGAGGGAGAGAGAGGGAGAGAGAGGAGAGAGAGAGAGGGAGAGAGAGGAGAAGAGAGGGAGAGAGAGGGAGAGAGAGGGAGAGAGAGGGAGAGAGAGGGAGAGAGAGAGGAGAGAGAGGGAGAGAAGAGGAGAGAGAGAGGGAGAGAGAGGGGAGAGGGGAGAGAAGGGAGAGAGAGGGAGAGAAAGAGGAGAGAGAGGAGAGAGAGGGAGAAGAGAGGGAGAAAGAGAGGGAGGAGAGAGGGAGAGAGAGGGAGAGAGAGGGAGAGAGGGAGAGAGAGAGAGAGAGAGAGAGGGAGAGAGAGGAGAGAGAGGAGAGAGAGAGAGAGAGAGGGAGAGAGAGGGAGAGAGAGAGAGAGGGAGAGAGAGGGAGAGAGAGGAGGAGAGAGGGAGAGAGAGGGAGAGAGAGGAGAGAAGAGGAGAGAAGGGGAGAGAGAGGGAGAGAGAGGAGAAGAGGAGAGAGAGGAGAGAGAGGGAGGAGAGAGGGAGAGAGAGGGAGAGAAGGAGAGAGAGAGAGGGAGGAGAGAGGGAAGAGAGGAGAGAGAGGAGAGAAGGGAGAGAGGAGAGAGAGGAGAGAGGAGAGAGGGGAGAGAGAGGGAGAAGAGAGGAGAGAGGAGGGAGAGAGAGGGAGAGAGAGGAGAGAGAGGGAGAGAGAGGAGAGAGGGAGAGAGAGGAGAGAGAGGGAGAAGAGGAGAGAGAGGGAGGAGAGGGAGAGAGAGGGAGAGAGAGGAGAAGAGAGGGGAGAGAGAGGGAGAGGAGGGAGAGAGAGAGAGGAGGGAGAGAGAGGGAGAGGGAGGAGAGAGAGAGACGGAGAGCGAGAGAGAGAGGAGAGAGAGAGAAGAGAGAGAGGAGAGAGAGAGAGAGAGAGAGGAGAAGGAGAGAGAGAGAGAGAGAGAGAGAGAGAGAGAACACAACAACCTGCAAGTAAAGGGGTTGGTGAGGTAGGGTTAATGGGAGGGTGGGGAAAGGAGGAAGAGATCACTGGAAGGGATGAGGGTGATGCACTGCTTGCTTGAAGCCCTGAAGGAAGAGTGCAAATAACAATATCTGGAACGCAGTTCACAAAAGGGAGAAAATAGGAACAAAAAGGTAGAGGCATGCAGATAGCCTAAAATTGGGGAGTTTAACGAGGAGGGTTTTTTTTAGCTCGCCTGTTCGAAGAACAGAGAGCTATAGCGATACCCCGGCGTGAGCGTGAGCGTCAGCATCAGCGTGAAAATGTTAAAGTTTTTGGTGCAAGTTATTTATAAGCTGCCATTCATTTAATATGTGTACTAGGATGCTGATATTTGGCATGGAGGTTCCTTTGGGGTATATTATTGGTTATGAAGTTGAAAAAAAAATAATTTCAAATGTTTTAAATTTTTGACCTGTTTTTAACTTAACTTTTTTTGTAGCACATCATAATCGTCAAAGTTTTGGTGCAAGTTATTTAGAAGCTTGCCATTCATTTAATATGTGGACTCGATGCTGATATTTGGCATGGAGGTTCCTTTGGGGTATGTTATTGATGTAGTGAAGTTGAAATTAAAAAATAATTTCAAATGTTTTAAATTTTTGACCTGTTTTGAACTTAACTTTTTTGTAGCACATCAACATTAAAGTTTTTGGTGCAAGTTATTTTTTAGAAGCTTGCCATTCATTTAATATGTGTACTACGATGCTGATATTTGCATGGAGGTTCCTTTGTGTATACTATTGGTGTAGTGAAGTTGAAATTAACAAATGATTTTTAAATTTTTTAAAATTTCAACCTAAGATGGTGTCAAAGCTACCCAATGCTTGCCTGTTTATACTAGACGCTTGCCATTCATTTAATATGTGTACTAGTTTACTGATTACAATATACAAATACATATATTGCTTTAAAATTATTTGGATCAAACTTCACTGCAATGCTTTATAAAAAATATTATTAGACTAGTCTTTTAAAAAACGATAAATGTATAAACAGGCGAGCATTGGGTGCTTTGACACAACTCTCTGGTTTATGGAAAAGCTTGCATCCAGGAGAAGGGCTGGACCCCCTCAAAAATTTGTTCTGCAAAAATTCCATCAAAAATTATTATAGGACATTCCATAGAAATTCTACGGAACTTTAGGACCAAATTATATAGACAGGTTCTGTAGAATGTCTAAATAATTATATAGAACACCCATTCTCTGCAGAGTTCTATAGACATTGCAATATCTGGAGACCTTATGAAAGGAAGAGGAGAGAAGAAGAAGAATCCAGAAGATGTCACGCTGGGGCCCCAGCCAATAGGGGAGAGCATTGCTACATTGAGCTATGTACAAAGGCCTTGCAGATTGTGAGTACTTCTGATGTTTTTTTTAAGGATTAACTTGGAACAATGGAATATGCGAAGTCTGCCATTGGATTTGGAGGCTAGTTTTGCTAGCCGGTCAGCCCAGAAGAGATCATGGCTGATGGTGAGATCTCAAAGTTCAAGAGACAAAAAACTCTTCCAGTGACTGATCATGGAAATAGATATCTGGGTTTGTTTGGTTATCCTTTCAGGGTGACGGTGCAAGACCTAGATTTTCCAGGGACTGAGAGTCACGTTGCATTTGTCACACCAGTATGAAATCAATTCCAGATCAGTCGATGGTGACAGCTGCTGTCTGCCTGTCAAGAGATTGGGGTACTGTACGACACAATGTGCAATCATCTGCAAAAAATGATTAGAGGGTGGGTATTCCTGAGCATCAGAGAGGTTGCGCATGTAGATGAGGAACAAAACTGGGCTCGAGACTGCCTTGGGGCAATCCAGTCTCTACTGAGAGAGGAGTGGGATCCAGTGATAGCAACATGTTCACTGCCTGAGTGGAGGAAGTCAGAATGCCAGGTATGAATTCAGCATTTATGCCACAAGTATAGAGTTTTGCAAGAAGAGTACAAAACCAGATTGTGTCAAATCTCAAAACCAGGAAGATGGTCCTGACCTCTATTTGAGATTTCTGTCTTGCTGAGAGAGTAGCAGCAGCATGTCCAGAGTTCAGTGACTGAGACGGAATTCAAATTGATCGTCAGAGATCAAGCTTTGTTTGCATTTGAAGTAAACTTACTGTTCTGCAGTTGATAGGATATGTTTTTGCACCCTTGTTGTAGATTAGAGTGATGTTTGCTGACTTCTAGACAGACTGGAGGTGGCCAAAGGAGGACAGGCTGAAAAGCACACAGCCGTTTTTACAGCGATTTTTCCCTGCTGAGCAGGGGTTAGCTTTCTTGAGGCAGTTTTATGGACGGATGCCCTTCCTGACGCCAACCCTGGTCGCCTCTTATGACACACAGGATATGGTACACCTATTCTAACCGGGCATACACCGGGACCAGGACACTGGTACTCATTTTGCCGACCTCGAAGGATGACAGGCTGAGTCAACCTCCTGGTGTAAATTCAGCGGCCAATGGGGCTTGAACTCAGGACCTTGGATCCCAAGCCACCACCCTAACCACTAAGTCAACACCAGGCTAGGCTAAAAAGCACAGAAACAGGATAAACAAGGGCAGTGCAGCAGGATTTGAGAACATGAGAACTGATGCCAACTGCACACATCGCTGAACCAGGGTCAAGGCTGGGCAGAAATTTCTGCAACTTCTCAATTGAGAAGGACACAAAGTCTAGTGGGTATCGGGGGTCAGATGGGGACAGAGCGGGATGTGTTGGGGATCTGTGGTAATGCCATTGGAAGTGAGGAAGCAGGAATGAAGGGGGTAGCATACACCAGAGATGGACGGTGGAAAAAATGCACGATGTGAACTTCATAATGAATAATAACAAGGAGGAAGAGTTCATCACTTTAGTTTGACATAATCCTTGACCTTATTACATCAGGAATGCAAAGCATAAACTATCTATAGACATCTACGTGTGGAAGAGCATAATTAAGATTCTGAGGATTCCCCATATTTGCAGGTTGCATAGGAAGCTTTCAGCGATAGTAGCTGTTTCTCTACCTCTCCCTCAAGTTGTAGAATAAACTGAAGCAATGTGAGAGCCACAATGATTACTAGGTGGTTTACTGAGAGCCAGACTCAACATGCAGATGATCGCCTTCAACAGGATCCATTCAATCTTTCCAAAGTCATGTGTTGTATTACTTTCAGCGTGCCAAAATGTTGTATTGATGGAAACACCACCATAAATTGGTGGATGCAGAGATGCCGAAAAGGAGGGGCGGACAGGGGGCAATTGCCCCTCCTGCCGTTTGCTTGGAGGGGAGGGTGGGGGGAGGGCAGAAAGTGCCTTATCACACAAATGCCGAAAAATGTTTGACAGGATTTCTCGGCTAACAGAGAGTGTAAAAGGTTTCTAAAATTCATCATATCCTTTGACTGCCAATAATTTTGGAGCCTTTATGAGGCAGACCTCAGAATTTCCTCAGAAGGATTCGCTGATTCCAATTTGTCCTGTATTCAGTCAATTTTCACTGTGATAATACCCTGAAAGTATCCAGGTAGCGAATGACACTACCTGACAAGCCTATAGCTGCCATAGAGTTACACAGGATAGCAATCGTGCTTTGTGGTTCACGACCACTAATTGACATGATTGATAATTTTCAGTATCTTGATTAATTAAAATAATCTTACCGCACGTGGGCGTGACCACTTTTTGGGACTTTTTGGTGTGCAACAGCGACTTGAGCACTTCCGTTTTGCTGGTCAGCGGCATGATCTGTGTTTAATTCATATGGCCCATTTTGATTTGAATTGAGGCCTTGATTTCTTCTTCAATTTTCAAGTTGCTGCTTATCTCCAGATATTTTTCTTCTACCCTAAATTTATCTCATCATCATCATCGTCATCATCGTCGTTATATGGAAGAAGAAGGTAGTCCTGGGCTCATGTTAAATCCTCCAATCATTCGATCATCTCCAGATGTTTTTTTCACGATACAGATAATTAAAGGTGAGGTGTGGTGATGCTATCTATGTGCAGAGCCTCGCCCTTGGCTTGACGATGGTAAAGACAGACCGCTATGCACAGCCTTAGCTAAACTCTGGCTCATTCTCCAGGGTTTTGACCGAATTTAAAAATAATAGAATGACCTCATAAAATGATAAAGCCACTTTACCTTTGATCATTTATTTAATTTGATCCTATATTCGGCAAAATTGGTAAAACATTTACCAAGATATTCAGATAATAGACAAAAATAAATCGGAAAGGAGATATTTACAGGTATTTGGTACAATGCAGAAAATCTTCTTTTCGTGAGTAATTCACCCACGGTGAACTGCCTGCCCAGGTGCTATAGGGTTAATTACTCCCCATAAAAGCATAGAATGTGAATCGATTAATAATTTCTCCTGGAAAGATGAGGCCTGTGAGTGTTTTACAAAAGTATTAAGATTCCCACCTTCTCTCTCTCCCCCGCCACCCCCCTGACCCCCAGTTTGATGCTCGGTCCACACATTTTAATAATTTTTCACAGTCTACTTTCAACCTTTCTCTGTGATGCTAATTTTGCCCATTCTTTGGTTACAAATTTTTCATAAACATGATGCCAAAGCCTAACCGAAGCCGCAAGGAGGCAGAAAAAGCTCTTGCCATGGCTGATGCAAAACCTGGTCAAAATGAAATGAACATCGATGCTTCGAAGGGTCAAGTCAGAGCAAAAGAGCGGAAAATCAACGATGATGACATGCAGCCAGAGGAAACTGTTGCCTCTTCGAAGGAGCACTCAAGTTTCACGAACGTCTGGGTAAGAAATGCAGAGGATTTCTCGGCCCAGAGGAGGGGGTAAAGTAAAACGAGTGGTCGATATTTTCAAGCGGATTGGCTCAAAAAGCATGACTGGCTTGTGTTTCATAGAGAAAAGCGAAAGCCCTTTTGCGATACGTGCACATGTATTGGGCAAAAGGGGAATTTCAGCCATGCAAACAGAGCTGGGCATGATAATTGAAAGAAAGGGCCTGAAAAGTTCAAGGAGCACTCAGAGAGCTTTGCTCACAAAGCTGCATGTGCAGAGGCTGGCTAGATGAGATGACAGCATGCATCTTTTGAAACCATTGGTTCAAGATTCAATTCGCTGCAGTTGGAAAAGCAGCAGTTGAGACAGAAAGGATTGATATCCCAATACAGGACAATGCACCAAGGAGTTTCTCGAAGAGGAAACGCACACAAAGACTCTAATGTTCACCAGTTCGATCTCAACGAAGCAAAAGATGATGATAAATTGAAGCTGCTTCTGGATGAGAAGCATTACGCAACAGCGCATGATATCTTGGAAGAGCAAGAAAAGATGTTGGAACGGAGCACATGCCATGATTTACTGAGAAATATTGTCAAGAAGGATTTGTTTTCAATTCTTGCGGATGAATCTTCTCTTCAGACGTATCAAAGAAAGAACCTTTTCGATCAGAACATGCAATGATGAATATGTGATTGCTGAAAATTCCGCTTGAATTGGTGAATGCCAACAAGGTATTTATTAGGATGATTTGGTGAAATACATCAAGGATATCCTTTTAAGATGCAGCCTCAATGGTCAGAAAATATCTGCGATGGCATTTGATGCTTCCTCAGCTATCGAGTCTTTAGTGAGCAGGCTTAAAGAGGAGGTTGTTCTCATCGCAGTTTATGGACATTGTTTATCTCATTGCAATGAACTTGTAGTGAAGGATGCTCTCAAACTTTCTGGGTTGCTTTCATCGTCGCTAGATGTATGCGAAGCATTGTACCTATCCGAAGCATGTTCTCCTTTATGAAAACATTCAGAAAGAAATTGAGTACGAGAGAGTCACTGAGGATTATTCTGTGTTACGATCGCGGTCTATCCGTCACATGGTGGGCGACAAGGCTGGAGGCTGCGGATGTGATTTTTGAGAAGACTGGAGAACCTTGCACGCACGGCATTAAAAGCCCTAAAAACGGATGAAACCATTTCACATGATATCAAAGCGAGGATCGACGGAGTGCTGCACAAGCCGTCTTCTTCAAACAATGTCTTTCAGGTCAATGCAATGAGGAAGCTTATTGTTTTGCTTGAGAAACTATCCAAAGAGCTTCAAGCAGTTGATATTCCTGCAGACTACGCTCTCTTCTCAATCAAGCACATCAATCAAAGGCTTCAAGAAATGAGAATCGATGATGAAATCATCATCATTTTGAACGAGCCTGAAAATGTTCCAGGTATTGCAAACAGGGGTGAGACCCATTGTCAAAGAAAAATTCTAAGATGACTCAATGATGAATCAATGTTTCTAACTGGAGAAGCCTTTCCAAGTGATGCAGATCGTGATTCGAGCAGTATGTGTTGACTCTAGTTTGAGGCTATTGATGCGATTCTAAGAAGCCTTAACGAGCGATTTGAGCAGGAAGACCTTTCACTTGTAAAGCGTATTGAACAGATTCTTCAAAAGTCTGTGAACAAAAGAGATTTATCTATAGATGATCTGAAGAGCAACCTTATCGACAAAGAGAAACTCAAAGTCCAGCTTGGTGACTAACTGACAATCTTGAGGTTGCATAATCCAGAGCATATACAGAGGATCACTGATATAACCAGAGTTTCTGCAGTTGCAGAAATTTTTAATTCAATACCAGCAGCAAAGGTTACATGTTCAGAAGTTCACAATATCAAGTTTTACCATTTGGTGCCCTTGAACACGGCTTCGCGTGTGCGCACGTTGAGTGCAATGCATCAAATTAATGAGTGGTTAATGGGAAATACTCGAGGAAACAATCTGAATGACATAATGTTCACAAGCATCCAGAAGGTCTTAATGGATAAGATATATGTCAAAGTTATCGCCAAATAATTTGCAGAGAAAAACGAGACGAGAAGAAGCAACTTTGGAATTTTTGAAAAAAACATGTAACTGGACTACTGGAGGGATGAAATACAGGAGGGACGAAATACTGGAGGGACGAAATACAGGAGGGACGAAAGCCAATTGCTGAAATAAGTGTGCAGTCTCTTGTCAATTAGGAAACAAGAACAACGTCCCGAAGAGCTCAATCTGACAGGTTGGTGGAAAGGTTCATCCAACAATTGGTTTTGTTTACCACCACCCGTCAGGATGACTGGAACGAACATTTCCCGTATTTGCTGATGGCCTCTCAGACCAAAAATTGGTGAAAATCAAGCTCAAGTTGACAATCGCGAGTCAGGAGGCACAGCGATATATTTGCGGATCGGGAACTGCTGTTAGAATGAAGGACAGGGTGTGAGCCCAGGATGGCATGCCCACACCGCGCAGACAAATCAAATACAGTAAACCCTCCTCCAATGCGGATTTTAGCAATATGGATTTGTTTATATACGTGGGCATAAATTGGACGCTTATTTCCCAAACACCCATAAAACTTGATTCCACGTGGGTTTAAATGTAGCAATGTGACCACATAATGTGCAAAGGTGACGTCTCCTGCCATCTTCTACCACCCACGCTGTTTTCAGTCTGCATCGTGCCATGTCAAGTGAGCTTGTGTCCAGGAAAGTTATTTAACTCAACGCTATTTTGTGGTATACTGTATGCTGAAATACATTATGGCACTGAAACGTCAAGCCTCTCCAAGTGAAAATAGAGTGAAGAAATCCCATAAGCTTATGACATGAGCAGACAAAATCATGATCGAGCCAAGTTGCATGGCACGATAAGTTTAGCGTTGGTTGTCCATGAGTATCATGTGCCTGGTGTTGGCTCAGTGGCTAGGGTGGCGCGTGGCGGCTTGGGATCCTAGGGTCCTGAGTTCAAGACCCGTTGGCCGCTGAATTAAATACACCAGGAGGTTGACTCAGCCTGTCATCCTCCCGAGGTCGGCAAAATGAGTACCAGTGTACTGGTAAGGGGGACACTGCATCAGCGGCATAGCCGCGTCCCAACCAATGATGCAACCAGCAGCCACAGGCTGCACTCGATAGGGAGGGAGAGTATCATGTGACTGAGTTCACCATATGCGGCCATTGTTCAAGCCCGACTTCCTGGAGTTTAAAACAGAAAAAGTTATGCCTCTGAACAGGTGTTCAATGCTGAAGTTTTCCACAAGAAAATGTGTAACAGGAAGTACAACTGCAAGGAGCAGAAGGCATCACACTAGTTCAATCCTTTGAAGGATGGTCTTACACTTCATTTTTGTGGAAATGCATCCAGCGACTTCAAATGCCACTTTCCCCTCACACCATTTATCCCATAAAGTCTTCAGCTTGCGCAACACGGTTTTGCCAAATGCGTCGTTTTTTGAGAAACCTAACCCTCGTGTTGCACAAGGGATTACCGTCCAGTACTGTACAGTATCAACATCGGGTGGGAGGCAATGGAGGCTCTCAAACTTGCAAATACTGGAAGTCGATGTGTCAATAATTTGGAAATCAATATGCATTTACTAATTCGCGAATACTTGGAACTCGCGAATGCGAAAGGTTTGCTGTATAGCTGCATTCATGAATGACCCTTTGATATAAGTGATTGGGCCTTTCATATTTATACGTCAACTGCTATTGGCATTGCATGTGGTACATGTTTGACAGTCTTGGTGGTGTGCGTTTCTGTCTACGCTGTCACTGACGGCTTGCCAATAAGCGATGAAACTGGTCCGGCGGCTGACAGGGGAGTGTAACATTGGGATATTCGTGCATGTGCTACTTGTAAATTTCTGCAGCCATGGAGGAACCAGGGTATGGCTTGAAACAGCAAAGAGCTTACCTGGTATAGCTTTTCTTGGTTGCTTTACGCAGCTTTCTTTGGCTAAAAGGGCAGAGGGGTAAATAATTTTAAAGTCGTAGCCACAGCTAGTAAGAATTGTTGAGGTGAGAGCTGATTGCTTGTTTCCCTCCAATTGCGGGTGAGAGACCTGATTGGGCTTTTGATTATATATTTCCTCTTGTGAATGAATCATTTAAAAAGCCAGTCTTGAGTATAGCCATCTGAATAAATACATCTAATATGCATTTCTAAAGCCAATACAGCTGGAGTTTTCATTCCTTAATATTTAAAAACAGGCATACTTTCCCAATAATTTAATATAGGGACAAAATAAAGTTTTTTTTTAAACTCTAATATTATCAAAATTTTCTGAACTTTTCTTTTGAAAATAACGTTTTGTTTTGTCTAAACTCTAAAACAATGATGACCAGCAACTGATTGACCCACTTCATTATTTCAAACTTTCTCAAATAATATATCAGGAATACCAATCAAGTTTCCTGTAATACCGAAAATAAACGATAAGTATAACTGGTTTCAAGAAATATTTAAAAATTATGCTTCCGTTGTAAGTTTACTCGAGATGTGCATGCGACATTTAAGAAAGAGTATTTGCTTTTCATAAGGCAAAATCTATACCTCAGGTGGCTAAGGCAAAAAAATCTATACTTCAAGTCTTCAGATAGCTTTTGCTCACCATGATAACCGCCAATCCTCAGAGAAATGGCTCCAGAGAGAAAGAGCTGGAGGCAAAAGCAGCGAAACAAACAACCAGCAACAGGAGATGACAATTGCCATAAATAGGCCAAAATCGTGTACAGCTGGAACCTGGGGGAAACGGAGGGATGATGAGGGGACAGGATTCAATAACAAGAAAGAAAATGCATAGGGAAAGCAATAATATGAGTATAATATTACGAGGGTGGCAAAAATTTATGGATGCGGTGGAAGGTCATGCCTGAGAGCCAAGATTGGCAGCGTAGGAGGCTGCTGTGGTAGCAGAAGTAAAGAAAGTAGCACGTGAGGCAGAGCGCAGAGTTGTGGAAAGCCGCTCTGCCCTCGAAGACAAGCTCGCCGTTTGTTGGTAAGCATTTACAAACACAAATACATCGTCTACACCTACATGGGGGAGATGGGAGATGGTTGAGAAAAACAAGGAGTGAAAAGAGGAAGGCAAGTTGTTTCAAAGAACAGAAAATAGAAGCCTCTTCCATCTCTTAATATATATTAAGAAATAGTTTTTTTTTTTAAAGGATTAAAAGAAAGAAAGCAAAAGCAATATTTAGAAAAGCTTCCTCAACCACAAAATGCCATCATTTGCAGAGTGGGATAATTATCAGAGATTAATAAGTGTAATACCAATGCCGATGACCACGAACGCTGCAACTCCATTGAGAATGCCGAGGTAGCGAACTGAGAGTGCAACGCGGTACAGAAACAGTGCGAGCAGGCAGCCCACAGCAATGGCCCCCAGTCCAACCACCGTCAGGAACACTTTGGGGATGAAAAGTGAAACAAAGGAGGTGTTAAGAGATTACAAATACAATAGAAATAATTTTTCATGTCCTAGCAAGTTGCCCGTGTCCGCACGGGATTCTAAATGGAGTCGGGATGGAGAGGGCAAAAATGCAAATGGCGTCTTCTGTCATCGAGCCTGTGGCGAGGTGCTCCATTTGAAACAGTTTGTTCGACATATGAGTCTGTCGCTTTTTGATGTCTAGGGTCCGTAATAAAAATTGGTATTGGTGTCAAAGCCAGTGACCAATTGCAAATTAATAGTAGGATTGGCATAACGTGGCTGGTAGGTGCCGGTCTCATGAGGTTTAACAGAATGGTAGCTGTCGCAGAACCAGCACCTGCAAATCACATCAAGACAGACAAGCAAACAAAAAAATGCACAGGACAGGAAGTTGCAGTATTTTCCCTGTAAATATAAAACACCTCTAGTACTCAATATGAAATATTGTATTGTTCATGGATTACAATGAATGCACTGTAAGAATTATGGGGGTTTGCAAAAAAGCTTAATCTTATGGCCCCACAGTATGGATACAAGGCAGTGATGGACGCTCTCTCTCTATTCATCATGCCTTAAATTCAGCTCCAGATGCCTTTCCAAGTCTAAGGATGTCATGCACAGAATCCTTTTTCAAAGCAGCCAGGTCTCAACAGTATTGTAAACCTGTTTCAAAGGATTAATCCGTGGAAAACCTGGTAAACTTCTCATAAAACGGTTCTATTGAAGCCAAGTTTGCGCGAAGACTTTTGTCCCTAAAGCAATGCAAGATGAAGGCCGTGACGAAGCTTGAACCGGGCCGGTCGTTCTGCATTTGCTGTGAATGGTTCGCTTTTGGCAGATGAGTAAGAAGCTAGTAGGATACTCGAAATGTGCAATGCTTTATTCTGAAACATCAGTCTGGAAATGAGAATGTTTTCATTCCTTCAACGCTGAAACCAAAGGAGAAAAATCCTCTTCCATCTGTTCAAACCTGCCAAGTCAAACTTGTTTCCACAACCCTTTAATCATCAGGAACTCCTCGGCAAGCATAACCCCCATGCTCGCACCCCCCCCCTAATACACCCACAAGCACTCCCAGTGCCTGCACCAAGATCAAAAGACAGGCTTGCAACACATTCACTGGATTTAACATTGGAACACAGATGAATGAGCCTTTTTTTATGAGACCAAGCTTGTGAACAATGCTTCGTTTTTCAAAAGACAAAGTGACAAAAGAACAAAACCAAGGACCATTGTTTGAAAGAAAAAGAAAAAAAAGGTGAAACAATACAGGCAATGCTGTGTTGGGTTGAAAGGGGATAATTCTTATTCGAGCAAATAATGTTTGATCGGGGTTCAAGCGACGAATTTGGTCTGCTGGACGCATCATTACTGAGGTATGAGTGTGCCGTTGATGCAGTGCCCTCTGGATTATCGCAGGAATCCAGTCATGGTAACGGCATGCAACGACCTATTGTTTTCAAAAAGGCATCGTGGGGTATCCATCATCCACCACCAAATTCTAGCAGATAATACGGCCAATTTCACGTGCCCTGCAGCATATGGAATACCAATCAATGATGCAACGTCCTGCCTGTGAAGCACCAGGATTACAGTAGGTAGTTCGCAGTTGGAGTCAAACTCAGACGAAGCAACTCAAAGGATAGCATACTTCCTCGCAGATATCATGTCATCCCATGGGGAATGCCGCATCCTGTAAACATGTTTTACCAAAATTTGATTTCATGAGAGCAATAAGTAAAAGTGCCCTTTTGGCTTAATGAAATTCATCTTATAGACCATTCTTCTTTCAGAGGGGGGGTATACACGATCTACAGGGTACCTTACACAGTTCCATTTACTCTCCCCTCAAACTATTCCTATGCCCGGTGTTGGCTTAATGGTTAGGGTTGTGGGCTTGGGATCCTAGGATCCTGAGTTCAGAATCCCACTCAGCTGTTTAATTAATACCAGGTGGGGTTGACTCTGCTTGTCATCCTTCCGAGGTCCGCAAATGAGTACCAGCTTGCTGGTATCCTGTGTTGGAGTGGTGATCCATCCAGGATTGTGCCCAATAGCCAAGGAGACTGCTTAGGCAGCACCAATGCTCTGCACAGAATATGGTCCCACTGGATGGATGGAACCATTCCTGCCCTTTATGTCAGGACTACATGATGATGCATGGAATATTTCAGGTCATTCCCATGGTGTAGGAAAAATATGTATCTGTTATACGAGTCCTGCTGCACAATGTCCATATGATCGTAGCATTAATCCCAAGCTATCACATTTGCAGGTTTCTTATAATTTCACAATTTTTTTTGCACAAGCCTTCTTTGCAGCAGTTGCTGTGTTTCACCAAGTAGCAAGAGCATCTGCCGTGTCTGACCGTGGAGCCTGGAGAACGAGACTACATGAGGGTTCTCATTAGAAGACATGGCTTGAGGACTTTAGTTTGCTTTACAATAAGATAATCCTGCCAGGGTAGATCCAGCCATGTCATAAAAATGAAATGGTCTGCAAAACCTGAAACGATTGCCATGACATATTCCGTCCATGCGATGCATAGAACACAAGAGAAAGGTCACGCAGCTCGAGTGACCATCTGGTCACACCTGGTTACACAATTACAGGCACTTGAAGGTATCACGATAGCTCAGTTGTTTGCACTTTTACCACTGATGCCTGAGCATCTGCCTTCATGCACGGAAGTACTATACAACTTGACAGATACAAGATCATAGATTGGGATACTGATGGCTGATGTAAGCCAATCTATTTGGCCGATTTTGGCCGTTCTCATTTGTTGTTAAATACGCCATTTTAATCTCGGTCGATACGCGTGCACAAATGTATCCGGACGCGTGAAGAAATTCCGACAGGTTTTACTCACTCACAATTGGAGCTTCTGCTCGTGTCAAGTCTCAAGTAAAGTCTCGAGTCACATCATGTTCAATTCTAGCACATTAAGGTAACAATGACTTCACCTGCCTCACAGGTTCCCACCCATATATTATATGGCAGTGTTTTTGCCCCTTCGATTTACTTTAATCCCCCTTTCTAGGGAGATGTTATATAATGGATGCAACGGCAGTGTTTTTGCCCCTTCGATTTATTTAATCCCCCTTTCTAGGGAGATGTATATTGTTGCGAATCTGGAAGCCATGAGCACACAACATACAGGTCCGTTAGATCAGTTATATTGGTAAGTACATGTTTTATAGATAGCTCCCAACCCTAGTCTAATGGGTAATTAAATGTTCCTGCACTGTGGAGTTATTTTAATAGTCAGGTTTTCTTTTCGGTTATTTTTACACCACCGACATCAACGCCGACGACACAGCATCATCCTCACTTTCACTTCGCTTCCTTCACCTCGCTCTGGCCGACGTCAGGGGTGGGCGGAGCCCCTGCAGAACCATGTTGCTCAACTTCCTGTGTGAGGGGCGGTCCTTTGGAAGAAGGCGGAGTTCGGGGAGGAGCCACGTGACGGCCCTCGACCAATCGGCGTGCAACGAGTGGGGTGACCGTCGCTCGGCCAATCGGACTTCCCCGACTCTGTAAAGGCAGTCCAAGTGATGTCACCACGCCACCTGGCCAATCGAGGGTTTGCCGCCCGTTTTGGCCAGTGAGAGGGACGGCGAGGATTTTGCGCACCAAAACTGGCCAGTGACAGGGCGACGAGGGAGTTGCGCAGAAGGCCGTCCGTGTGGAGAAGCGGGAGGGCGGAAACACCCCCTCCCCCTTCTGCAGGGGAACGAAATAAAAGCGCAGACGGCTGAACCAAAAAAGAGAGAGATTTCTTCACCGCCGTCGCCATCAGCCCTGGTCCTCGGCCTCATCCACCGCCTCCTCCTCCTCCGAATGATCGTGAGCTTAGGCGACGACCTCGATTCACCTTAGTTGGGTCCAACTGTGCTGGTCCGTCCTACGGTGACCGGAGCTCCGGGAAGAATGGGACGCACAGCCGTGCGCTCGCGGCCAGGTAGCCAGCCAGCTACCACTGATCTGCAGCCCGTCTGTCCTCCAGGCTGGAGATCCAAATAAAGACCATTGGGGTCCACTTCTGTGTGTGGGTGTGTGTGTCTGTGTGTGGGCCCCATTTTTAAGTAGTAAAATTGTACAAGTGCTTTGTGCTGAATATAATTGCATTCTCAATAGTCGGTTTAATTCTGCTCTGTGTTCGCCTCCCTGCCGATTGTAAATAAATACCCATTTGTTCAATGTATCAGCTCGTTTTGTGTTCTTTCATGGTTCAACATGACGCGTGATTGAGAATTAGTTAAAGCTGTTACGGCCTAAGGGACATTTGGACTGACGGTTCTTGCGATGAAACCGCTCGGAATCGCACACGGAACGATTTTTCGTTTTCGTTTTCGTACGAGTTCGTTGAGGGTGAAATTCCCGCGTAGTGGACCACGTGGGTATTTAGGTAAATTGAAATTCGCAATCGACCCTACCCCACGTGGTCTATCCATTGGCGAATTTCGGTCCGATAGAGGACCCATCGACTCCGGACTTATCCGAGGCGACGATCTGAATTCCGGGCGATCGGTCAGGCCGACTTGCGGCTCCATCCAGCGGACGGACCGCGGCCGACGTCCCGTCCCCACAACAAGTGGTAGTCAGGAGTGGGGTGTAAACCCATCCACCTCCGTAAATTTGCAGGTTCGAATCCCGCAACAATTGTAGTCAGGAGTGCGATTCGGCCCTGGCCTCCGTAGCGAAATTAACGGATTCGGATGAGGGTATACAGAGCGAAGCCCCCCCCCACCCCTCCCCCCCCCCGTTTCCTCCAAATTACGAGCGTTTAAATTTTATTCCCAACCAGACATGGCCAGCCAAGACGAGCTGAGGCAGGTGGGTAGTGTAGAGGTAAAGTAGATGAACCTATGGCCCAGGACGAAACCACCCCCATGCACGAACTTTCCCCGCAAATAAATGCAGAGTCCGAAATTGGCGCAGTGGCTGGGCGGCGGACGAGCGCCCCCCACGTGCGATTTCGCCCACGGATCGGATGATGGAGATGTTTGAGGCGTTGATGGGGAAAATGGACGCAAACACGCAGGATATGCGAAGCGAAATGAAAACGAATGCACGCGATATGCAAAACAAAATGGAAGCGACACGCAGAAAATGGATGAGTTGAAAGGGGATTTGAACGACAAGATGGATGCGAGTGCGCAAAGCATCAGCGGTGATTTACAAGCCACAAACGGCAAGATGGATACAAATATGCGAACACTGCGGGGTGAGATGCAGTGCAGGGGTTAGGCCTGCGACGAGCATGAAAGGCATAATGGCGGTTGCGCATGACGAAACGCCGACAGCGGAGCGCAAGATGGCGACACCACGTGGCAGAGGGACCGAACCAACGAGGGGGAGTGTGGAATGTGTCCCGCAATGGAGATGGGTGAGGTCGGGACGAGAACGCGTCACCATAATTAGGGAGACGTGTAGGCCGAAACACTGGGGGTGACGGAAAAATTAACGGTTAGGCCTAGTCACATTTGCTCTACGGCGAGGATACGGCGGCCGTACGCCCTCTGAATTGACAGAATGTGCGGCGGCCGCAGAGTTTCTGCGGTGGCCTCAGGGTGGCCCTACGCCGTTTGGCTATATTTTACAGGCCGTAGGGGTCGCCGTGGAATATAGCGCGGAGTTGTAACTTTTTCATTTCTACGTTCGCCGTAGCAATTCGACAAGCCGAACAAATGAACTGGTAAAAAAAAAGAAAAAAAAAGAACCCACTCGTTACCGCCGTCTGCGCACGTTCGCCTTGGGGCCCCCTGCGGCCCCCTGCGGTCCCCCTGCGGTCGCCTTCGGGCACCTTGCGTCTGCCTTGAAAATCTTTGGCCGCCGCAGGACGCCCTAAGGTCACGTGCGACATCAAATCAAAGACCGTACGGCACCCCACGTTTTCGGTCTCACAATTTATAAATACGCCGTGCGGCTCCCCGAAAAATAAAAACATATGTGACTGCTACATTGTGTGACGTGGAAATACTGCGCCGCCCTATAATTGCTAGTGGCCGTAGATTTTGTAGACCCACGGCCGCCGTGCAAATGTGACTTAGGCCTAAACAGAGACGCGGATAATAAAAAAATAAAGGAAGAAACTAATAAACACGAGGAACGAAGGAAACAAAGGGGTGACGAGAAAGAAAACAAAAGGGGTGACGGAGACACAATAATAAAAGAGATACGAAAAAAAACAAAGAGATGCGGGAGATAGAAAGGGTAGGGAGGAACTACACGATACAAGGAGCACAACACACGTGGGAGTAATAGGGGACAATGGGGTTGAGCTAGGGGAATGTCTGTGACCCGATGCAAGCAGCAGGATAGCCCCTTCAGGAACGAAGGGAGGAAATATGCTCCCTGAAGCAGATCGCGACGAGGTGAGTCGGTCATCCGAACGAAGGGTGGAGTGGATGAGTGCTGTTAACGGGTACACGCGCAGCCTGGGGGTATGGAGGCCCCGGGAGTGCTTGTGGTAGCGTGAATCCCCAGCGATTGTCCCGGTGTGTGTGGTAAGAGTGTGAGTGGTACAGGTAAGTATGGTGCGAGTGAAATAGCATGCGTGAGTGCGTGCGTGAAACGCGGACGTGTCCAGACGGGGGAAGCGAATGGCGAGCCGAAGAGGCCGCGTAGGGTTATTTCGGGAACCGCGCCGGTTTCACGGGACGCCGCGTACGAGGCCTGTTCGGCATTTAGCGAGCGCCCTCACGCGCGTCTTCTTGCAGGGATTCCGGTGCGGGAATGTCCCGCGTATCGCAAAAGACCGTCGCGCAGACGGTTTAAATGTAGGCGGGTGTTAGGTGAATTCGGAACACGGGGTTCCCTGTGCGCGCGGGCAGTGTCCAGGGCATCACGTGCTGCTATACGCATGTTCTGTTCGCGGAGCGAACGGAGCGGGTTCCCGGGACGAAACGTGCGCCGGCTGCAGGCTCGGTGCGCGGGTGACGTCACCAGGAATCTCGCGGCACGAATGCCGGGGAAATGGCACACGTCGTCCGCGTGGGGAATTCCCCGCGAGCGAGCGATGTTTGGAGTGTGCAGAGTGACGTCATGGCTGCACGTATCGCCCGTTGGAAGGGACGTCGCATCGCCTAAGGACGAACGGGCGTGCCAAATAACCACCACCATGGCACTGCAAGAAAAAAAACCCTCGCTCCGAGTATACGGCCTGCAG
The DNA here is from genome assembly GCA_035128595.1 of Eptatretus atami. NCBI lineage: Eukaryota > Metazoa > Chordata > Myxini > Myxiniformes > Myxinidae > Eptatretus > Eptatretus atami. The sequence continues at coordinate 169,747,043 of CM068954.1, read as the reverse complement.
GATGTGGTGGACATCCTGTATTTGGGCATAGGAGCACTAGTTAGTGGATGGGTTAGTTTAGATAGACCGGCTTCATGGGGACATGGGTTGTTCCTCATGAGCCATGGAATGGGTTAGTTAGAGGGATTTTAGGTTAGATTTAGAAGGAAAATGGATTTTTGGATTTTTGGAAGACACAGACAGACATGGAATGTGTAGTGGGGACGTAGCTTAGCTACGTAGAGTTAAATGAACGTGCATTAGTGTAAGGGATGACGAGGGAGCATGAGTTAGTTAGGGGAATCTAGTTAGTAGAATGGCAGTGTGGAGTGTTGGTATGAATTGGAGGTTAAAGGAAAAATTGAAAGTGTGAGGAATGAGTGAGGGCAGCGGCCTGAGTGTGTATGGAGTGAATGTGGAATGCATGGTGCGATGAATGATTGGGGGAGGAGTGAAACCCACCAAAGGGATCCCAGAGTCAGTTTAATTGTTAGTTAGTGGGTTAGTTAAATTTACCAAAAGGGAGGTCGTTTTGTTGTTGGTGTCGAGAGAAGGCACAAAACCCATTTGGAGGGTGCAGGAGTTCATGGACCGGCTGGGAGCGTGGCTGTCAAAAGGTGAGTACGTTTAGTGGGCACCCGGGCACCGGACTAGTCGCCCAGAGTAAGCCAAGGGTCCAAGGGACCGGGATAGTGTAGTGGGCATGGGCGACCCGCGGAAGGGACCCGTAGCGCCAAAATGCCACGTGGGCATCGGAGGGGGGCAAGCCAGAGAGGGCAACCCCCCGCGTTCACAGGGAGCTGGTAGGCTCGGAGACAGCCTTAGGGCCAGGGTGCCATGGTTAGAGTTCGCAGAGGGGAAGTTCCTGCCAGTGGAGCCACGCTGCCCAGCTAAATTGTGCGAGGGTACGAGCGAAAATTCGAGGGCTAGGCCCAAATTGATAATGGACACCAACACAGGCAACGGGAATCATGGTTTTAGAACCGATAGTTTAAAGTGTCAGGCGTTTTTGGAAAGCCCCGGGGTAGTTTAAGGTTTAATAAAAAGTAGGATATTTGGAGATGTACCCCTTCGCACCATCATCCCTTCGCTCTCGTAGGCTGCTGGACTCACTGTGGAGAAGACTGCTGAATTATGTGGGAGGCCATTCTGAGGCTTCGTTGGGCCTCAAGACAGGACGCTAGTCTCTCCCTATCCCTCTAGACGGGAACGTAGGGGTTGGGAATAGGCTAGGTTGACATGATAGGTAACCGGACAAGGACAATAAAGGGGTTTGGGAGACGAAATTATAAAATAAAAAAATAAAATAAAAATAAACAGGGCTAAATTTTGTTGTGTTGTGTTGCAAATTAAGGGAGTGGGTATGGACAGAGACAGGCAAAGGCGATAGGTTGGGGGGAGACAGTAGGGTAGGTCCGAGCCCGCCTTCGGAGCGGCCGGCACCACCGCACTCCCTCCAGACCTGATGGAACCATACCAGTGGCCGGCCAGCTTCACATGCTGGCCTGGTTGTGCTACAGCGGCCTGTTCCGTGTTTGCCTTGCCATGCCTTGTTTGCCTGCCTCTGCCATAACCCCATGCCTGCTACCTTCTTGCATTTGCCCCTGTGTCACCATCACCATGTGCGCCAGGATCATCCAGTTTTGCAAGGACTGCCCTGCAGGCAGCCACACCACGGGGACTGCATTGAGCAGCCCGTGCACCGTTTTTGTGTTTTTGCATCTTCCATCCAGCTCATCCAGTTCATTCTTGTGTTTTGCTTCCATCCAGTTCACTTCAGGGAGGAGCCAGGGACTGCATTGGGCAGCCGGCTACCTCCCTGTTCTTGCACAAGGGAGCCAGAGACTGCATTTGGCAAGCCTGCCTACCCCCTTCAAATGGCCTGTGGGATGGCATATGACATGCCGGGTTAGGGTGAGTTGCCTCCAGCAGCTGGAAACTGAAAAGAAAAGAATGTTCAGTGGAAAAAAAGACCTTTTGAACAGGCACTGAGGACGTCAGACCTTCAGCTGCGGAGCACTCACCCTCACATAACTTGTGACATTGCTATGACTTCTTTCCCACAGATGCCAGGTCCTGGGCCATGGTTAGTGTAAAATAATAGTAGTTAAGGTTGTAAATAAGTTGAACCCCACCTGCATGTTTGTCGTAGCGCCGGCACATAGTATATGTCGTCGTCCGTATGAGTTTGTTTAGTTAGTTACGCAGCGCATTACGTTATTTATTTTCAGGACATGTATGAAAAAAAATAATAATAAAAAAAAATGTCGCACTCAGGAGTCATAGGTAAAATTTACTAGGGGAAAACTTACACATGCTGTCACAGACAAAAAATTTGACGGACTCGGGACGAGTCTGTGAAAAGTGGAGGGGTAGTGTTGCGAATCTGGAAGCCATGAGCACACAACATACAGGTCCTTTAGATCAGTTATATCGGTAAGTACATGTTGTATAGATAGCTCCCAACCCTAGTATAATGGGTAATTAAATGTTCCTGCACTGTGGAGTTATTTAATAGTCAGGTTTTCTTTTCGGTTATATTTACACCACCGACATCAACGCCGACGACACCGCATCATCCTCACCTTCACTCGCTTCCTTCACCTCACTCTGGCCGACGTCAGGGTGGGCGAAGCCCTGCAGAAACTGTTGCTCAACTTCCTGTGTGAGGGGCGGTCCTTTGGAAGAAGGCTGAGTTCGGGGAGAGCCACCGGCGCCCCTCGACCAATCGGCATGCAACGAGTGGGGTGACCGTCGCTCGCCAATCGGACTTCCCGACTCTGTGAAGGACGGTCCAAGTGATGTCACCATGCCACCTGGCCAATCGAGTGGTTTGCCGCCCGTTTTGGCCAGTGAGAGGGACGGCGAGGATTTTTGCGCACCAAAACTGGCCAGTGACAGGGCGACGAGGGAGTCTGCGCAGAAGGCCGTCCGGTGTGGAGAAGCGGGGAGCGGAAACACCCCCCCCTCCCCTTCTGCAGGGAACGAAATAAAAGCGCAGACGGCTGAACCAAAAAGAGGAGAGATTTCTTCACCCCCTCGTCGCCGTCAGCCCTGGTCCTCGGCCTCATCCACGCTCCTCCTCCTCCGAATGATCGCGAGCTTGGGCGACGACCTCGATTCACCTTAGGGGTCCAGCTGTGCTGGTCTCCTACGGTGACCGGAGCTCCGGGAAGAATGGCGCACAGCCGTGCGCTCGCGGCCAGGTAGCCAGCCAGCTACCACTGATATGCAGCCCGTCTGTCCTCCAGGCTGGAGATCCAAATAAAGACCATTGGGGTCCACTTCTGTGTGTGGGCCCCATTTTAAGTAGTAAAATTGTACAATGTGCTTTGTGCTGAATATAATTGCATTCTCAATAGTCGGTTTAATTCTGCTCTGTGTTCCCTCCTTGCCTATTGTAAATAAATACCCCTATTTGTTCAATGTATCAGCTCGTTTTGTTTCTTTCATTGGTTCGACATGACGCGTGATTGAGATTAGTTAAAGCTGTTACGGCCCTAAGGGGACATTTGGACCGACGGTTTTTGGCGATTAAACCGCTCGGAATCGCACACGGAACGAGCGCGCTAAGCGGCTCGTTTTCGTACGAGTTCCGTTGAGGGTGAATTCCCCGGTAGTTGGACCACGTGGGTATTTAGGTAAATTGAAATGGCAATTGACCCTACCCCATGGTCTATCCAGCGATTTCGGTCCGATAGAGGACCCGTCGACTCCGAACTTATCCGGGGCGATGATCTGAATTCCGGGCGATCGGTCGAGCCGACTTACGGCTCCATCCAGCGGCCGTGCCCGCGGCCGACGTCCCAGCCCCGCAACAATATAATGGGTTCAATGATTTGACCATTTCAGATTTAGACTCAACTAAAAGGTTTGATACTCAGATCCGGTGAAATCTTCAGTCTCAAATTTAATCACAAGTCGTAAAAAAATGCAACTCGAGTCCGAGGCTGATATTCTGGGCTTGTTGAGGCCGAGGTCATAGGGCATAGGTCAAGGTATGGTTGCCCCAAAAGGGGAACCGTATCTCGATAGACACTACCCTTCAGAGGAGATGAACGGAGGAGACATTGACACTTGCCAGAGGAGACACTATCCCGTGTGCATGAACTCTTCATCGATAATCCTTCAGACAAGTAGATACCTGTTTCTTCTTCCACCGCACTCCTTACAGATATTAAAAACCATTACTGTCAATTCCGAAAGGCAAAGGCAAACTTATAGTGCTCTACAATACATAGCAGAATGATACGTCAGATACGTTGACCAGGTACAGGGGGTTTGTAGTTGTCACAGTAACTGCCATAATAATTTCATCTCACTACCAATTGCATTACCGAGTCAACTGCTCGTTTCGGGGGACAAAATTAATGAGAATGAACATCCGATTTTTCGAGTCCGAAATTAATTTGAATGCTATAGTGTTGTTCAACACGACAAATGTGAAAGTGCACAGCACAAATCATATGCCATATGCCAATATGCATGCTGTGCAATGACAGGGAATCATAATTAAAATGAATACAAAATGGCTACATTATGTATCGCAGTAATACACAAACAGAAGAACATTTCATCAAATAGTATTTTCATTTAAACAAAACAAACAAAAAAAAAGGACAAATTACATACTAACGCCGTTGTAAAAAGAAATGAATGGAATTCATTTCCCCAGGTAAACAATTAAAAAAGGTTAATCATCAGAAATAATCGAGCAATGCCAGCCCAGAAGTTTGCCAGATGACCGCATCGACACAATCGCATACTTGCTGGTATTCAAACAAAATATTTTTGAAAGCTTTCGCTGTAATATCTGTACAGCTTTCCTCTTTATATCCCACAGCAATAGCACACAAGAGATGTGGGAAGAGAATTGCTTCCAAACAATTTGCATTTAATCTGAAGCTGCAATCCTGCGGTGAATAATTAAGCTAACCTGGGAATGCAGAAGAGTTATTCTGGGAGAGGCAAACGAGAAAGCTTCCTGAAGTTTGAACCTGGTGAGGTCAACCAGAATGGACAAGGTTTTCCTTTGATGAGGATGAGTCAGCAAACCACACAGAAAACAAAGGTAGCTCAGGTCCCAAACCTCTCATTTTTTTGATCTCGACTGTTAGCATCTTTTTCCAGCACTTTCAACATTGAACCAACGAGTGAACAGGAAAGTTGCAATGATGTCCCTCCCGGGAGCGCTAGGATGGGTTCATTTTGATCATGCTGATCTACATTCACAGCCTAAAATGCAACGTGCGACCAACATAATGGTCGGAAGATGTAGGCAGCAATGCCTTTATGTAAGCAGCGTTTTGGTGCCCTGTGGGCACTTTTACAACTGTCACCAGGTGCAAGGAATTTGTATGCACAGGAGGAGGCCATTCGGCCCATCATGCCTGCACCACACCAATACCAGATTTTTTTAAAATAAATCCAGCAATACCCCTTCCCTTCGTGTGAAGCCTTTTGGTTGCTACACTGGTACTCATTTCGCCGACCTCAGAAGGATGACAGGCTGAGTCAACCCACTGGTGATAATTCAGTAGCAAAAGGGGCTTTAACTAAGAACCCGAGGATCCCAAGCCACCACCCTAACCACTAAGCCAACACCAGGTTTAAGACTGATATCATCCTCACTTTGATATCATTCAAGATGGATATCATCCTCACTTTACGGATAGACCATATCTTCAAGGCATCCTCAGTATTATAATGAACACATGGCATAACGGCAAGGTTGAACTTGCTGACAACTACAGATTATGGAGATAGTGGTGGACTTTTTGACAAGGTCACCTGAACTTTGTATGACCATTCCCTAAGGAAATCTGAATTTATTACCTCTGCCACCGAAGGTTTGTCTGTCCGTCTATCTGTGAGCAGGATATCTCAAAAGGTTATAGACAGATTCGGACGAAACTTGGTGGACAGGTCAGGTGTAAGACAAGAATGAATTGATTCGATTTGGGGGAAGATCTGGTTCCGGATCGGGATACACAGATTTTTAAGTGATTCTTCACCATTTAGTGAAAGGTCCCCAAAAACGATATATAACACGATATTTCAAAAGGTTGTTGATGGATAATGACAAAACTTGGTGGATGAGTTGGTTAGGTGCCAAGAACAAGCCAATTCGATTTTGGTGAAGGTCCGGACTCAGATCCAGCCTAATCAGTGGGACACAAAACCTAAACTGTTCAGCCTGGCAGAGGTACGCGCTCTCCTGAGTGCCCTTCTAGTTTTCATATGTTTAATATAATGTGATTTCAAAAAATCTTCTTCAACAAGGTGCTTCACTCAAAGCTTCATTGTTCTTTCTTGGAGCATTAAAAAAAGACATAAAACCAGCCTTTCAATTAATGGACCAAAAACACATCAGAGACCCATGGAAGATGAAGGACAGTTTTACTGCAGGATAGTTGTTCCATCCGAAACAGGGCAGCACACATTGTTGGATAAGAGGCATTGCAGGTTTTCTGGTTTCTATTTGTATTATATTAAGGTTACTCTTAAGATCAGTGAAGCATTTGTCCAGATATCACATGCAGGACAAGGACATTATGAGACGCCGGTGTACTTATACATGAATTACAAGGACATTAGCAGACAATGGACAAAATAACACAAAGAATGACATTCGAAGGTGGGATCCCAGTACCATAAGTAAACTGTTTAAATGGGAACGGCAAACAGTTGACTAACGGAACAAGCAAGCTCTCCGATAACAATGGTGGTTTTTGTGCAGAGACAATGAAATAGAATCGAGCATGACAAAATGTTATTCTCGGAGGGAAATTAGAAAAAGAGCAAAGACCAATACAGATTTAAAAATGCAATACAAATAAGCTGACCATTCTATCTGCAACTGCTTATTGCTTTTTACAACATAAGTACAGAATTTCAAAATGGGACAATGGTTGGATAACAGAGTTTGCTGTTCTCTGTTCTTGCATACAGCAGCTTGGCTGCCGGGTAGCGATAATTTCTTGGAGCGGGGCTGTGCTGCTGATGCTGTGCCCCTCAACCAGTGCACTGGTACTCATTTCACCGACCTCGGAAGGATGACAGGCTGAGTTGACCCTACCTGGTGCTAATTCAGCAGCAGACGGGGCTTGAACTCAAGACTCTAGGATGCCAAGCCAGCCACCCTAAACACTAAGCCAACACCAGGCTTCAGAGTTTGCAAAATAAATAGCTTGGGTGTGGGCCAAAATGTATATATAACTAGAAGGGCACTCGGTAGAGCGCATACGTCCGCCATGCAATGCCTGATCCACGAGAACATCTCGGGCCCAATACATTTTTGAAATATCATGCTATTCAGTACTATTTCGTTTTTGGCCCTATCTCTCAATGGTGAAGAATCACTTAAAAATTAAATAATTCTCGTATCCACATCCGGATTCAGATCTTCACCAATATCGAAGCAATTTGTCCTTGCGATCACCCAACCTGTCCACCAAGTTTCATCCAAATCCGTTCACAACTTTTGACGTATCATGCTGTATATATTTTTAGCCCAAACTCTCAATGGTGAAGAATCACTGAAAAAATTATCAGATCTGGATCTGATACCTAATCTTTACCAAAATTGAAACAATTCTTCCTTGTCACATACCCAAATGTCCACCAAGTTTCGTCTGAATCCATCCCAAACTTTTTGAGATATCGTGATATATATATATATATATATATATATATATATATATATATATATATATATATATATATATATATCATTTTTGGCCCTTTCTCTCAATGGTGAAGAATCACTTTAAAAACTCTAGTCGGTGGATTCAGATCCGGATCTTTACCAAAATTTAATTATTTAGTCCTTGTCACACACCCAACATGTCCACAAAATTTCATCTGGATCTGTCAACAACTTTTTGAGATATGCTGCACACAAACAAACAGACGAACAATCAGACAGACAGACAAACAATAAGACGATGTTGTGCAGAGCACGATACTTGCAAAATCCATAAAACAAATTTGACCTCAAAAAAAATTGGTGGTTGAATTCATTAACCAAATATGCAACTCCTCTTCAAATTTCAAGTCAATCGGATGAAAATTGACAATTTTAGAAATCCGGCCTATGTTCACCTTTTTGCCTGTGTTGATCTCAAAAATAATTGGTGGTTGAATTCATTGACCTGATATGCAAATCCTCTTCAAATTTCAAGTCAATCAGATGAAAATTAAGGATTTTAGAAATCTCACCTAAGTTGTTGACATTTTGCCCTTTTGACCTCAAAAACAAAAGGCTTCTTGCTTATACCAAACTCTACCATGTGGTCAAGTTTCATGAAGATCGGTTTAAAATTGTGACTTGCAGGCGATAAACAGACAGACAGACAAACAGACAGAATAACAAAATTGACTGAACAATATACTCGAAAAATATTCGGTTATGCAAGTAACAAACCGAGAGAAAGGGGTGAATACATAACCTCCTTCACCTCCGGTGGCAGAAGTAAAATATCATGCCATATATTGTTTTTGGTCCTATCTTTCAATGGTGAAGAATCACTTTGAAAACTATATAATTCTCGAATCCAGATCCGTATTCGGATCTTCACCAAAATCGATTCAATTTGTCCTTTTCACACATTCAACCTGCCCACCAGTTTCATCCGGATCTGTCCACAAGTTTTTGAGATATCCTGCACACCAACAAACAAACGGACAAACAAACAGACAAATAAACAAGGAAAAGACATTGTGCAGAGCAAGATACTTGCAAAATCCACATCCCGCTCCAAAGGTTGCCATGGATACATTAAATTGTCCATTTCATTAAGATTAAAATTGACAATCTTCATCAAAGCTCAGGTCAATCGGATGAAAATGGATTATTTTTCAGATTGAAATTGATGATTTTAGAAGTTTATATTAAAAGGCTTCTCAGTTGAGGCTACCGCTACAGCTTGGTAAACTTTCATGACAATCGGTTTTGAATTGTGACCTGTCGGCAATAAACAGACAGACAGACAGACAGAATAAGAAAATCCACTAACAAATACGCTTGGAAAATGTACAATTTTGCAAGTAACAAACAGACCGTGGTGAAAACATAACCTCCTTCCACCTTCGGTGGTGGAGGTAATGACAATAACAAGTAAAAAAAGACATAAAATGTCATAGCCCCTGTTATTTTAGTAATTTTGCTGAATGGAGTTAAAGGGCCAGCCCATATATATGTCCAACGAAAATGGCCGCCAGTCTCCCAGTCAGGCATCTTTGATCAGATCGCAAAATAGAGTGAGGGGCATGTGTATGCCATCATATACTGTGCATGTGCCAAGTTTGAACAAATTCGGACCATGCGTGTCTGAGAAATGGTTGGTGACACATTTAAGTAACAAAATGGTCACCTGTCGGCCATCTAGGATCTGATCTCGAAAAAGATATGACGTGCATATGCAATCCATCATTGGTTATCTGTGCGCCAAGTTTGAATAAGATCGGTAAATGCATGTCCGAGACATGGTTGAGGGAGGACGTGTTCAACACCGGATTTTTTTTACAAATAAAATGTCCGCGAGTCGGCCATCTTGGACTGATCTGAAAAAAATGACGTGCATATGAAAGCCATAATACATTATCCATGTGCCAATTTTTTGGGATACAATGTCGAGGCTTGGATGAGATCTAACACACAAACGTACAAAAGGGGAGCAAGAGACAAGAGGGGCAGGAGAGGGAAGGACAAAACAGTGGGGAGCAGAGACATTAGGAGATCTGTGGAAGGGAGAGGGATGGGGAAGGGTACATGGGGAAAACAAGATGGACACCACAGGGACTTTCAGCTCCTTACATGAAAGGGACTTTCAGGAAGGAAAGCAGGGAATTTGAAGGAAGTGGGTTTGGAGTGGATTAACAGGGGTAGGAAAGATCGTGGTTTTGGATGGGGGAAGAAAAGGATGGTGGTGAACAGTGTTTGAGACGTGAGGTGAGAAGCTTGAATGAAAGGACGTTCAAGAGGATTGTTGAGAAAGTAGATGGGGGGGAGGCGTTCCAGATTGTCCTTTCAGAGAGACATCGTGAGAGTGTAGATAATTTAATTATTGTTCCACGTGTTGGACCAGCTTGTGATTATATCCAGATCTGCAGAGATGAAGAGGCTGATGCGTGCCATCTGAGCGATGAAAGATGGTACGGCAGCGGTGGAGTCATCAGCAAAGAGATAAAGAGGATTTCCCAGAGAGTCAGCGAGAGCATTGATGAAAACCAGAAAAAGAACAGGGCCCAGAACACTGCCTTGAGGAACTCCAGCCTGGACAGGAGAATGGGATGAGAGAACTCCATAAGGGCCCCACGATGGCTGGGCAGGAGAGGAAGTCTGTGAGCCATGATTGGGATTGCCTTGGATAACAGAGGAAGAGAGGTTGGTGAGCAGGGCAGGGTGCCACACCGTATCGAAAGACGTGATATGTCCAGGGAGATGGCTCTGATTTCATGTCCGGCATTGAGGACCTCCATCCATTGTTGGGAGACAGAGCAGCATTCCAGGGTAGAGTGACTGGTCTGAATCCAAATTGATGATGGAAATCAAGCCATTGGAGAAGAGGAAGGATTTAATGTCTAAGGATGTTGGATTCCATAACCTTGCTGATGATTGGGAGAACTGATTGGTCTGTAGTTGCAGGGACTGTTTTTCACCTTTTTATGCAGAGTGGTAATGTTTGCTGATTTCCAAGCAGAGGAAAATGACCTTGAGCAAATGAGAGGGTGAATAGAAGAGAGAGAGGTGACAAGAGCAGAAGAAGGTTTTTAGGACATGTGGGCTGATGCCGTCTGGACCAGTTGCAGAATCTGAGTGAGGTTTGACAGAAGCTCTCCACCTTGTCAAGAGAAAAGGACAGAGTCCAGGGACAGCTGGGTGCGACGGGGTAAGGTGGTACAGAAACAATGGGTTTGGAACCCAGATTTTGAAGCAAACAGGAGTTTAGGCATTCGCCTTTTCACCTGCAGTCAGCTGTGCAGCCATTTGAGGTAAGGGAGGAGTGGAGAGGGAACATACCCCAGAAAAAACTTATCTAGACACCACCAGGATTTGGAGGAGGAGACGGTTTGACAGACTTCAGACTGAGATTAAAAATATCTTGTTTTCTGGCTCTCCTGAGGGTAGACAAACACTTGTGTCTGCTTTGAGGAAGGAACTGAGATTGCCTTCAGTTGGATTACCTTCCATGGCGAAAGAAGTTGTTTCAGGACAACTGCCTCACCAAGCTTCAGTGAACCAGGGGGGAAGGAAGGGTAGGGCAACTGAAGACGAGAGGGATAAATCTGTGCATGAGGGAGAGCAAGTTTCTTTGAAGAATTCCCAGGACGAATTCATGTCGGAGGAAGTCGAGATGGGAGCCCAGTATAAGAGTTTGATGGTTGCTTGAAGTCCCTGCCAGTCGGCCTGAGTGAAATCCAGACTCACGGCACTGAGGTGGTTCTCTAATAACAGCCAGAAAAAGGTCTACTTTGACAAGACGTGGTCAGATGACAGATTGGAGGGGAGGAAGAAGGCAGATATTTTCAGAGAAATTGTTCAAAATCAGATCCAGAGAGATGGAGTACCATTGGTTGAGATCTGGGTCGGAAGTTGACCGATTGAGTCAGTCCCAATGAGTCGCAGAAGTCTTTTGCTGAAGTGCCATGGCAGGTGAAAGAGGTACCCACCCAGCCAACTGGCATGATGACAATTGACATCACCCATAGGAGGAAGAGAGAGTTGGGATGGGAGGATAAAACTTAGTCCATGTTTTCGGAGGCGATTGTAAAGGAGTCACCACTGTTTGGTGGGCTGTACAAACAACATATGAACATTAGGTGGGTGCGGAGGGGAAGCTGGGGTGCAGAGTTATTCCTGGGGGTGTGTGTGGGGGAATAAGAGCAGTTCATGTGAGTGAGGAATAGAGTCTTTGATGAAGAGAGCAACTCCGCCACCAGGTCGAGGCTCAGGTCTGTCATTCCGGAGGAGGGAGTAACCAGGGAGAGATACTTGGGAGTCAGAGACGTCTTGAGGGAGGAAAGTTTCTGTTAGGCAGATTATGTCTGGTTTGTCAGTGGCACCTGGATGAAGTCTGTTAGGTTTGAGCGAAGGCCCCGGATATTTGAGGTACACACTGTTAATGAAGAGGGAGTGGAGGAGGCTTTGGGTGCAGGGGGGAGGTTAGGCAAGGGATGAGGGGGGGAGGTAAGGAGAGTTGTTGAAAGAGTGTGGGGGATTACAGAAGAGCTAGGGGAGAGGGCCGGATGAGGAGGAGAAAGCTCAGTGGTGATGGGTTGAGGTACAGTGGGGAGTAAGAAGAGAGGGCACAGAAGGCAGTTGAAGATTGGAGGAGGTGGAGTGATGAGATGGAAGAGAGAGGGTGGGGTAAGGAGGCAGCTTTGTGGATGTGAGGGGGGGGAGTTTGAGAGGGGGGAGTGAGGGGGAGATTGGAGGGTTGGGTGAGAGGGGAGAGTTGAGGGAGAAGGGTGAGGGGAGTTTTTGAGAAAGGTGAGAGGGAACTTGGAGGTGAAGAGTGAGAACATTGCTTTGAGAGGGAGGTGTGAGGGAAGCTTTGAGAGGAGGGGAGACAGGCATGGCCAGGTTCAGGTGGGAGATGGGGAGGGGAAGGATGAGACTTGGTGGAGGTATGGTGAAGAAGGGAGCGGCAGGGGAGGTACAAGATTTGAGGGGTGGGAGGAGGGGAAGGTGTGCTGAGAGGAAGGAAGGAGCATGTTTGTGGTGATGAGATGTACTGATTGAGAGAGTGAGATATCTATTAGGTTAGAATGGAGCCCACGGATGTTAGAACACCACACACTTTGGGACAACAGAGGAGGAGCTGATACTGAAGCATAAGGCAGTGAAGAGGTGTCAAGAGTGGAGGTAGGATGAGGGGCAAGATGGGAGGGGTAAGGAGAGGGGCTAGCAGGTGAGGGGTTAGGAGGAGGTAGATTTCAGTAGGTTGTGTGAATTGTCAATCAAGCAACAACATCGGTAAATTTAAACATCGGTAAATGCATGTCTGAGAAATGGTTGAGGATGTGTTCGACACCTGATTTTTTTTTACAACTAAAATGGCCACCGTCGGCCATCTTGGATTAAAATCGAAAAAAATGACGTGCATATGGATACAATCATGTATTGTCTTTGTGCCAGGTACGAAAAAAACATCGGTCCATATATGTCCGAGGTATGTTTGCGGATGCACACACGCAGCCATGCACGCACGGACACGAAAATCAAGACCAAATCCATAAGCCCCCATTTCGGACTAAGTCCAATGGGAGCTAAAAATAATAATAATTGCATGACAGTGAGATGTGAACCTGCATGTAATAGGAATAGATATAATCTAAAGTCTGATATACAGTACTGTAATTACTATGTTTCTGTAATCAGAAAGATAGAACATCAGCCATTCATAATGTGAACAGCATCCAAGCAGCATGGCATCTAAATGATGGGTGTTGTGGGAGGGGGGGAGGGAGGGAGAGGGACAAGATGGTGTCAAAGAGTTATCTGAAAACGTACAAGAGGCATGAGTGAGCAGGAAAACCAACAAGGCAATAAATGTTGCACTGACGATGGCGAGACGAACATCACCACGAAATGTCTCCCTCACTTCATTATCAAATAGGTCTGGACCTCCATACAGCACACGCACAGAGCTGGGGGCAGGAAGGAGAGAGGTGGAGACAGCAAGGAGACAAAGGAGGAGGGTAGGAGGGGTGGGGGAAGGGGGGGGGAGAAAGACAGAGAGGGAGAGAGGGAGAGAGGGAGAGATGGGCAAGGAGGGGGAGAAAAGGAGGATGAAGCTGGTGCACGTTAGATGAAAGGTCAAATTGGTAAAAAGGGACAACATTCCGGACAGGTGATAAATACCTCCATAATTAATTTAGGATTCTACAAGGGAAGGGGAAGGGGTGTGGGGTGGTTCATGTAAGAAAGCTTGAGAAAAAAAAAAAGAAAAAGAGAGAAGGTGGAGGATAGAGGAGTTTGGGAAGTGTTAGAAGAATATAAAAGGAAGATTGCTCCAGGCCTCGAGAAATCAATTCCAATTCAGATACATTTACTTGCAAATTCATTTAAATTCAGGAAGAACTGTTCGGATAACGTGGGTTTGTAAAGGTAGAAGTTTTGGTGAAAGAAGAACAAGGAATCTCAAATGAAATAATCTCGATAAGAAAATGCCAAATTGGAGGAAATAATTTATCGAAATAAGAAATAGGAAACAGTACATTACTGGGCTTGGAACTAGTAATTGGGTTAGAATTGTGGTGTTTTAAGACAACACAAAAAAGAACATCTACAGGTAATGGGCAAAAAAAAAAAAGGAAACACCTGGGTAAACGAGGGACACCAAGAAATGGCTTCCACACAGGTGTGGCCCATGTGTTAATTAAGCAAATAACATCCCAGAATGCTTTGGGTCATGTATAAAACTTTGCACCGGCCTAGTTCCTATAATTATGGCTAGCATGGCTACAAGAGGGACCCCCTCATAATTCCCACATTCACAGAACACATATGGTTGCCCATTGGTTTTACGAACATGACACTGATGTTATCCAGTCATGGCCTTCTCAGTCACCAGATCTGAACCCAATTGAGCATTTATGGGATATTCAAGAATGACACCTGAGACAGTGTTTTCCACCTCATCAAACAGTGAGTAGGTGGATATACTGATTCTGGCTCACTTTCCCCATGTAATGATGGGGATTTTCA
>CM068954.1:169684723-169732326 GCA_035128595.1 Eptatretus atami | reverse complement strand
GGAGCCGGGAAGAAGGGGACGCCCAGCCGCGCCGCTCGCGGCCAGGTAGCCAGCCAGCTACCACATGATCTGCAGCCCATCTGTCCTCCGGGCTGGAGATCCAAATAAAGACCATTGGGGTCCACTTCTGTCTGTGGGTGTGTGTGTCTGTGTGTGGGCCCCGTCTTTAAGTCGTAAAATTGTATAAGTGCTTTGTGCTGAATATAATTGCATTCTCAATAGTCGGTTTAATTCTGCTCTGTGTTCGCCTCCTGCCGATTGTAAATAAATACCCTATTTTTCAATGTATCAGCTCGTTTTGTGTTTCTTTCATTGTTCACATGACGCGTGATTGAGAATTAGTTAAAGCTGTTACGGCCCTAAGGGGACATTTGGACTGACGGTTCTTGGCGATGAAACCGCTCGAATCGCACACGGAACGATTTTTTCGTTTCGTTTTCGTACGAGTTCCGTTGAGGGTGAAATCCCGGTAGTGACCACGTGGTATTTAGGTAAATTGAAATTCCGCAATCGACCCTACCCCACGTGGTCTATCCATTGGCGAATTTTCGCGTCCGATAGAGGACCCATCGACTCCGGACTTATCCGGGGGCGTACGAGCTGAATTCCGGGCGATCGGTCAGGCCGACTTGCGGCTCCATCCAGCGGACGGACCGCGGCCGACGTCCGTCCCACAACAAGTGGTAGTCAGGAGTGGGGTGTGAACCCATCCACCTCGTAAATTTGCAGGTTCGAATCCCGCAACAATTGTAGTCAGGAGTGCGATTCGGCCCTTGGCCTCCGTAGCGAAATTAACGGATTCGATGAGGGGTATCAGAGCGAAGCCCCCACCCACCCCCTCCCCCCCCCCGTTTCCTCAAATTACGAGCTTAAATTTTATTCCCAACACGTGACATGCCAGCCAAGACGAGCTGAGGCAGGTTGGTAGTGTAGAGGTAAATGTAGATGAACCTATGGCCCAGGACGAAACACCCCCATGCACGAACTTCCCCGCAATAAATGCAGAGTCCGAAATTTGGCGCAGTGGCTGGGGCGGCGGACGAGCGCCCCCCACGTTGCGATTCGCCCACGGATCGGATGATGGAGATGTTTGAGGCGTTGATGGGAAATGGCCAAACACGCAGGATATGCGAAGCAAATGAAAACAATGCACGCGATATGCAAAACAAAATGGAAGCGAGCACGCAGAAAAATGGATGAGTTGAAAGGGGATTTGAACGACAAGATGGATGCGAGTGCGCAAAAGCATCAGCGGTGATTTACAAGCCACAAACGGCAAGATGGATACAAATATGCGAACACTGCGGGTGAGATGCAGTGCATGGGGTTTAGGCCTGCAGACGAGCATGAAAGGCATAATGGCGGTTGCGCCATGACGAAACGCCGACAGCGGAGCGCAAGATGGCGACACCACGTGGCAGAGGGACCGAACAACGAGGGGGAGTGTGGAATGTGTCCGGCCCGCAATGGAGATGGGTGAGGTCGGGACGAGAGACGCCGTCAACCATAATTAGGGAGACGTGTAGGCCGAAACACGTGGAGGTGACGGAAAAATTAACGGTTAGGCCTAAGTCACATTTGCTCTACGGCGAGGATACGCGGCCGTACGCCCTCTGAATTGACAGAAATGTGCGGCGGCCGCAGAGTTTCTGCGTGGCCTCAGGGTGCCCTACGCCGTTTGGTATATTTACAGGCCGTAGGGTCGCCGTGGATTATAGCGCGGAGTTGTAACTTTTTTTCATTCTACGTTCGCCGTAGCAATTCGACAAGCCGAAACAAATGAACTGGTAAAAAAAAAGAAAAAAAAAAAGAACCCACTCGTTACCTCCGTCTGGCCGCACGTTCGCCTTGGGCCCCCTGCGGCCCCCCTGCGGTCCCCCTGCGGTCGCCTTGCGGGCACCTTGCGTCTGCCTTGAAAATTCTTTGGCCGCCGCAGGAAGCCCTAAGGTCACCGTGCGACATCAAATCAAAAGACCGTACGGCACCCCCACGTTTTCGGTCTCCACAATTTATAAATACGCGTGCGGCTCCCCGAAAAATAAAAACATATGTGACTGCTACATTGTGTGACCGTGGAAATACTGGCGGCCGCCCTATAATTGCTAGTGGCCGTAGATTTGTAGACCCCCACGGCGCCGTGGCAAATTGACTTAGGCCTAACAGAGACGCGGATAATAAAAGAAAAGGAAGAAACTAATAAACACAGCAGGAGACGAAGAACAAAAGGGGTGACGGAGACGAGGAAACATAAAGGAGGTGACGGGACACAAATAATAAAAGAGATGACGAAAAAAACAACAGAGATGCGGGAGATAGAAAAGGTAGAGGAGGAACTACACGAATACAAGGGAGCACACACACGTGGGAGTAATAGGGGACAATGGGGTTGAGCTAGGGGAATGTCTTGACCCGATGCAAGCAGCAGGATAGCCTCTTTCAGGAACGAAGGGAGGAAATATGCTCCCTTGAAGCAGATCGCGACGAGGTGAGTCCGGTCATGCCGAACGAGTGGAGTGGATGAGTGCTGTTAACGGGTACACGCGCAGCCTTGGGGTATGGAGGCCCGCGGGAGTGCTTGTGGTAGCGTGAATCCCCAGCGATGGTCCGGTGTGTGTGGTAAAGAGTGTGAGTGGTACAGGTAAGTATGGTGCGTGAGTGAAATAGCATGCGTGAGTGCGTGCGTGAAACGCGGGACGTGTCAGACGGGGGAAGCGAATGGCGAGCGAAGAGGCCGCGTAGGGTTATTTCGGGAACCGCGCGGTTTCACGGGACGCCGCGTACGAGGCCTGTTCGGCATTTAGCGAGCGGCCTCACGCGCGCGTCTCTTGCAGGGATTCCGGTGCGGGAATGTCCGCGTATCGCAAAAGACCGTCGCGCAGACGGTTTAAATGTAGGCGGGTGTTAGGTGAATTCGGAACACGGGGTTCCCTGTGCGCGCGGGCATGCTGTCCAGGGCATCACGTGCTGCATACCGCATGTTCTGTTCGCGGAGCGCACGGAGCGGGTTCCCGGGACGAAACGCGTGCGCCGGCTGGCAGCTCAGGTGCGCGGGTGACGTCACCAGGAATCTCGCGCACGAATGCCGGGGAAATGGCACATCGGTCCCGCGTGGGGAATTCCCCGCGAGCGAGCGATGTTTGGAGTGTGCAGAGTGACGTCATGGCTGCACGTATCGCCCGTTGGAAGGGACGTCGGCATCGCCCATAAGGACGAACGGGCGTGCCATAAACCACACCATGGCACTGCAAGAAAAAAACCCTCGCTCCGCAGATATACGGCCCTGCAGGATGTGTGGACATCTGTATTTGGGCATAGGAGCACTAGTTAGTGGGATGGGTTAGTTTAGATAGACCGGCTTCATGGGGACATGGGTTGTTCCTCATGGAGCCCATGGAAGGGGTTAGTTAGAGGGATTTTAGGTTAGATTTAGAAGGAAAAATGGATTTTTGGATTTTTGGAAAGACACAGACAGACATGGAATGTGTAAGTGGGGACGTAGCTAGCTACGTAAGAGTTAAATGGAACGTGCATTAGTGTAAGGGATGACGAGGGAGCATGAGTTAGTTAGGGGAATCTAGTTAGTAGAATGGCAGTGTGGATGTTGGTATGAATTGGAGGTTAAAGGAAAAATTGAAAGTGTGAGGAATGAGTGAGGGCAGCGGGCCTGAGTGTGTATGGAGTGAATGTGAATGCATGGTGCGATGAATGATTGGGGGGGAGTGAAACCACCAAGGATCCCAGAGGTCAGTTTAATGTTAGTTAGTGGGTTAGTTAAATTTACAAAAGGGAGGTCGTTTTGTGTTGGTGTCGAGGAGAAGGCACAAAACCATTTGGAGGGGTGCAGGAGTTCATGGACCGGCTGGGAGCGTGGCTGTCAAAAGGTGAGTATCGTTTAGTGGCTGTGCATTATATAAGTAGTAAGCCAAGGGTCCAAGGGACCGGGATAGTGTAGTGGGCATGGCGACCGCGGAAGGGACCCGTAGCGCCAAAATGCCACGTGGGCATCGGAGGGGGGCAATGCCAGAGAGGGCAACCCCCCTTCGTCACAGGGAGCTGGTAGGCTCGGAGACAGCCTTAGGGCCCAGGGTGCCATGGTTAGATTCGGCAGAGGGGAAGTTCCTGCAGTGGAGCCACGCTGCCCAGCCACTAAATTGTGCGAGGGTACGAGCGAAAATTGAGGGCTAGGCCCAAATTGATAATGGACACCAACACAGCACACGGGAATCATGGTTTTAGAACGATAGTTTAAAGTGTCAGGCGTTTTTTGGAAAAGCCCCGGGGTAAGTTTAAGGTTTAATAAAAGTAGGATAGTTAGGAGATGTACCCTTCGCACCATCCATCCTTCGCTCTCGGTAGGCTGCTGACTCACTGTGGAGAAGACTGCTAAATTATGTGGGAGGCCATTCTGAGGCTTCGTTGGCCTCAGACAGGACGCTAGTCTCTCCCTATTCCCCTCTAGACGGGGAACGTAGGGTTGGGAATAGGCTAGGTTGACATGATAGGTTAGCCGGACAAAGGACAATAAGGGGGTTTGGGAGACGAAATTATAAAATAAAAAAATAAAATAAAAATAAACAGGGCTAAATTTTGTTGTGTTGTGTTGCAAATTAAGGGAGTGGGTTGGACAGAGACAGGCAAAGGCGATAGGTGGGGGAGACAGTAGGGTAGGTCCGAGCTCGCCTTCGGAGCGGCCGGCACCACCGCACTCCCTCCAGACCTGATGGAACCATACCAGTGGCCGCCAGCTTCACATGCTGGCCTGGTTGTGCTACAGCGGCCTGTTCCGTGTTTGCCTTGCCATGCCTGTTTGCCCTGCCTCTGCCATAACCCCATGCCTGCTACCCTTCTTGCATTTGCCCTCTGTGTCACCATCACCATGTTGCGCCAGGATCATCCAGTTTTGCAAGGACTGCCCTGCAGGCAGCCACACACGGGGACTGCATTGAGCAGCCGTGCACCGTTTTTGTGTTTTTGCATCTTCCATCCAGCTCATCCAGTTCATTCTTGTGTTTTGCTTCCATCCAGTTCACTTCAGGGAGGACCAGGGACTGCATTGGCAGCCGGCTACCTCCCTGTTCTTGCACAAGGGAGCCAGAGACTGCATTTGGGCAGCCTGCCTACCCCCTTCAAATGGCCTGTGGGATGGCAATGACAGCCGGGTTAGGGTGAGTTGCCTCCAGCAGCTGGAAACTGAAAAAAAGAATGTTCAGTGGAAAAAAAAGGACCTTTTGAACAGGCACTGAGGACGTCAGACCTTCAGCTGCGGAGCACTCACCCTCACATAACTGTTGACATTGCTATGACTTCTTTCCCACAGATGCCAGGTCTGGGCCATGGTTAGTGTAAAATAATAGATAAGTTAAGGTTGTAAATAAAGTTGAACCCCACCTGCATGTTTGTCGTAGCGCGGCAATATAGTTAAGTCGGTCCGTATGAGTTTGTTTAGTTAGTTACGCAGCGCATTACGTTATTTTTATTTCAGGACATGTATGAAAAAAAATAATAATAAAAAAAAATGTCGCACTCAGGGATTCATAGGTAAAATTTACTAGGGGAAAACTTACACATCTGGTCACACAAAAAATTGACGACTCGGGACGAGTCGTTGAAAAGTGAGGGGTAGTGTCGAATCTGGAAGCCATGAGCACACAACATACAGGTCCTTTAGATCAGTTATATCGGTAAGTACATGTTATATAGATAGCTCCAACCCTAGTATAATGGGTAATTAAATGTTCCTGCACTGTGGAGTTATTTTAATAGTCAGGTTTTCTTTTCGGTTATATTTACACCACCGACATCAACGCCGACACACCGCATCATCCTCACCTTCACTTTCGCTTCCTTCACCTCACTCTGGCCGACGTCAGGGGTGGGCGGAGCCCTGCAGAAACTGTTGCTCAACTTCCTGTGTGAGGGGCGGTCCTTTGGAAGAAGGCTGAGTTCGGGGAGGAGCCACGCGGCGGCCTCGACCAATCGGCATGCAACGAGTGGGGTGACCGTCGCTCGGCCAATCGACTTCCCCGACTCTGTGAAGGACGGTCCAAGTGTGTCACCATGCACCGTGCAATCGAGTGGTTTGCCGCCCTTTCCTGGCCAAGTGAGAGGCGGACGACGTTAAGGGAATTTTCTTCGTACGCAATATCATACTGGCCAGTTGTAGGCAGGGCGAACAGGGAGTACTGCGCACGCGAAGCCGATACCGGTGTGGAGAAGGGGGAGGGCGGAAAATACACCCCCCTCCCCACCTTTCAGGGGAACGAAATAAAGCGGAGACGGATCTTCGAACCAAAAATGAGGAGAGAATTTCTTTCACCGCCTACAGTCGCCGTCAGCCCTGGATGCGTCGAGGCCTCAGAGTCCTCACCGCTCCCTCTACCTCCTTCACCCCTTTCATCTCCCGTATTGTACTTAGTGATCGCTAGCATTGGCCGGCGAACGACTCGATTCACCTATGGTTGTCGGTCCGTACTGTGCTGGTCTCGTCGTTACAGTCTGAGGTTGACCGGTTAGCTCGTGTATAGAATGGACGCACAGCTCCGTCGCTCGTTGGCCTTGTCTTGTCCTGGCTCTTTTTATCGGCGGCTACCAGGTGAGGTCAGAGCTAACTCTATATATAGCGCCAGTCTCATCGTCTGTCTCACAGTGGAGATACCTAGATAAAGAACACTCTGCGGGAGTCCTCACGATGTCTTTGTGTGTGGCCCATTTTTAAGTAGTATAATATAGGTACAAAGTGCATGTTCTCTCGTCTGTGAGGTTTATATATTATGCCAATAGGTGCTTACAATTAAGGGCAACTGCTCTTGTATACTCCTGCCATTTGCAACTTATATAAATAAAGTAGCTCATATTTTCTTCATGTATACAATGCCTCGTTTTGTGCTCCTTATATTCATGTCGTTGCAGACTGATGCACGTAAATTTGGATGAAGATTGACAATTCAAGTCTCAAAGACTGTTACGGCACTCCCAACGCCATTTTAGAGTTTACTCGTACGTTCATAGCATAACCACGCTCGGAAATAGCGCACACGAGATACGAGAGCCGCGCGCTTAATCCTAACGGCTATCGTGGTTCGTAAACGAGTTCCGTTGGAGGTGAATTTCCCAGGTAGCCTCCGTGAGTACCGAACTTGGTATATATATGGATAAAGAGAAATGAAATTGTCAATGATCCGCTACCCCACTAGTGAGATATCACATTGCGCCATCTAATGTGTCCTATTGGAGAGCGTCGCCATACCGAACTTATACAGTTGTCTTTGTATGAGTCTGATTTGCAAGCCGTGAATCGCGATCTCGTAACAGAGCGACTTACCGCATCCTATCTCTATGCGGTCCGTGCTCCCGCGGCGATGTTCCCACCCTGCTAACTAAGGTTTGGTGATTTGTGATTATGTTCAATGCGATCATATCTTGACATATTCAGGATTTTGTGTAAGCACGTCAATATAAAACGGTATGAGTATACAGATCCAGAGTGAAATTCTTTCAGTTCTGCAAATTTAGAATCAGCATGGGTGTTGACAAAGTCGTGAGCGTATAAATAAAATTTGTACAACTCTTCTCGAGTCGAGGCTGAGGTAAAGTAGATCTCTTCTGGTGCTTGATGATCGAGCCAACGAGTGGTCAATAGAGTGTTTAGCGTCTTACAACATGGAGGTAAGTGAGATGTGCCCAAAAAAAAAGGGTTAGAACCGTATCTCGATAGATAACTACCCTTCAAGAGGAGTATATGAAACGGAGGCAGACCATTGGACACATTTGACCTAGATAGGAACAACTTATCCGCGGATGTTCGAGTGAACTCCTCATCTCGATAATCCTCAGACACGGTAGATACCTGTATTCTCTCTGTTCACAACCAGCCACTGCCTTGTACAGATATTTAAAAAGCCTGATACTGTCAAATTTCCTGATATGAAGCGAATAGAGTGCGATAGACTCGAATGTAATTGACTCTACTAATTACCATTAAGCTCTCCAGTAGATGAATAAGCGTCTAAGAGTTACGGAATTCGCACCATGCTAGATCAGATTGGTGTTGTGTCAGTATAGTGATCCTTCACCATTAGAGTTAGTTGGACTTACATAAGGCATACATTAACTCAGCAATGTATCACATCGCACTTACAACATATGTAGCACCGGATTTAGCCAGTCAGGATCAATATGGTCTCCGTTCGGGGACAAATGATTGTCGATCAAGAGAGAACATGAACAAATCCGAATTACGATCTTCAATAGTTATGTGTTGAGAATGCTCTGATATTAGTGCTCCTGGTTATCGACTGGAGCAAATGATGACGTAGAGACACAGTCTTAAACTAAAATTTTTCAATATAGCGATTTGATTTCTCCATAACGCCACTTAGGATGACGTGTGCAATTGACGAGCGCGCAAACTCAATAATAAATAAGGATGTACTGAATAATATTACGCAATGAATATGTCAATAACAATTGTATAGTGGTAGTCCGCGATAGTTCAGTGATCGAGCAAACAGAAGCAATCAGTTTCACATGCAAATAGTATTTGTACTATTTGAACAAAACATTTACTAACACCAGAGTTGCTACTAAAAGGATACAATAAATAATAACATCTATAACGCCGTTGTAAAAGAACCATGCAATGATTAATTCTCTTCGTTCGCCCAGGGTCTAAGCACAAGTCTTAAGATAGAAAGTTAAGTCACTCAGGAAAATAACTCTCAGCAAAAGTCTAATGCTCATGTTCCCCACCGCAAGTTATGCCACCCAATGACTCGACTTATCACCTCATTCAGATGCGGCATACTAAAGAACTGTGATTCACACCATGCGATAGAATGATTTCTTATGTAAATGTCTTCGCTGGCTGTGGTAATATCTGTACAGCTTTCCTCCTTTTATATTCTCCCACAAGGCAGATGATAACCCCCACATCAATAGGATGTGGATATAAGATTTACCTGGTAGGCCAAACCACAATTACTTATGCATATCTCTGAACGCTTGACATTCCTGCGGTGAATGAGAGTTAACGCTAGGACTAGTGGAGTGCAGAAGAGTAGTATATTCACTGGGACGACGTGCAGAGCTCTGGAGAAAGCGTTCCATGCAAGTTATGAACCTAGGCTGAGAGGTCTCACCAGACAGCATGAGCACAGTCTTTCCTTCGCGCTATCTCACGTAAAAATAGAGTCTCTCAGCTAAACTCACACCAGAAAACAGCACGAGTAGCGTCAGGTCCCAACATCCTCTGCCCAGTTATTCTTATTGAATCTCGAACATCAATTAGGCACTCAATTTTTCACGCTACTCCTTTAACAGTTGGTAACCTCCACAACCTGATTTGTCCCGTGAATATTGAATGAAATTGCAAATGATGTCTTCCTACCGTGTGAGTGCTCATAGAGATGGGCTATACAATATATAATGAGATCTCGCTGACTACTATCGAGCAGGACTCTTAAAACTGCAACGTTCGTAAAGACCAAACTTAGTATCAGATGCGTCGTAAGATAATTATATGGACACATATTGCCTTTATTGTAAGCACGACTTTAAGGTGAACCCTTCGCTGTGCCTTATTACAAGAGCTGCTCACCTAGTGTGCATAGCGTATATTTTTGCAAGAATTTCGCTCACTGCACAGGAGGAAGAGCATTCGCCCATCATTGCCGCACCACACGCATTTCCTAATTCATAGATACTCCGTATTTTTTTCTCTCAGACTAACACAAAAAAATCCCAAGCAATACCTTCCTACATTGCGGTGTGAGCCTTTTGGTTCGGCTTACTCACTGGTACTTTACTTCTGCGCGACCTCAGAAGGATACAGGTCTGAAGTTCAATCTCCTACTCGGTTATATTATTCAGTCGACATATATAAGAACGGAGTCTTTAACTATAGACTTCTCGGGATCTACATAGCAGGCCATACCACTAAGCCAACTTCGAGTGAGTTTGATAGCATCGTCGTATATCGATCCTCCAACTTTGCTATCAATTCTCAGAAGCGATATCACCTCACTTTACGGATAGACCATTATTCTTCAAGGCATCCTCAGTATTATAATGAACACCATGGCCCATAACCTGACGTACGTGTGTGAGATCATGTTGACTTGCTGACATATCTACAGATTATGGAGAATCCTGCGTGACCTGTGCTTCTGCACATAAGTGTCACTGAACTTGTCAGACTCAGTTCACTCTGCAAATACGTGGAGAATACACTGAATTTATTTACTCTTCCTTGGACTATCCTCTCAGAGAAGAGTGAACTTTGGTCTCGTGTTCTGAGTATACTACATATCTGTAGAGCAAAGACTGACAGTATACTCCACTAGCAGAGATTGACCTCTTAGATCAGAATTCAAGCACGAACATACTTGGTGTGGACACGCTTCACGGTGTAGACAAGCAGAATTGAATTCTGATTTCGGGAAGTATCTGGTATTCCCGAGCATCTGTGGACCTCTTACAACAATATTATATATAATAGGTGATTCTCACCATTTAGATGAAGGTCCCAAAAAGACGATAGAATATCTCTAGGAACTCTATCTAATATGGTGAATTGATGAGAGTGAATCTGGAGCGAATAATCTTTGGTATGGGTGTAGCTTGTGTTAGCGTGTTCTAATAGAGACCTCACCACACAATTCCGATTATGAGTATGAAGGTCAGACTCAGATTCATGCCTAATCGAGTGGGACACAAAACCTAAACTGTTCAGCCTGGCAGAGGTTACGCCTCTCTGAATGCCCTTCTAGTTTTCATATGTTTAATATAATGTGAATTCAAAAAATTCTTCTTCAAACAAGGTGCTTCACTCAAAGCTCATTGTTCTTTCTTGGAGCATTAAAAAAGACATAAAACCAGCCTTTCAATTAATTGACCAAAAACACATCAGAGACCCATGGAAGATGAAGGACAGTTTTACTGCAGATAGTTTTCCATCCGAAACAAGGCAGCACACATGTTGGATAAGAGGCATTGCAGGTTCTGGTTTCTATTTGTATTATATTAAGGTTACTCTTAAGATCAGTGAAGCATTTGTCCAGATATCACATGCAGACAAGGACATTATGAGACGCCGGTGTACTTATACATGAATTACAAGGACATTAGCAGACAATGGACAAAATAACACAAAGAATGACATTCGAAGTGGGATCCAGTACCATAAGTAAACTGTTTAAATGGGAACGGCAAACAGTTGACTAACGGAACAAGCAAGCTCTCCGATAACAATGGTGGTTTTTGTGCAGAGACAATGAAATAGAATCGAGCATGACAAAATGTTATTCTCGGAGGAAATTAGAAAAAGAGCAAAGACCAATACAGATTTAAAATGCAATACAAATAAGCTGACCATTCTATCTGCAACTGCTTATTGCTTTTTACAACATAAGTACAGAATTTCAAAATGGGACAATGGTTGGATAACAGAGTTTGCTGTTCTCTTTCTTGCATACAGCAGCTTGGCTGCGGGTAGTGAAATTTCTTGGAGCGGGGCTGTGCTGCTGTGCTGTGCCCCTCAACCAGTGCACGTACTCATTTCACCGACCTCGGAAGGATGACAGGCTGAGTTGACCCTACCTGGTGCTAATTCAGCAGCAGACGGGGCTTGAACTCAAGACTCTAGGATGCCAAGCCAGCCACCCTAACACTAAGCCAACACCAGGCTTCACAGAGTTTGCAAAATAAATAGCTTGGTGTGGGCCAAAATGTATATATGACTAGAAGGCACCGGTAGAGCACATACCTCCACCACGCAATGCCATCCACGAGAACATATCGAGCCCCATTCATTTTTAACTATAAGAGCACTCGGTAGAGCGCATACATCCGCCATGCAATGCCTGATCCACGAGAACATATCGAGCCCCATACATTTTTGAAATATCATGCTATTCAGTACTATTTCGTTTTTGGCCCTATCTCTCAATGGTGAAAATCACTTTAAAAAATAAATAATTCTCGTATCCACATCCGGATTCAGATCTTCACCAACATCGAATCAATTTGTCCTTGCGACACACCCAACTGTCCACCAAGTTTCATCCAAATCCGTTCACAACTTTTGACGATATCATGCTGTATATACTTTTTAGCCCAAACTCTCAATGGTGAAGAATCACTGAAAAAATTATCAGATCTGGATCTGATACCTAATCTTTACCAAAATTGAAACAATTCTTCCTTGTCACATACCCAAATGTCCACCAAGTTTCGTCTGAATCCATCCCAAACTTTTTCAGATATCGTGCTATATATATATATCATTTTTGGCCCTTTCTCTCAATGGTGAAGAATCACTTTAAAAACTCTAGTTGGTGGATTCAGATCCGGATCTTTACCAAAATTTAATTATTTAGTCCTTGTCACACACCCAACCTGTCCACAAAATTTCATCTGGATCTGTCAACAACTTTTTGAGATATGCTGCACACAAACAAACAGACGAACAATCAGACAGACAGACAAACAATAAGACGATGTTGTGCAGAGCACGATACTTGCAAAATCCATAAAACAAATTTGACCTCAAAAAAAATTGGTGGTTGAATTCATTAACAAATATGCAACTCTCTTCAAATTTCAAGTCAATCGGATGAAAATTGACAATTTTAGAAATCCGGCCTATGTTCACCTTTTTGCCTGTGTTGATCTCAAAAATAATTGGTGTTGAATTCATTGACCTGATATGCAAATCCTCTTCAAATTTCAAGTCAATCAGATGAAAATTAAGGATTTTAAAAATCTCACCTAAGTTGTTGACATTTTGCCCTTTGACCTCAAAAACAAAAGGCTTCTTGCTTATACCAAACTCTACCATGTGGTCAAGTTTCATGAGGATCGGTTTAAAATTGTGACTGTAGGCGATAAACAGACAGACAGCCAAACAGACAGAATAACAAAATCGACTGACCAATATACTCGAAAAATATTCGGTTATGCAAGTAACAAACCGAGAGAAAGGGTGAATACATAACCTCCTCCACCTCCGGTGGCAGAAGTAAAATATCATGCCATATATTGTTTTTGGTCCTATCTTTCAATGGAAGAATCACTTTGAAAACTATATAATTCTCGTATCCAGATCCGTATTCGGATCTTCACCAAAATCGATTCAATTTGTCCTTTTCACACATTAACCTGCCCACCTGTTTCATCCGGATCTGTCCACAACTTTTTGAGTATCCTGCACACTAACAGACAAACGGACAAACAAACAGACAAATAAACAAGGAAAAGACATTGTGCAGAGCAAGATACTTGCAAAATCCACAATCCTCTCCAAAGGTTGCCATGGATACATTAAATTGTCCATTCATTAAGATTACAATTGACAATCTTCATCAAAGCTCAGGTCAGGATGAAAATGGATTATTTTTCAGATTGAAATTGATGATTTTAGAATTTATATTAAAAGGCTTCTCAGTTGAGGCTACCGCTACAGCTTGGTAAACTTTCATGACAATCGGTTTTGAATTGTGACCTGTCGGCAATAAACAGACAGACAGACACAGAATAAGAAAATCCACTAACAAATACGCTTGGAAAATGTACAATTTTGCAAGTAACAAACAGACCGTGGTGAAAATATAACCTCCTTCCACCTTCAGTGGTGAAGGTAATAACAATAACAAGTAAAAAAAGACATAAAATGTCATAGCCCCTGTTATTTTAGTAATTTTGCTGAATGGAGTTAAAGGGCCAGCCCATATATATGTCCAATGAAAATGGCCGCCAGTCTCCCAGTCAGGCATCTTTGATCAGATCGCAAAATAGAGTGAGGGGCATGTGTATGCCATCATATACTGCATCTGCCAAGTTTGAACAAATTCGGACCATGCGTGTCTGAGAAATGGTTGGGGACACATTTAAGTAACAAAATGGTCACCTGTCGGCCATCTTGGATCTGATCTCGAAAAAGATATGACGTGCATATGCAATCCATCATTGGTTATCTGTGCGCCAAGTTTGAATAAGATCGGTAAATGCATGTCCGAGACATGGTTGAGGGAGGACGTGTTCAACACCGGATTTTTTTTACAAATAAAATGTCCGCGAGTCGGCCATCTTGGACTGATCTGAAAAAAATGACGTGCATATGAAAGCCATAATACATTATCCATGTGCCAATTTTTTGGGATACAATGTCGACTGTCTAGGCTTGTATGAGATCTAACACACAAACGTACAAGGGGAGCAAGAGACAAGAGGGCAGGATAGGAAGGACAAAACAGTGGGGAGCAGAGACATTAGGAGATCTGTGGAAGGGAGATGGATGGGAAGGGTACACGGGGAAAACAAGATGGACACCACAGGGACTTTCAGCTCCTTACATGAAAGGGACTTTTAGGAAGGAAAGCAGGGAATTTGAAGGAAGTGGGTTTGGAGTGGATTAACAGGGTAGGAAAGATCGTGGTTTTGGATGGGGGAAGAAAGAGATGGTGTGAACAGCTGTTTTGAGACGTGAGATGTAGAAGCTTGAATGAAAGACTTTGTCAAGAGGATTGTTGAGAAAGTAGATGGGGGGGGGGAGCGTTCCCAGATTGTCCTTTCAGAGAGACATCGTGAGAGTGTGATATTTGTCAGGATTTAAAGACATGTTCCACGTGTTGGACCAGCTTGTGATTATATCCAGATCTGCAGAGAGTGAAGAGGCTGATGCGTGCCAATCTGAGCGATGAAAGATGGTACGGCAGCGGGTGGAGTCATCAGCAAAGAGATAAAGAGGATTTCCCAGAGGTCAGAGAGATCATTGATGAAAACCAGAAAAAGAACAGGGCCCAGAACACTGCCTTGAGGAACTCCAGCCTGGACAGGAGAATGGGATGAGAGAACTCCATTAAGGGCCCCACGATGGCTGGCAGGAGAGGAAGTCTGTGACCATGATTTGGATTGCCTTGGATAACAGAGGAAGAGAGGTTGGTGAGCAGGGCAGGGTGCCACACCGTATCGAAAGTACGTGATATGTCCAGGGAGATGGCTCTGATTTCATGTCCGGCATTGAGGACCTCCATCCATTGTTGGGAGAGCAGAGCCAGCATTTCCAGGGTAGAGTGACTTGGTCTGAATCCAAATTGATGATGGGAAATCAAGCCATTGGAGAAGAGGAAGGATTTAATGTCTGAAGTGATGTTGGATTCCATTACCTTGCTGATGATTGGGAGAAATCTGATTGGTCTGTAGTTGCAGGGACCTGTTTTTGCACCTTTTTATGCAGAGTGGTTTTTGTATGTTTGCTGATTTCCAAGCAGACGGAAAATGACCTTGAGCAAATGAGAGGTGAATAGAAGAGAAGAAAGTGAACAAGAGCAGAGAAAAAAGGTTTTTAGGACATGTGGCTGATGCCGTCTGGACCAGTTGCAGAATCTGAGTTGAGTTTGACAGTAAGCTCTCCACCTTGTCAAGAGAAAAGGACACAGAGTCCAGGGACAGCTGGGTGCGACTGGGTAAGGTGGCTACAGAAACGAATGGGTTTGGAACACCAGATTTTGAAGCAAACACGGAGTTTAGGCATTCGGCCTTTTCACCTGCAGTGTCAGCTGTGCAGCCATTTGAGGTAAGGGAGGGGATGGAGAGAGGAACATACACCAGAAAAGACTTATCTAGACACCACCAGGATTTGGAGGAGGGAGACGGTTTGACAGGTTTGACAGTTCAGACTTGAGATTAGAAATATCTTGTTTTCTGGCTCTCCTGAGGGTAGACACACACTTGTTCTGAGCTTTGAGGAAGGAACTGAGATTGCCTTCAGTTGGATTAGCCTTCCATGAGGCGAAAGAAAGTTGTTTCAGGACAACTGCCTCACCACAGCTTCAGTGAACCAGGGTGGAAGAAGGGTAGGGCAACTGAAGACGAGAGGGGATAAATCTGTGCATGAGGGAGAGCAAGTTTCTTTGAAAGAATTCCCAGGACGAATTCATGTCGGAGGAAGTCGAGATGGGAGACCAGTATAAGAGTTTGATGGTTGCTTGAAGTCCCTGCCAGTCGGCCTGAGTGAAATGCCAGACTCAACGGCACTGAGGTGGTTCTCTAATAACAGCCAGAAAAAGGTCTACTTTGACAAGGACGTGGTCAGATGAACCGATTGGAGCGGAGGAAGAAAGGCAGATATTTTCAGAGAAATTGATCAAAATCAGATCCTGAAGAATCGAGTACCATTGGTTGAGATCTGGGTCGGGAAGTTGACCGATTGAGTCAGTCCAATGAGTCGCAGAAGTCTTTTGCTGAAGTGCCATGGCAGGTGAAAGAGGTACCACACCCAGCCAACTGGCATGATGACAATTGACATCACCACATAGGAGGAAGAGAGAGTTGGGATGGAGGATAAAACTTAGTCCATGTTTCGGAGAGCGAGGTGTAAATGGAGTCACCACTGTTTGGTGGCTGTACAACACACATATGAACATTAGGTGGGTGCGGAGGGGAAGCTGGGGTGCAGAGTTATTCCTGGGGGTGTGTGTGGGAATAAGAGCAGTTCATGTGAGTGAGGAATAGAGTCTTGATGAAGAGAGCAACTCCGCCACCAGGTCGAGGCTCAGGTCTGTCATTCCGGAGGAGGAGTAACCAGGGAGAGATACTTGGGAGTCAGAGACGTCTTGAGGGAGGAAAGTTTCTGTTAGGCAGATTATGTCTGGTTTGTCAGTGGCAACCTGGATGGAAAGCTCTGTTAGGTTTGAGCGAAGGCCCCGGATATTTGAGGTACACACTGTTAATGAAGAGGAGTGGAGGAGGCTTTGGGTGCAGGGGAGGGGAGGTTAGGGCAAGGGATGAGGGGGAGGTAAGGAGAGTTGTTGAAAGAGTGTGGGGGATTACAGAAGAGCTAGGGAGAGGGCCGGATGAGGAGGAGAAACGGCTCAGTGTGATGGGTTGAGGTACAGTGGGGAGTAAGAAGAGAGGGCACAGAAGGCAGTTGAAGATTGGAAGAGGTGGAGTGATGAGATGGAAGAGAGAGGGTGGGGTAAGGAGGCAGCTTTGTGGATGTGAGGGGGGGGAGTTTGAGAGGGGGGAGTGAGGGGGAGATTGGAGGTTGGGTGAGAGGGGAGATTGAGGGAGAAGGGTGAGGGGAGTTTTTGAGAAAGGTGAGAGGGAAGCTTGGAGGTGGAAGAGTGAGAACATTGCTTTGAGAGGGAGAGGTGTGAGGGAAGCTTTGAGAGGGAGGGGAGACAGGCATGGCCAAGTTCAGGTGGGCGATGGGAGAGGTGGGAGAGGGAAGATGAGACTTGGTGGAGGTATGGTGAAGGAGGAGCGGCAGGGGAGGTACAAGATTTGAGGGGTTGGGAGGAGGGGAAGGTGTGCTGAGAGGAAGGAAGGAGCATGTTTGTGGTGATGATGACTGTACTGATTGAGAGAGTGAGATATCTATTAGGTTAGAATGGAGCCCACGGATGTTAGAACACCACACACTTTGGGACAACAGAGGAGGAGCTGATACTGAAGCATAAGGCAGTGAAGAGGTGTCAAGAGTGGAGGTAGGATGAGGGGCAAGATGGAGGGGTAAGGAGAGGGGCTAGCAGGTGAGGGGTTAGGAGGAGGTAGATTTCAGTAGGTTGTGTGAATTGTCAATCAAGCAAACAACATCGGTAAATTTAAACATCGGTAAATGCATGTCTGAGAAATGGTTGAGGATGTGTTCGACACCTGATTTTTTTTTTTACAACTAAAATGGCCCACGGTCGGCCATCTTGGATATAAAATCGAAAAAAATGACGTGCATATGGATACAATCATGTATTGTCTTTGTGCCAGGTACGAAAAAAACATCGGTCCATATATGTCCGAGGTATGTTTGCGGATGCACACACGCACGCCATGCACGCACGGACACGAAAATCAAGACCAAATCCATAAGCCCCCATTTCGGACTAAGTCCAATGGGAGCTAAAAATAATAATAATTGCATGACAGTGAGATGTGAACCTGCATGTAATCAG
Source organism: Eptatretus atami (assembly GCA_035128595.1). Classification (NCBI taxonomy): domain Eukaryota; kingdom Metazoa; phylum Chordata; class Myxini; order Myxiniformes; family Myxinidae; genus Eptatretus; species Eptatretus atami. The sequence continues at coordinate 169,714,381 of CM068954.1, read as the reverse complement.
GAATAGAATATAATCTAAAGTCTGATATACAGTACTGTAATTACTATGTTTCTGTAATCAGAAAGATAGAACATCAGCCATTCATAATGTGAACAGCATCCAAAGCAGCATGGCATCTAAATGATGGGTGTTGTGGGAGGGGGGGAGGGAGGGAGAGGGACAAGATGGTGTCAAAGAGTTATCTGAAAACGTACAAGAGGCATGAGTGAGCAGGAAAACCAACAAGGCAATAAATGTTGCACTGACGATGGCGAGACGAACATCACCACGAAATGTCTCCCTCACTTCATTATCAAATAGGTCTGACCTCCATACAGCACACGCACAGAGCTGGGGGCAGGAAGGAGAGAGTGGGAGACAGGCAAGGAGACAAAGGGGTAGGAGGTGGGGGAAGGGGGGGGAGAAAGACAGAGAGGGAGAGAGGGAGAAGGGAGAGATGGGGCAAGGAGGGAGAGAAAAGGAGGATGAAGCTGGTGCACGTTAGATGAAAGGTCAAATTGGTAAAAAGGGACAACATTCCGGACAGGTGATAAATACCTCCATAATTAATTTAGGATTCTACAAGGGAAGGGGAAGGGGTGTGGTGGTTCATGTAAGAAAGCTTGAGGGTAAAAAAAGAAAAAGAGAGAAGGTGGAGGATAGAGGAGTTTGGGAAGTGGTTAGAAGAATATAAAAGGGAAGATTGCTCCAGGCCTCGAGAAATCAATTCCAATTCAGATACATGTACTTGCAAATTCATTTAAATTCAGGAAGAACTGTTCGGATAACGTGGGTTTGTAAAGGTAGAAGTTTTGGTGAAAGAAGAACAAGGAATCTCAAATGAAATAATCTCGATAAGAAAATGCCAAATTGGAGGAAATAATTTATCGAAATAAGAAATAGGAAACAGTACATTACTGGGCTTGGAACTAGTAATTGGGGTTAGAATTGTGGTGTTTTAAGACAACACAAAAAAGAACATCTACAGGTAATGGGCAAAAAAAAAAAAGGAAACACCTGGGTAAACGAGGGACACCAAGAAATGGCTTCCACACAGGTGTGGCCCATGTGTTAATTAAGCAAATAACATCCCAGAATGCTTTGGGTCATGTATAAAACTTTTGCACCGGCCTAGTTCCCTATAATTATGGCTAGCATGGCTACAAGAGGAGACCCCCCCTCATAATTCCCACATTCACAGAACACATATGGTTGCCCATTGGTTTTACGAACATGACACTGATGTTATCCATGTCATGGCCTTCTCAGTCACCAGATCTGAACCCAATTGAGCATTTATGGGATATTCAAGAATGACACCTGAGACAGTGTTTTCCACCTCCATCAAACAGGTGCGAGTTGATTGACTTTCTCATGGAAGAATAGTGCCGCATCCCTCCTGCAGAATTCCAGACACTGGTGGACGCTATGACCCGGCACACACAGGCCGTACTGGCCGCACGTGGTGGCCCAAATGCCCCATGAAGTGACTTCACATTGGTGTTTCCATTCTTTTGTTCACTGTCTGTACATCTACAACAATAATCACTGATGGCAACTCGAAAGAAACAAAAATAAAAGGAAAACTAGAAGGGCGCCCGGTAGAGCGCATACCTCCGCCACACAATGCCTGATATGGTTGAACATATCGGGCCCAATACATTTTTGAAATATCATGCTATATATCGTTTTGGCCCTTTCTCTCAATGGTGAAGAATCACTTCAAAAAATAAATAATTCTCATATCCAGATCAGTATTCGGATTTTCACCAAAATTTAATCAATTTGTCCTTGTCACACACCAAACCTGTTCACCAAGTTTCACCCAAATCCGTCGACAACTTTTTGAGATTTTGTGATACACTGTATATCAGTTTATCACGATCTCTCTTTGTTGAAGAATCACTTAAAAAATTATCGGATCCAGATCCGGAATCAGATCTTCAGCAAAATGTAACCAATTTTTCCCTGTCACATAACCAACGTGTCCACCAAGTTTTGTCCGAATCCGTCCAACACTTTTTGAGATATCGTGCTATATATCATTTTTGGCCCAATCTCTCAATAGTGAAGAATCACTGAAAAAATTAGAGTAGCCGGATCTAGATCTAGATCTTCAACAAAATCTAATCAGTTTGTCCTTGTCTCACACACAACTTGCCCACCAAATTTCATCCGAATCTGTCGAAAACTTTTGCGATATCCTGCACACAAACAGACAAACAAGAAAAAGATGTCGTGCAGAGCACGATACTTGCAACATCCGTCCCCTCTCCAAAGGTTGCCATGGATACATCAAATTATCCATTTCATTAAGATTAAAATTGACAATCTTAATAAAAGCTCAGGCCAATCGGTTGAAAAATGATTATTTTTTCAGATTGAAATTGATGATTTTAGAAGTTTGACCTTGAGTTGACCTTTGACATTTTGACCTCAAAAATAGTTGGGTTTCAAATTCAGTGATGCACTATGCAATTTCTGATTATTTTCCAGGTTAATCAGATGAAAATTGACAATTTTTCAGATGAAATTTGATGATTTTAGAAGTTTGACCTCGAGTTGACCTTTTACCTTTTAAACTCAAAAAGAGTTGCTTTCCCAATTCAGTGATGGACTCTGCAAATCCTGTTCAACTTTCAAGTTGATAGGATGCAAATTAACGATTTTTCAGCTGAAAATTGATGATTTTAGAAGTTTGACCTTGAGATGACCTTTGACCTTTTGATCTCAAAACTAGTTGGTTTCCCAATTCAGTGAAGCGAAATGCAAATCTTGTTCAAATTTCAAGTCAATCGAATGAAAAGTGACTTTAGAAATTCGACGTCAAGATGACCTTTGACCTCAAAATCAATAGGCGTCTCAGTTGAGACTACCTCTACAACGAGGTAAAGTTTCATGACGATCAGTTTAGAATCGTGACCTGCAGGCTATAAGCAGACAGACAAACAAACAGACAGACAGACAGAATAACAAAATCGACTGACCAATATACTTGACAAATCTTCGATTTTGCAAGGAACAAACAAACAGACAGACAGGGGTGAAAACATAACCTCCTGCCACCTTAGGTGGTGGAGGTAATAAAGTATAGGATGGTAAGTACACTTCCTGTTCACGGTGCAGCAGATAAGTGTATTTGATACAAAGTGTAAGGAATGCAACTCATGATCATACTTGGTGGACAAAGTGGGGAGCAGCTCAGCGTATCCCAACATGAAAGAACGCACGCTCTCTCGCTGAAGTGCCGGACGGTCCCGAGTGGAGGCAAAGCCAGGAAGAGGCGCACCCAAGGCTAACTCTGCACGAAGGAGGCGGCTGCGCAGGCAATTTGAAACGTCCAGCATCGCATCCACAAACCAATACGTTTGTGGATGGGTCAAAGCTAGGTGCAACGAGCCTACGGGTGAAGGAAAGATATCGGCAAAGGACAAGCTGTGTTAGGAATCGAAGTGGATTTTAGGTGTTGGTCAGATCCTAAAACAAAAGTGCCATCATGACCAGAATAACAACACACCGACCTTTATTACTCCATTCACTCCATTAGTTATGGGCATGTGGATAAGCCAAGAAGGTTAGATAAAGTTAATAAGCACATTGAGATAAATAGCCTGGCAATTTGGATTACATTATGGAAAAGCCATACACTGTAATTATGCAGAGGTTCGGCATATTCTATTTTGTTGAAATTTCTCGCATGGATATACAGAAATAACAAGAACCATGAATATTTATCAATTCCTTCTTTAAACCTTTGAATACAAAACCTTCTTCACTTCCACCCACGACCACCACCACCACCCCACCTCCTCTAAAATACCCCCACACCTTCTCCCTTTTGTATTTTTGTGAGTTCCTTCACTTGCTGTCAGTTTTACCATCAAGACATTCAAAATGAGCAGCAGATGGAATATTGTTTGGAAACGATGGAATGAGAAATTGGAAGTCCTAATTAACAGATGTCGTGGAATGTGATTAACGATGATGCTAATTAATGGATAAATAATGTCTATGAGCACGTTTTCTCAGTTATATTCTTGTTCTGAATGGGTTCTTAACCATAAACTACAAATATCTTTCACAAATATTCAATTAATATACAAAGTGCCATCAATTTCATGCATATGCAAATATGGTATCATTTGTGATTCTTCCCACTCCTCTTCCGCACAGTACGCTCATCCATTGCTCTCCCCTACCTTCCTCTTATGCCTACCTCATCCCAAACGTCTTTGCCTTCTTTCCCCACTCCGACACTTCTTTACCCTCTGTCCTTCCTTCTCTTGCTTTTCTTAATTATTTATTTCACATTTTAGCCCCCTATACCTTCCGCCCACGCATGCACGCGATTAAAAGGTGGCTCTTTTTGTTGCATGACTATTTGCCAAGAGGTATCGAAATAAACATGAATCTTTATTTGGTTCACAAATAACTACCCAATCTGATACATTTCGCTCAGGTCCATAGCGATATCACAAAGCGCATCGTCGCTCGGAGTGAAAATCACAGCGTTTGATCTTTGTTTAAAATGGTGCAGGAGATGGGATCAGCTGGAAGTTGTAATTAAACAAAGTTGAATTGTCAATATTTTGGTTGAATGAAAACTTTTTTTTGTCTCCTGTGAAAAAGGGATATTGTTGATTTTGGTAGCAGCTGCAGTTAGAAAGACTCGACCACTATATAATGTATGTACCTCTGCTGTAAAAAAAAACAACACAAAAAAAACTTTAATCTCCAAGGAGAAGACAAATAGGAAGGCTTGAACAAGTCTCTGACTTCAAAGGCTTTTGTGCAAGCTGCTTGCTGGTGTGTGATCATGCAAAATATACATAAGGGGTAAAAAGAAGAACAAAATGGTTGTTGTGAGGTCTTTCATTGATGGATGCAAGAAGGGGTTACAAAGGGATGAATGAAGTGAAATCTGAATATTAAAACCATGTTGTGTTTGACATCTAAAGCGAGCCATACACTGGAGCAATTCATCTGTGCAAACCCCGGGCGATTATTCAGGAGGGATTAACACATCCCGTGATGTTCACCAAAGATACGAGGTCGTGAGACACCCATGTGAAATCAGAGTAGAGCAATTTGTAGAGTATCGGGGGACGACATTTGGGTATCAAGGGTGAGTCCCATGCGATGTACACTCACTCAATCACGAGGTGAACCTGAGGCCACTCTTGGGTGAAGTGCCAGTGACACCAAAACAAATTGCCTGACATTTCACACGGACTAATTGCTCCGGTGTATCGCCTGCGTAACATTGGAGCAGAAAAAAACACGACATTAATAAAAACCAAACATGAATCCTTTCCTTTCTTTTGTATGAAAGTCTAAAAAACACGGGTTAGGGTATCCTGTACTTGCTGCTGAAATATTTTTACCCCTTCTACCTTGGAGCAGTCAGGCAGAACTACGTACTGTATGCCTACTACTTATTAAATGCTCCAATGAATCCCACTTTCTTGTGGGATCAGTCATGAGGAAAGTTTGGCAAAAATCTTTCATGAACCAGCTGACCTGGACTGATATTCTGAAACTGCTTCGGGTAGGAATTTTAAATTTCATCAGGGTGTTGGCGATAACTCTCCCAAGTCTCCGCGAAAGACAATGTGGGAACTTTAATGTCTACCAACGAAAGAGTCTCGGTTTCTGGGTTCCTTTCCAGCCAGACTCCATATTCTCTGCTCTGAGGGGCTTTCTGCAGAAGCTGAAGATACCTGTTCGGGAACAGCCCTGTTTAAGTTTTTTTTTGTCGATTGCTGGTGCCAATTTGTTACCTCCGCCACCGAAGGTGGACGGAGATTATGTTTTCACCACTGTCTGTCTGGCTGTTGTTTGTCCGTCTGCGGGCCGGATATCTCGAAACATTATGGACTAGCAAATAGCACCCATCGCTCTGCTGAGGGGAATACTAAAGGGGGGAGAAAGAGGGAAGAAGAGTGTGAGAGTGTGAGAGAGTGAGAGGGGGAGAGTGACGATGTAGGGGAAAGAGAGAGGAGGGAGGTGTGGGAGCGAGGAGGGTGGGGGAAGGGAAGACAGTCTGAGTTGAGAGGAAGTGAAGGCAGACATGTGGCAGAGAGTTAGTTACGACTCACACGGTCTCATCAAAAGATTCTCATAGAATAACAGTGAAGGTGGAAACAAAATAATGTCTGAAATCCATTTTCTACTGGTCATACTATAAATACGGCCTGGAGACAAAACCCACCGGACGCATCCAACGCCAAGCTGTCCAGAGAAAAACATTGCTCAGACATGTCCGGAGACAAACTCCCATCCGGAGACAAACTCCCGTCCAGACACTGATGGAGACAAACTCCCATCCTGACATAAATACCGCCTGGATACATTCAGAGACAAACACCACCCGGAGGAGTCTGAAGTCAAACTGTCCGGAGACAAACACCACCCGGACATGTACAGAGAATCAAACTCATATCCAGACAAAAATACAGCCCGGACACGTTCAGAGACAAACACCTCCCAGGCGCATACGGAGCCAAGTAGTCCAAAGAAAAACACCCATCTGTATGCGTCCGGAGATAAACACTGCCCCGATGTGTCCGGAGACAAACACCGCCCCGACGTGTCCGGAGACAAACACCGCCCCGACGCGTCCAGAGACATACACTGTCCTGACGCTTCTGGAGACAAACACCGCCCTGACGCATACAGAGACAAACGCTGCCCAGACGCGTCCGGAGATAAATACCATCCAGACACGTCTGGAGAAAAACCCTGTCCAGACAACCACTGTCTGGATATTGACGGAGAGAGAGAGAGAGGAGAGAGAGAGAGAGAGAGAGAGAGAGAGAGAGAGAGAGAGAGAGAGAGAGAAGAGAGAGAGACAGAACAGACAGAGAGAGCGAGACAGACGAGAGAGACAGAGAGAGACAGACAGAGAGAGAGAGACAGACAGACAGAGAGAGACAGACAGACAGAGACAGAGAGAGAGACAGAGACAGAGAGAGAGAGACAGAGAGAGAGACAGACAGAGAGAGACAGAGACAGAGACAGAGGCAGAGACAAGACACAGACACAGACAGAGACAGAGACAGAGACAGAGAGAGAGAGACAGACAGACAGACAGACAGACAGAGTGAGACAGACAGAGAGAGAGAGGCAGAGAGAGACAGAGAAGAGAGAGAGACAGACAGAGAGAGACGACAGACAGAGAGAGAAGACAGACAGAGAGAGACAGACAGACAGAGAGAGACAGACAGACAGAGAGAGAGACAGACAGAGAGAGACAGACAGGAGAGACAGACAGACAGAGAGAGACAGACAGAGAGAATATGTTATGCTTTATGAACAAAACACACACACACACACACACACACACACAACACAAACAAACAACACACACACACAAACACACACAACAACACACACACACACACACACACACACACACACTAGTTTCGGGAATCGGCCGGCAGGTTGGAGTCAGTGTGTTTCCCAACTGCAGTACGTACTGTATAAAATCCAAAAACCATGAGTAGCTTTCTCCAAAAAACAACGTTGCATTTATATAGACATTTCAGTGATATGTTCACAAACATTGTGTGATGGGTGGACAAAAAGTTTGGCTCGGTGATTGAGAAAACACGTTAATATGGCAAACAGCTCGGAAATTGGGTGTTATTTCAAAACAACTCTCTCAGAATGACGGAGCATGAAGAACTTGCTCAGAATGACGGAGCATGAACCACTCACTCAGGATGACGGAGCACGAACCACTCACTCAGGATGACAGAGCACACACCACTCACTCAGGATGACGGAGCATGAACCACTCACTCAGGATGACGGAGCATCAACCACTCACTCAGGATGACGGAGCATGAACCACTCACTCAGGATGACGGAGCATGAACCACTCACTCAGGATGACGGAGCATGAACCACTCACTCAGGATGACGGAGCACGAACCACTCACTCAGGATGACGGAGCACACACCACTCTCTCAGGAAGATGGAGCACGAACCATTCGCTCTGAATGACGTGGCGCTGCACAAGCATCCGTAGTGAGTGAATGATTCGCTCAGAATGATGTAGCTCGGTACCGCTATCGACTATAGGACACTTGGTAAGTGGTTTAAGCACTCATATAAGCACTCCAATTAAATGGTTGAGAAGAAACGGATGGCCAGGCTGTCGCTGCATACCATAATAGGAGACCTTTAACTTTAAGGCTGGTCTTCACCACACACGCAGCAGTTAAAGAAATAAAATGAATTTGTTCAAAGAATGACAATCCACAAAAGAGTTGATGTTTAATGTAGAACAATGCTGGAGACGTCGCAATGTTTAATCGCCCGTGAAATAAACATTGCAGATAATCCGCCATGTTACTGCTCGTCTGTGCACGAGTCACGTGATACATTTTCGTGGTCCAAGCAAATGTTATAACTCATTTTAAAACGTCCGTTTTTCACCAGATTTGCTTTGATTCCTGCTAGAGCACCTCGCACAACCTCTGAAAATACAGACACAGATCAGGCAGACACAATGTATAAGCAATCCCTCCGTGGGACAGGGCGTGAGGTCTAGCAGTGAATGCATTAAATGATTTCGCTCAATGAAGCTGGTTAATTTTGACACGCTCCTAAATTTTTTGTTCACTCAAAATAATTCTCCAAACAGTAGAAAAAGATAAGTTTACTACTTTGCAAATTTCCCATATTCTTGTGTGTATATATGGAGAAGGAGGGAACATAGCCTTGCTTGCTTAAAGTAAATAGCTATATTACCTTCATTTAAAGAAATAACGTGTCTTATAACTATCAGATTTCAACACTTATTTAGTCTGGATGATATCCGATCCTCAAAACCGGAATAATATTTCGATATACTATAATTAGTCCGTGAGACTAGATCATGGAAAATCACATCATGTAAAGCATGAAATTGTTCCAAGCTCCTAATTTGAAAACTATAGCACTTACAAAAGCGAAGTAAGCAGTGATTTGTAGCTCTGATGAACAGGCATTCAATAATATGAGTGAGGGAAGTGAAAACAAAACTTTATCACGAAGAAATCGTTGCAGCCTGTTCCAAGTCAAGGCATGGTTGAGCAGGCCAAAAAATATGGCGGCTTCAGACCCCAGCATGGTTACCCAGAAGACGCCTTAAGACCCCAAAGAGCGAGGTGGCTGTGGATGCACCTGATGAAGGATATAATTAAATATGGCGATTAATTATGTTTAAAAGGGGTGATTTGATTAACCCAAACACCCAATTTTCACTCTTGCACTTCCTTGGAGTTTTCTTAGTGTGCATGCAAAGTTTCAGGCTGCTAGGTTTTATAGTTTTGGAGTTATGGAGGACACACACACACACACACACACACACACACACACACACACACACACACACAGCCATTTATTAGTACAGATGGATCTGGACAGGTACCGTGTGTGACAAGGAAGAACTGATTAGATTTTGGTGAAGATCCGGATCCGGATGTTAAGAATTTTTTCAGTGATTCTTCACCATTGATAGACAGTGCCAAAAATGACATATAGCACAATATCTCAAATAGTTGTGGACGAATTTGGACAAAACTTGGTGGACATGTGGTTAGTTAATGTGAACAAGGCTGAAATGCTTCGATGTTGGTGAATATCCGGATCCGGATATGATCATTTTTTAAAATTTCTGAAGTGCTTCTTCACCATTGATAGATGGGACCAAAAACGACATAAGTATATATAGGGTGTCCCAAAAAAAATACACAACTTTTAAAATGCTTCGTTTGATCCTAAAAAGCAGTAATTTTGTCACTAATGCTTCATTTCTTGTTGCAGAGACCCTGAAGTTTATTTTGATACCAAGCAAGTGCCAGAAAAATGCCAAGACTGACCATACAACAACGGACAAAAATTGTTGAACTTTGGCACCAGACGAAAAGTGTCATACAGGTGCAACGTCTTTACTCGAGACATTTCGGTATCCACTTGTGCCATGCACCAAACTTTCGGACAATAAAGTGCACCATCGCAAAGTTTACCAATGTGGGAACCATCTGTGACCTACACAAGGGTCACAGTGGTCAGAAGAAGGAAAGGTCGTAGTGAAGAAAATGTGACCAGGGACGCACTTGCACGGTAAACCAGAGGAACTATCGCGAAATGATTCAGGAATTCTATCTGCCTGAGCTACGTACTCAGGCCATAGGAGAAACAACCTGATCCAGATGAGAACCCAGTGGTTCCAGCAGGATGGGGCACCGCCCTATACAGCCAGGGAAACAAGGCGTTTTCTCAACAACAATTTGAGGGCCGTTTATCTCCTCTACGAAGACGTTGAGTGGCCACCGTATCCCCCTGACCTTACTCCTCCAGACTTCTTCTTGTGGGGTATCTCAAGGACAGGATCTATGGAAACCCTAGGACTCAGACTCTCGATCAGCTGAAGGAAAAATCCACCGAGAAATCCAGAACATTCCTCAGGAAACGTTTCCCAAAGTGATGGAGAACATGACAACGCGTTTGCAGGCAGTGATCGGACAATGTGGAGCCTACGTCGAACATGTGGTCTAAAAGAAAACGACGATTCTATACCAAAATTTAAATTTTGGTGGCAATTTTGACATGGTACAATAAACTTCAACCTTTCAGCTTTCTATCCAGCCATATATCTTTTTAAAAAATATATGTTATGACCATCCTCTTTGCACATGAAAAGTTGTATATTTTTTGGGTCACCCTGTATAGCATGATATTTGAAGTTGTGGACGGATTTGGACGAAACTTTGTGCATGAGTTGTGTAGGTGACAAGAACAAGCCAATTATAATTTTTTAAGGTCCGGATGCAGATCCGGCCTATCAGTGGGATACAAAACATAAACTGTTCAGCCTGGCAGGCGTATGCGCTCAAACAAGTGCTGTTCTAGTTTGTGTCAAGTATTTGCACGTCTCTTTGTGTGTGTTCGTGTAATTTTTACACTGGGTGCATGCGTCCTTGTCGTCCTGGCAATGTACTCTTGCAGTCGTCGCTCGAGTCTGTTCCTGTTTCCTCAGCTTCCACATGTCATGTTCATTCATTGGCCTGCTTGTTGTCCAATGCCCACGTGCTGTCTTGTGTTTCACTTCACTCTTCTTATATGAGCCTCAATTTTCTAGAATTATATTTTTACAGAAAAGGAGACTTTGGAAAGAGATATAATGTTGATGTAATCACTGTGAATGTAATCAGTGAGACAAATAAGAAAATACAACCGAGCGGGTTTGACGGTCAGCTCGGATACAAAATTGATGCAACAAAGCTGTTAATCAACCTTAGCGACTACGGAAAGTGAAAACAGAATTCAAATTGAATTTAAATAAACGCGTGAGGCCGCTCGAAGCAAAAATCTCCATATTCTAGAATCATTCCCAACATCATTATACAATTTTCAACAGCGTTTATGGCCGTGAAATAAATACTCTTAAGTGTGTGCATTTAATGGCTGTATCCAGGACAGAGCTGGACCCAACTAACAAGGACCCTCGGACCACCGAGAAGCTCAATCACTCGCTGCCTGTACATCTGCACAGCGTCACGTGACCAGCCAGCTCGCCGTCGGATGAAATGCCGAACAAAATCTTAAAACATCCGTTTTCACCGGAATTATTTCAATACTTGTAGAGAACATCCCAAACCATCTAAATATAAACATTAACTCACAGACGATACGAATAAGCAGTCCCTCAGGATGACAGGTTACGAGGTGAAGCAGTGAACGGAAAGCACGTGGTGTCCCTTCCAGAGTCTCACGGTTATTTGAATTGAATATATTTTCCTCATGAAAAGTTGTTTCTGAGTGGATTTGTACGAAAATTATCTTCATTAAACGTGTCGCTACACCAGAAGGTCCCAAAACTGAAAACAGAAATCAACTAGAACTTAAGACAGCCTCGTTATATGGCATGGAAACGGATGGAAGCCCATGGAAGCTACCCCTCGCTGCAATGCATTCCACACAGACCGAGGATATAACATTCATTTTCACAAAACTTGATAAAACCGACTGTTAATCAACCTTAGCGACGATGAAAAGTGAAAACAGAATTTAAATTGAACTTAAAATAACCGCCGAAGCCGTGTTTAAGTCAGCGGACCTCGTGTTGCACAATAAAAGGGCCAGACGACAGAGTAACGAGAAACTAGTTGGTCGAATATTCTTCTTAATAACCCTATGAAACAATTATGTATTATAGCCATCCGATGCTTCTTTCGGCCATTCGACCAATTGGGCATTTTGCACTTGATGACCCTGTAACTTTGACCCCGAGGCGATAATGTGAAAAATGGCTCAATCGATCTATAGAGAGCAACTAGTATTATCATCGTGTCAAGTTGGAACTCAATCGGCCGAGATGTCCAGGAGGAGATAGAAAAATAAAAATTGTTGATGGACGGACGGACGGATCTGAGGACATCGAACGGTTATATTTGGTCAGCGAGCCGACCTAATAATAAGTTGAACTTTGTGTTCTGACTTGTGAATTTTCACTCCATTCAGTCTACATTAAACTCCTGAGTGTGCTCTTCGGAAATAAATTCCATCCTCACACCAAGAATATTGGATTTCTGAGAGATATTCCTCAAATATGCAACAATGTTCTGTCGATTCCGTCTCTGTATACACACTCCTGCAGAATTAAATTGCCTGAACCTGAAAGGAAAGTATCCACAATTAAAAACTTGGTAAATAAGTTGTGGAAGGTCTTTGTCATAAATTGAAATTTTGTCATGCAGCACCAACAGATGGTTTTATTCATTGGGAAAGTGTCTTGACAATCTGTACCCAATCCATCATTCCATCACTTTTTATACAGGCATTTAAGCTCAAGGAAGAGCAGAACAAGAGGGAGGTCAACAGAAAGATTGGGGCAAAGGGGAAACAAGAACACAAGAGCATGTGCACGCACAAAGGGAGCTCAGAGCTGCTGATGTAAGGGGAAGCTTGGTTTAAGTGGATAGAGTAAAGCTCAGTGGTGCTCTAAAATAAATGGGAGAGACCATGAGGTGGCAGTGGGCACAAGTCCTGGGAGGGAAAAATCATGAGACAAAAGACTCAGAAAGACGGCGCCACACTCGAGGGAAGAGGTGAATGAATGATTGCAAATGCAGTTTTTTTTAAACAAATAAAAACAGGATTTGTCGTGCAAATGTCGATTTTTCAATAAATCCCAACATAATTCACTCAAGTATTGATAAACGTGATATTTCCAAATCCTTGGCACATTTCCTTTGCCAAAGAGATGAACAATCTCAATGCAGTAATGACCAGAATGTACTATGTTATATTGTTTAACACACGTTGTGCTCATGATAGTTTGGGAACACAAACTTCAGAGAGGCATTACAAGCACAAAAACGATTACTTATGCGCTGCTTGATGAACTGGGGGAAAAGTTACTTTTTTCACATTTATATCTTCCCAGAGGTGAATAACTTTCAAAATGAAACACTAATTTGCCAAAAATATGGATTCTGTGTTGGCTATGCACCCCGTACTCTAACCCTTTAAGGACCAAGGGACACATACTGTTTGTCCCTAAACTTTTAAAGTGGTGTATCTCCGATTTTCCCGGCAATTTTACATATTTTATGTTTGTACATTGGCAAATGTTGTAGCTAACACCGGGTAAGAGCTTTTGTCATTTCCATTTTTAGTCTCACCCCTTAGGGGTGCGAGACTTTTGTAATGGCCGTGTGTGGCGTGTGTGTGGTGGTGTGTGTGTTGTTGTGTGTGTGTGTTGTGTGTGTGTGTGTGTGTGTGTGTGTGTGTGTGTTATTGGTTATCTCCATATGCGGTTTCAGAAGATGGAACGGAGCTTTCCAGGTCTCCAAGTTTCCATCTCCATGTTTGCGTGTGTGTGTGTGTGGTGTGTGTGTTGCGTGTAGGTGCATGTGCATACGTGTGTGTGTGTGTGTGTGTGTGTGTGCGCGCACACGCATGCAAGTTGCTGTTGTTGGCTGCTATCTCCACACGTGAGTGGGTTTCTGAAGATGGAATGGAGACCTTTCAGGTCTAAAAGTATCCACCTCTGTATGTCTGTGTGTGTTTGTATCTGTGTGTGTCTTCGTCTATATATTTTCGCTTTAAATTTTTTTTCTCTGCAACCACTTATCTGATCGATACGAAACTTTAAACATAGGAGGGGCTCCCTTGGAGAATATTTTTGAGATAACTCTGATGTCATAGGTCATGTGATATTGCAGCTATATTGGATTAAAGGAACAAATTTGGACATCATTTTCTCCGAAACCGCTCAACGAAAAAAAATTGAAACTTGGCATATGTCATAAATCCCCCATGGGGTATATAGGGTGATAACAACGATGTCATCAGTGAAGTGGTATTCTAGCCATAATTGGCTGAATTGAAATCCTTATCCGAAAAATCTGTATCTTCATATGTCTGATGTATGAACCGATGCGAGTGAATAATTAAATTTATGATGTCATCAGTCATGTGGTTTGGTGGCCATATTGGATTGAAAATAAAAACGTTAAAAAAATTTTCTTCTCCAGAACCTCTTAACAGATCGGTGCGAAACTTCAGACATATGATCGACTAGCCATGGGGAATATAGTTTGAATTTTTTTTTCATACTCATCTTCATCGATACGGTCAATGTGCAAAAAAGTGGTACTTAAATATCCCAATAATCAATCAATAAAGATAAGGATAATGGCAATGTGTGTGACATAATAGGGTGCGTGGATGGTATGGCTATTTCGTCAATTATAGCAGTGGATCATAATCGTGTTATGTTCAGTTAACAATGGTATTTTTGTTCAGAATGAGTGCGCGAGGTGAGACTGTGTACTCTACCGAGTGCCGTTCAAGTTTTTCTTTTTTTTGTTCATTCGAAAAACTTGTATTTCTCGTCATGCATACTCTTGAATTTCAACTCATATTCGTGATTATCATAGCCAAACTAATAATAAAATTGGACTTGTACCTGAAAATTATTTTCAAGATGCTTGTGGTCCTCAAAGGGTTAAGTTATGGAATTTGCTGAGAATCTCATGAGAAATGCATCAGGGATTTCCATAAGGGTCTTGGTCTGAAAATGGAAAAACCTGTGTAGCGCTCCAATTGACGCGAAGTGACTTTCACTCGCACGTTGGACCCCACTCTAAAGGATTAACATGACTGTGGACAAAGCATAAAATTTTAATCTTGTGCAATCCAGGCAAGACATATGCTTCCTTTCACCCGTTTGGCCCCTGCAGGATAAGGAGAGAATGAGTACACGTCCACCTGAACAATGTTCATGTTCTAAAATTACTGTGAAATGGCCATGCCCCTGTAAAGAAAATGAGATCTCTCCCCCCGACACCAACCCCATCCTACAGAAGTGCACTTAGACATGAGGCTGATATGACTGCTTGAACACATGGTCTGTGACTCCTCTATCTATTCCTCCTCTCTACCTTTCCCTTTCTAACTTCAGTCAAAATTAATGAGTTCCTTTGTTAAACAGGTAATAGCTTAGTAGGTTGTGTAATGTGTGCATGAAAGGAAGTTTGCTGTGCTCACTTTAAATAAAAATGAAAAGTGTACCCACCAAAACCCCCACTTGCCTCCACACCAAACCTAAACCCACCCCAGAGATCCAACCCTGCAATCTCCACCTCATATTGCTATTTCTGTGTGCAAATAGATAATCCACTTGCAAAGGATTTAACAGAGCGGACCACTACAGACAGGCCAGTGTAGGATTGTATTTTGATCAAAAATTTATTTCCTCTGCGTATGCGTCTTGCAGCCCCTGTGAGGTCTATGCGAAACAGCTGTGGTGTGTCAGAAGGTCATGATCGTCCAAATGAAGATGTTCGCATCATCAATGTACAGGGTGTTTCAAAAGTCCAGAATCATAGGAAATTTTTTTAATTTCTACTGTTGTGTGTGTAGTATATGAGGGTATATCAGGAAAGAAGGCTAAGCCTTTGAGGTAGATAGGACATCGTGGACCTATAGAATGGTCCAGATTTAATGGCACTTGATTTTTTTTATTATTATTTGGGGACACCTGAAATCAGTGGTTTAATATCATGAGACCATGCACTATTGAAGATCTAAAGAATAAAATCAGAAACGAATGTGCTAAAATCGGTGTCAATGTTAAAAAAAAAACATTCAAAGAGACATACATAGTAGAACTGATATATGTATGCACATGTCAGTGGCTGGTAATTTGAACAATTATTATAATAAAATTGTAAAATAAATATCCCTATCCTGTGTATGGAACCAACCAGTCTTTCTGCATCTTTTCATTTTGATCAAACACAGGAACTTGTCAGTGTCCTGAATCAGACATATGCCTGGCGTTGGCTTAATGGTTAGGGTGGCAGGCTTGGGATGCGAGGGTCCTGAATGCAAATCCCGCTTGTCCATCGATATAATACCAGGTGGTGTTGACTCAGCCTGTCATCCTTCCGAGGTTGGCAAAATGAGTACCAGCTTGCTAGGATGATCGAGCCAATCGAGTATCCTACGTTGGAGTGGCGACCCATCCAGGATTGTGCCCAATCGCCCAGGAGACTGCTTCAGCAGCACCAATGCTCTGTACAGAGTATGGTCCCAATGGATGGATGGAATCAGACATGAACATTTGGCGAACACGCACCTGAACAAACACGGCCAATGCTGCACTGCTGGACTTTCTCTGTGTTCACACCATGCCTCATAAACCAAATATGAACATGTGCGTGCACGCAAACAGGCACACACATCAAATGGGAATTTTTTTTTTAAATCACATCACATTAATGAAAAAGGAGCAGAAAAGAAAACGGAGGTGAAAGTGGATGACCAGAATAAAGAAAAACAGGCAAAAAGGGTGAACAATAAAAATGCAAAGCATTCTTTTCTCATACCTCATGACAAAAGTAGAAGTGTCGAAAGGTGACGTTATAACATGTTAACATACATACGAGTGACTCTCTCATTATGAGGTGCATACCATTTACGTCAGCGAGGTCCGAGCCAAGTCCGTCAAACCACAGCTTCCCGTCGTGCTCTGAAGGGTACAGGTATGAAAGTAATGAAGTTGGCGGTGCACAGGGTGGGGTTTCAGAGTCTTTTGGGCCAGGCCATCCAGATACCACAGTCTTCGGCCTCCAACAGAACTCCTGGAAGCCAGGCATTGCCATCAGGGAATGCTCCACGCTCCGCACAACCTCCAACCGTTCCGGTGTGAAAATGTTGAGATCGTCGTCATCAGCATTGTGATGAGTGTCCCCATTACGCGCGACAAATATGAGTTGCATGTGCCATTGTGGCTGGACCTGCTGCCAGGGTGGCTGGACGGAAACAGTGTCACGACGAAACCTTCCGGGCCTCACTGGACCACCATGATTTTTTGCCCACAAAGGTATTTGCTCAAACAACCTAGAATGGTAAGGTTTCACAGATGGTTCGCTTGAGTTAAAAACTCTAAATTTTGACCGTACATGGTGTGTTGATCTTTCTTGCCTTGCTCGATATCTATTCAACTGTCGAATTAATTCCTCAACATTGTTGACCTTGCACGGCCAGGCTGGCCAAGAAAGCTTCAAAGTTTTTGTCAGTACACGGTCATGTCCATAATCCGCATTTCGCATGCTGCAATTCTCAGCTTGAAGTTCGCGTGTATGGCGGTGTCGGCGTGATGGCAACAAAGTTGAGATGTGCATCACAATTTGAGAGCGCAGTGCGAGAGCAAGTGCATCAAAACGGCGCGAGGCCTTGTGGTTTCGCACCTCAAAAGCTGCATACGACAGATCGATATCAAGTGGAGGGCCACGGAGCAGCATAGCACCTGCCAGGGCTAGCGGTAAGACAAGTCCTGCGGCTAAGAATACAGCTGCAAAGGGCACATTGGCGAGCGCACGACCGACCAAGGCCCATGGTCCCCGATCCACAGGATGCACTTTGTCATTCTCCAATTGCGTCTGAATGCTTTGAATTGCCACGGCATCTGCATCCATGACAAATCCACTTTGCCTTGGCTCTACAGTGGCAATATTGATGGTTTTTCTATTTGTCTTTCCTTCATGCTGAAGAAACCTTCAATTCAGCCTGAAACAAGAAAGCAGAGGGTACAACAATGAGACAGGACAGCAGAAGAAAAATTGGACAAAGAGCATATAAGAAAATTAAAGGAAAGAAGAGTGGAATCAAGAATATCATTCAAAAAGTATTTATAAAAATGAAAAATAAAACAATTTCACCCCTCATGTCCTGGGGTTTCACTACTGTTCGAGATTACAAAGGAAATGTCACAAACGAAAAGGAAAGATTTGACAAACTGATTGGGATATAATCCATACTAATAAATGGCAGTGTGTGTGTGTGTCTCCTCCATAATTCCAAAACCATGAAACATAACAGCCTGAAACTTTGCATTCATACGAAGAAAACTCCAAGGAAGTGCATGACTGAAAATTGGGTGTTTGGGTTAATTAAAACACCCCTTTTGAAGATAATTAATGGCCATATTTAATTATATCCTTTATCAGGCACTCCTCAGGCACCTCGCTCTCTGACGTCTTAAGAAGTATCCTGGGTTACCTAACTGGGGCTTGAAGCCATGTTTGTTGGCATGCTCAACCAGGCCTTGACTTGGAACAGGCCGCAATGATTTCTTAATGATAAAGCGTTTTGTTTTTTCACTCTCCTCACTCATTATCGAATGCCTGGTCATAAAAGCTACAAATCGTTGGGTACATTGCAATGCTTATAAATATCTCTCCACTTATAAATGTCTCTCCTCCCCCTCCCACCCCCTTCCCATATCTCTCCACTCTCCCTCTCCCTGTCTCTCCCCCCTTCCCTTCTCTCTCCCTCCCCCCTCTGGATGGTGGTTATGCCGAATGGTGGTTATCTCTGCACGTATCCAGATGGTGGTTATGTCCGGACGGACCCTCCCCTCACGCTGCCTTCCATTTCCCTCCCCTCACGCTGCCTTCCGTTGCCCTCCCCTCATGCTGCCTTCCCTTCCCCCACCCCTCTTCACTCCCCACTCCTCCATCGTTCCCCCACCCCTCCTCGGTCTCCCTCCCTCCTCAACCCTTAATATTCCCATCAGTGAAGCAACGGATTGTATTTGCGAGTAAAGTAATAATGTCTGGATTTTATTTTTGTTTAGATCACAGACCAGCCCTACAATCTCATGAAAACAATTAGCTACCTTTATAGGCAAGTTACCGAAGACCAGATTATAGCCTGGTGTTGGCTTCGCAGTTGAGGTGGCTGGCTTGGGACCTTAGGGTCCTGAGTTCAAACTCTTGTTGACTATTGTAATTAACACCAGGTGGGGTTGACTCAGCCTGTCATCCTTCAGAGGTCGGTGAAATGATTACTGGTGTACTGCGGTAATAATCATTCAGGGTAACCTGTGTTGGAGTGGTGACCAGTCCAATACTTTACTCCTTGCCAATGAAACTGCCTTGGCAGCCTGTGCCTTTACGGCATGAAAGTAAATGGTATTATTATATTATTACCAAAGAACACAAGCATGGTAAAAATTGGTTTGTACCCACATCTGCAAGAAAAGAATCTGCAAATCCCACCTAGTGTTAATTCAACCAAAAACAGGAGCTCAAACTCAAGACCCTAAGATCTTGAGCCAGCCACCTTAACCGTTAGGCCAACACCAGGTTCAATCACATTATGACCGAGCCATTGACCACAAGGAATTGTGGGAGGTACAGTCAGGCTCAGTGTATTTCAATAAGGCAGACGTCAGACTTGTTCTAAATGAGAAGGATATTGATGCTGCTTTTTGACAGCGTTCAGTGATTACGGACAACTGTGAAGTCAGATGAAGTGTGAAGATGGTGGTTGACAAAAGCTACAAAAACACATGTGATTTGGCTGCCTCACTTTCTCAGCTCATGGATGTTGTTGTTGTCGTTGTTGTTGAAAAAAATTCAACAAATACAGTTTGTACAAGTTCTTGGGAAAATAACATGGTTATCAAAATTTATCATAGTCTTATCATAACAGGTGAAAAATACCCTCATATGATTAAAAGTTCAATGGAATATTGTAGTTTTTAACAGGGTTTTAAATCTACATTACAGTTTTTACCAACATAAACACTTTCTGACATCAATGAGAGTTTGGTCCATTTAAATGTTGTTTTGTGAAAAGCAAATTTGGACTCAAGTGGAAAAGAAAAAAATATATATAAGATTCCAAAACTTCAAATAAAGTCAATATATTCCACTGCCTCAAAAATCAAATTCAACAACTCTTGTTGGTGAGAGAGACAGACAGACAGAGAGAGAGAGAGAGAGAGAGAGAGAGAGAGAGATGAGGGAGAAAGAGAGAGAGAGAGAGAGAGAGAGAGAGAGAAAAAAGAGAGAGAGAGATAAAAGAGAGAGAGAGATAAAAGAGAGAGAGGGAGATAAAAAGAGAGAGAGGGAATAAAAAGAAGAGAGAGAGATAAAAAGAGAGAGAGGGATAAAAGAGAGAGGAGATAAAAAGAGAAGAGAGAAAAGAGAATAGAGAGATAGAGAGATAGAGAGATAGAGAGATAGAGAGATAGAGAGATAGAGAGATAGAGAGATAGAGAGATAGAGAGATGAGAGATAGAGAGATAGAGAGATAGAAGATAGAGAGATAGAGAGAAAGAGAGAAGAGAAAGAGAGAAAGAGAGAAAGAGAGAGAAAGAGAGAGAGGAGAGAGAGAGAGAGAGAAAAAGAAGAGAGAGAGAGAGAGATAAAAAGAGAGAGAGATAAAAGAAGAGAGGGAGATAAAAAGAGAGAGGATAAAAAGAGAGAGAGGGATAAAAGAGAGAGAATAAAAGAGAAAGAGAAAGAGAAATAGAGAAGATAGAGAGAGATAGAGAGATAGAGAGATAGAGAGAGAGATAGAGAGATAGAGAGATAGAGAGATAGAGAGATAGAGAGATTAGAGAGATAGAGAGATAGAGAGAAAAGAGAGAAAGAGAGAAAGAGGAGAAAGAGAGAAAGAGAGAAAGAGAGAGAGAGAGAGAGAGAGGAGAGAGAGAGAGAGAGAGACTTTTGTATCTTTTTATTATAAAAATAGAAAAGAAAGCCCCCAAATGGGAGTTACATTTTCATTTCAGAGAAAGAAAGGAAAACCAAGAAACAATTTCTGAAGAAAGAAAGGATGAATCGAGTGGATTATATACAAAACATTTCACAAAAGGATAAACATTCCTCTCGGACTTTGCAAATAACTTCTTTGGACACCATTTTGATTCGAACTGCGGTAATCTTCCAGTTACTGAAAGAAAGCAAAATCCAATTTAACACGACTTATTACAAGGTTTTGGAACAAAAACAAAGCATCTTCACATTTACTCCAACACCATCAAGTTTTCTTTTCCTTGACTTATATACTGCCATCTTTGCCTGAGCAAGCAGGAAATTGGCTAACACAGCATTGGAATTTTGTGTGGGATATCCAATCCGTAGATGAACACACAAGTGTTAAAAATCAAACCAAACCTCACAAAACAATTCTGAAGTAAAATAAATAAAGGTGCCAACCGTTGGCATTCAACATCGATGTGAAAAAAGGTTTTCAGATTTCTTACAAAAGGACATTCATCTACAAGCAGATTTGAAAAACGGTGTAACAAGTGATTAGAAGGAAGGATCCAGTGTACTAATCTCCATTGGAGGTCACCATGTCGTGGTGGTACAGGAGGGTGATAAAAACCTTTCCAGTTAGGAAAATAAGGGGAGAACAAGGTAAGAGGTCTTTCCATCGAACCTTCTGCTGTGTTATTTGCCATTGCGAAAGAAATTTTACACAACCCAAATAAAGTTTTTTTGTTTGGGAAGGCCATTGAAGCCTACGTTAAAAGGGGCACAAGGAAGAGGGCTGGCAAGAGAAAAAGCACATACGAGCTCAGGAAAGGTAGAGAGAGAAGGTATTCGATGTGCATTTGTTCATTGCTTTGGTGGTCTTGCTCCCAAGCAGGTGCGAGCTGTGTGCATGTCCAAAGCACACTACATAATATGCGTGCCACGATTCGAGAGGATCGCACACCGACCAGGCTTGCCATTGCATCAGCTCCGATCCAGCTGCCGTTTGGGCTGAGAAGATCTGCGACAGATTTAACGCCCTTGTCGGTAAAGCGTTGAATAAAACACCTATCAGCAGGCATATCATGGAAAAGGGAGTTGTAGAACAAAGGTTCTTCCAGAAACATCTGTTTCGTGTAAGAATGTGTAGCTCTTGTATTGTCAGAGCTTGCCACGCATTTAGTATGCTCTGATAGAAACCAGAGAGGGGGATGTGTCGATTTTGGAAAGGTCCATCAGGAAAAGAGAGTGGTCATAGCCTAGCCTCCCAGCCTGTTGCAAAATGTGACGAGCGACGTTGACCCATGGTGGAGAGGGTCGCGTGTATAGCATGCGAAAAGCAACCGAGAGTCGAAAGGCCATTAGCCGGCTTTTTATGTCGACCAGGCCTTGTCCTCCATTGGTCAGTGGTAAACTGAGGACCCCAGGTCGCAGCCAGTGTTTTCCGTCCCAGAAAAAGGACACGAAGCACTTCTGGAGCTGTTGAAGCAGCGCTGCTGGAGGATGCAGCACGAAGAACCTGTGCCATAAGGTAGAGGCCACCAGTGTGTTGATGACCAAGACCCTTCCACGATATGACAGTTGTGTGATCAGACCTTTCCATTTTTGCAGTTTACCCTCAACAAACTCAAGCAGACCAGCCCAATTTTTTGCTACTGTGGTATTATTACCTAAGAACACTCCAAGGTATTTCACACCATCATTGGCCCATGACAGTGGAGCAGAAGTCTTGGCGCCAAGTGGCACAATGGACCGCCAAAGGGGCGCTCGTTTTGTTCCAATTTACTTTGGCTGAAGAAGCCTTTTCAAATAAGGACAAACAATAACGAACGATGTTAACGTCATTGATATCTTGTACGAATACACATACGTCATCGGCGTATGCCAGTACCTTGATGGGCCGTTCAAGCTGGGACAAACTAACCCCTGTTAGTCTACAGCGCAAAGAAACCAGTAGGGGTTCGATGGAGAGAGCATAAAGCAACCCGGAAAGAGGGCAACCTTGTCTAATGCCCTTGTTAATAGAAAAAGGTGCAACAAGTTCATTGTTTATCTTAAGCACACTATAAATATTATTGTATAGTATTTTAATATAAGAGATGAAGGTTGAACCAAGTCCAAACCGCTCAAGCACTTCGAAAAGGTACCGATGGTCAACACGGTCAAAGGCTTTCTCCTGATCAAGGAGAAGAAGCCTAAATCTTTAGGGTTTTCCTTGCACAGTTCAATGATGTCTCTCACAAGGGAGATGTCATAAATGGAACGTTTTGGGACACAGTAACATTGGTCTTCTTTCAACAACGAGGATAAATAAGGAGTAAGTCGCGATGCCAGGGCTTTTGAAAATATCTTATAGTCCGTACATAACAGGGAGATAGGACGCCAATTTTCAATACTCAGCATGTCTCCCTTTTTTGGGATGAGGGTAAGAAGAGCTCGTCGGCAACTCCGAGGTAGCTCTCAAGCTGGCAGCCTGTGTTCAAGGTCTTAATGAGTTCTGGACCCAATAAGTGCCAAAACTTCTTGTAAAATTCGGTTGTAAGTCCATCCAATCCAGGTGCTTTCCCAATGGCAAGGCCGTGCAGGGCAGTGCCAAGTTCATCCAGGTGATGGGTCTTTCCAGTTGGGAACGCCCATCTTCACACAGCACTGGCAGGCCGACGGAGATAGAGGCGACACTGACAGGATCTATTTGTTCCATTGAATATATTTTCGAAAAGTATTCCTTCACGAAAAGTTTGATTTCTGATTGTGTAAAGGTAATGGATGAATCTGCTAATCGCAGCTGAGAAAGCTGTTTACTGGGAAGACGTTTCTCTAAGGAAAAGAAGTACTTGGTTGGTACGTCTGCCTCATTCAGGTGTCGCACCCTCATCCGAACTAAGGCACCAGTGCATTCCTCGGTTATTCCTTTAATAAGGACTGTTTCTCAGTTAAGGTTTTTTGCATGTTACTATTATTTTGTCCGATGACTCGTTGGAGTTGTAAAATCTCTAACTGTAATATTTTCTTAACTTCATGGTCAGCCCTTGTTGAGAAAAAACGATACTGTTGACAGAACCCTTTAATTTGGGTTTTTACTAAATCCACCCATATCAACGGGTTAACGGAACAGCTTAGCTTCTGTTCTAGGAGAGCCGTCCAGAAGGATTCAAAGGCCTGAATGAAGTTGAGGTTTTCTAGTAAACTGTTATTGAATTTCCAATGAGAGCTCCCTGGACATGGTTTAGAGAGTTGAATATAGACTCGAGCTAGGGAATGGTCAGAGAAACCAGAAGGCACGATATCGGATTTATAAACTCCATGTAATAAATAGAATTTACATAGATGCGATCAAGCCTCGCAAGTGAGATGTGGTTGTTTAAACAACGACACCATGTATAGACCGATCAGAAGGGTGCTGCACGCGCCAAATATCATGAAGATTATATTTCGCAATGATGTTTGCAAAAAGTTTTGTGGTACATGGTTGCGTTCCGGCCCGTTCCGGTCAAATGAAGCATTAACAGTACAGTTAAAATCACCACCAATAATTAGACAAGTCTGCAAATCCAGTGTTTGCAGGAATTTTCTCAGTTCGGCAAAAAAGGAGATCCGCTCGTCATTTTTGCTTGGAGCGTACACATTGAGAATTGTGAACTTGATCTGATTGATAGAGAAGGTCACGGAGGCAAGGTGTCCATCAATAATACTCATAAATTTAAGGCAGGACGGATGGAAATGTTTCCCTAAGACAAACATGATGCCTGCCTTCGACGAGGAGTTGTTACTGAAGAAACATTCCTTGTCCATAAATAGTCGCCACTGAGCCTGAACAGATCGGACAGCATGGGTCTCTTGTAACAAAGCTATGTCGAGACCGTTGACCTCTACCAACTGTTTAATTTGGATCTTGCGGAGCGGACTCCCACCACCATTAACATTTATTGTTCCAATCTTGAAACTGGCCATGAGGAAAATAATAGTTTTGAAGAAGAAGATCAGAAGCGGGATAATTGATTAGGATCCCTTTTCGCCTTGGCAATCAGTTTTTTTAAGCGGTGACAGTGTGTCTGGTGGAAACCGAATAAGTCAGGCTTAGTACGATAGCCTGAGCACACTCAAGGAAGGACGGTAATCTGGAAAGTATTCCGTCAGGTTTATATTGCGTTTCCTGTATGTATTTTGTAAGAAGAGTCTTATTTGTTCAGGGGGGTAGGACTTTGACCGGTGAGCTTCTCCACCGTTTCACCTGACTGTTCCTGTTTGCTTCCTCCAGGTCAGATTCGTCAGAGTCGGTTTTAGTTTCCGAGTCACACAAGCTTGTACTTGCCTGCATATCGATACTGTCGTCAGTATTGATACACGGATCTGTACTGGTTACCAGGTCTATGTGCTCTTCCATTGTGGGAACATCTCCTGGTGAAGTAATGGAAATAATCGGGGGATTTGATGAAACGGAAACACCATCAGTGGATGTAGCGACATCGCTTCCCTCGACCGTAACGGTGTTATCGACCTCCAACGGACGGGGGCGTGGGGTGTACAGTACTTTGGGGGTCTCTCGTAAAACATCCATTTTAACATTCCTGCGTTTCCAGCTTCACCACGTGATGGACTGGTAGCAGTTACAGGGTTAACATTTGTTTCACTATTTCCTGCTGACAAGGATTCAGGGTTAACATTACCAAAGTGACAGCAGGATCATCACTAGTGGTCTGTGTATCACCGTCGATGGACTTTCCAATAGGAGAGTTTTTAACGAGTGAAACAGTTTTCTTCACTGCAATAACAGGTAAAGCGGTCTCTGTCAGGGAGACGTCGATGTCCTCACCGGCAAGTAGGGTAAACTTGTTGGTCGTAGGTACCGGGGTCCGGGTCCATTCCGGGTCCATTCCGGGTAGGCCTTGTAGAGTGACATCAGTCACAACTGCAGGAACATTATCGACAGATTCCTCGTTTGTAAATGCTCCTTTCTTCTGGGTTAAACGACCATCAGGTAAAGTCTTTCTCTTTCTTGATGAAACGACGGTGAAACCATCCCAAACATTCGTTTTGCTGTTTAGACTATCGGGTTGGGAGGCCTGGGCGTCATTACCGGACACGGGATTCGCTTCCTTCACAGTCGAGAAGAAGAAGAAGAAGACGTATTCCTGTTGACGAGGTTTGCTTCATCGTTCGACGAGGTTGACTTTGGGCAAGATCGTTTCAAGTGTCCGAAATTACCACATTCGAAACATTTCAGGGTGTCGTAGACTTGGTAATCATGTATATTCAATTTTGAGTTTTAAAACGATGTTCAAAGTTCTTTCAGCGTTAGAGGGAGGAAGTACCACACGAGCTTGTCTCCGAAAAGACATCACATGCTTCATCCGATCGTCTTGGCTACGTAAAGGTAACATGGTGATCTGAGAAACCACAGAACCATAACGAGATAATTGGGAGATCAGCGTCTGATTCTTCAGGAAAAGGGAGCGTTCGATATAATGACCTTCACGGCCGTGTGTTCCAGAGGGAGACGAGCACGAAATGTCCGTCGTCTGTTGATAGTCCGGTCGATACAATTTCGTGAACCAGTTCTATCTCAGACACGAAGATTACCACACGTTTGTTCATCCTGAGGGGCACGAACTTTGTCAGTACCGACTATGTTTCCCGTAGCGATAACGAGATCCTCGACGCTGACGTCGTCGGGTGCGACACAACGACGCCATGTTTTCTTGTTAATGCTTCAAATGCCGAATAACGGGAATAAGAAGTCATATTTAGGAAGGGGAGGAGGGGCGATTGCTCTCGTGCAGTAATTAAATACGAGCCGAGACGGGTTTCCAAAGGAAATAAACACAGCCACAGTGAAAAAAAAAACAATCAGTTGAAGGCCCGGGATGGGCCGCCAACTAAATGCTATCCACAAGAAGCTGTGGGCTCTTTCTCTCTCTATCTCGGGAAAAAGGTATGCGAGGAGAAAACAGGGGGATGGGAGGGATGGGGAGGGATGGGAGGGAAGGGGAAGGGATGAATCGAGGGCAAACCGTGAAATAACAAGGACAGATGGGCGGGGTGGGGTGGGGTGACGACGGCGCGATGGAAGGCCGGAGCGCGAGGTCTAACGAAGAGGGGAGGGAAGAGGGGAGGGAAGAGGGAGGAAGAAGGGGAGGGAAGAGGGGAGGGAAGAGGGGAGGAAGAGGGGAGGGTGGAGTACAAATAACGATGCGTAGAAGGAAACAAAGGAAGGGAGGTGAAAAACGATGTGAAAGGGGATAGAAAGGCGCAAAAACAGGGCAGATCACAGCTCACCAAGAACACACAGCCGCCATGACACTCCACTCGACTCACCAACAGCCAGCAGGGGGGGGGAGAGCAGTGACGAGAGCAGAGAGAGAGAGAGAGAGAGAGAGAGAGAGAACAATGAAGTATTTACATGCATCAGTTGGATCATGAGACATCCTGTTGATGTAGGCATACATAACAATAAATATGTATGTGGAAATTCAACGCACGTTTACCTCGATATTTATTTGCTAAAATTACTGACAGCATCATCAGATGAGTATTATTTTCAAATTACTTGCTTCACATTTTTCAGAACAAATGATTCTGCAATAGCTGATTGCTGCGTACAACAATCTCACAGATGAATTTCCAAAGCATGAAAATTGGAGTGTGAACAACCCTAAGTTATCTTTAAAACTCAAAATCATGGCCAATCATCCATAACGATAATCCAGTGATACATCATTGAAGCTTAAAATATAAACAAACATTATATACTGTAATTAAGAATATCTTGCAGATATTTCTTAAGTACGGTAACTGTTGAGAGAAAAAAAAATTCAAGACATCCACCGTATCAACTAGGGCTGTTAGAAAAAGGAAAGAGAAAATGAAGCCGTGCACATCTGTTGGGACAAGATGCATGCAACTACAATACAAACGTCATGAGCAGAATGTTTAGCAGACTGTATGTTTAAGGATGTTGTTTGGTTGTTTCATCACTTTAATTGCAATTCCTTAAGATATGGATGTCCAATTCAAAAAGCAATACAGCTCACTGTGCCCAGCATCTTACAAGGCACAGGAAAGCATTTTCAATCATATAAATGAGCCAAGGCATTGCACAATGCCCACCTTCAATATCAGGTAAATTCTCACTAGTTGACAGATCATGTCTGTTTCAACTGAGTAATGGCCATGGTGGGTGCTCACCCCAACTACGAGATGGATACTAACCGACAAACGGTTCTCTTGATCACTAGTTTATTCCACAGTTCCCACCTCCAACACAGCATATGCTCATCGCCACTAAGTTGGATGCTCACGTGACAAGAAGTTGAATATACCCTACGACACTGCTCAACCACCCAGATGCGATCATCAAATGCCGTGCACTAACCAGCACAATGATTTTGCTCATTCCTTCTCTACAAGCATTGGGAGTCACGACGACCGCAATGGTGGCAGCTCACTACAAACATGAGTCTTTCACGAACCAGCTGGACAAGACCGACGTTCGACTGAAGGTGATTTGGGCAGGAATTTGGAATTTGTTCAGGGTGCCGATTTCAACTCGTCTACTTTTTGTTGAAGGAAACCCAGAAAAATAAATTTGAAAATTTTTTTTGGATGTGGGGAAGTGTGCAGGAACCCTACTTATAAGGGTAATACCAAGCAATGTCGGGTACCCTTGCTAGTAATATTAATACAATAAAAAAAAAGAATGAAGACCCAACAGGACACAGCATAATTACCACACTATCGATTATGCATCTGATAACCACAATTTTTCTCCAGTCAAAGGGAAAATTCCATCCAACACTTTCCAGGATCACCGAGTTGCCAGCTGCGTGAGGTGCATCCTCACGCCTTTGGTTACTGCTCAGACAATCATCACCTCCCTAGGGACATTCATTCAATCAGGTACACAGTGGGGCCCGCAGCAGCTGGCAGGTTGGCAGGAGCGCAGTAAAGATGGGATGAGGCCAGTGCAGGAATAAAGCCTGTAGAGTGTAGATAAAATGCTTAACAAAGGTAAAGAAAGGTATGGTATAAGAGGAGGTGGGGATCATGGTTTCTCTGTTATAACATGACGTCACAGTTCAAGCGTTTCACACTGCATTTGTCACAGGGTTTTGCCTCAAATACCTTTTCATAACCGATGCCATACATTTTGGAATCCAAAGCACAGCGATGCATTTCCAAGGCCCCATGGTTAAACAGATCAACCATTGACAAAAAAACCCTACTTGTTTTTCATCCCTAGTTGTAAACATAAATAACCTGGCGTTCTAAATGAGTCGGCTACACAGAGAAATATTGTGCTTGGCATACCGATCTTTGTCGATTATTCCAATTTCTGATGATTTGTAAAAGCTGGCAGCTTGGCTGCCAGGCTAGCTATCATTTCTTGGAAACACAGCTGTGCCACTGATGCTGTGTCCCTCTACCAGTACACTGGTACTCATTTCACCAACCTCAGAAGGATGACAGGCTGAATCAACCCCACTTGATGTTAATTCAGCGGCCAACAGGGCCTGAACTCAGGACCCTAAGATCCTAAGCCAACACCAGACCAGATTCTCTCAGCGAGGGAGCCTCGTGAGTGAAGAAGGCCAATGGGCCGACCACGTGCCTCGTGGTTGCAGC